>CAXDIV010000092.1:0-57612 GCA_963989385.1 Ctena decussata
TATTAGAATGTCTTTTAAATTTTTCATTAAAAGTCTTTTTATTTTGGTTTGGCTTTAACTGAAAAAGAGGATGATGTACCAACACTCCTTAAAAATTCTATTTCTTGGAAATTTTTCCTCATTAACCACAGTAACATATGAAGTGACCCTTCAAATTAACCATTACTGATTATCATCAAATATCCCCATTTCTGAATGTCTAATACTCTTATTATTACAGTGATTTTTTTCTATATATAAGTGGTAGTGGTCGGCCGATTAATCGAGTTCGTCGAGAATTGCTCGTTTTTGGACCGAGCTGATGATCGGTACTTTTTTCCGTACTCGATTACTCGGTTCCGGCTTTTAACAGTATTTGGACGTTGCGGTTAGTTTTGGTCAATTGGTTTTATTACTGCAACTGCATGTGTTTACACTTCCGGAATGGCTGAAAAGAGCGAGCTATTCGATTTTCCAGGCAGTAAAAGCCTCTCTGTCGTGTGGAAGCACTTTGGCTTCATGAGAAAAAGCAATGGCCCAATCTCTAAAGCTACCCTGGACATGAGTAGGGCCGTTTGCCACCACTGCTCAAAGTCGTCTGCGTTCAATGGTAGGTAATTCGTCATAAATACTCCTGAAAAATTGTCGTCGTCGCCGTTGAATATAATATTATTATTTCTGCTTAAAATAATAGTAAGTACCTTTATAACCACCCCATTAAGGTAATTTTATCAAGCACCCACATTCAACAATTTAGCTGCAATACTCAGGAAAATGAGTTCTATTGTTTTAGATATGAACTAAAATGATAGGCAAAGCTAAAATAGATTCATTCGACAAATATTTATTGATAACAAACATGATACAAATAAGAAACAGAACATATAATAGAGTAGCTGACTAATTAATCAGTCCACCACAAATTTTTCATTTGATCGATCATTGGTCACTTACATTTTCCAATGATCGATCATGAAAATTTAACCGATTCTGAACACTAATAAGTGGTGCCCATAAAACGCCTGTCCCAATTCAAAATAGTATCTTTTTTTCCCAACTGCAAGTTGAAAAATTCCCAATTGCAGGAAGAATTTTTCTAGGGACCATTCTACAAGCATAAATTTACTTGCTTGCTTAGAGAACTGGCATATATATAGCTATAATTGAAATCAAATATTATATATTCAGTTTCATGTCCCCTATCCCACCACTTGAGCCAATAAAGGTGTTTCTAAAATTCCAAATTTAAGGAGAATATGACGCAATTTTTCCCAATTCTGTGGGCACCGGCACCATTCCCAAAATAATGGAAAAATCACTGTATTACATACTTGTTCCTATAAGATGAGGTGCTCTCTTGTCATCTGGGTTTTTATACCCCTCCTTATGTTCAATGTCAGGCTTGTAAAGAAAATCACATGGCACATCAACTCGGGAAAACAGCAACGGGGGCATAAACAATGGCACAACTCGGTTAAAATATTCATTGTAGCTTGTGAGCTTGTTTAGGACAATTTTATCATAAAAACTCTCGTACTGGCCATTGTCTTTCTTCTGCACTGGAAGATATTGGAAGTCGGCCATCGCTGAAAGAGCAAAAAAGAAGAACTTTGCAAGGCCCACAACTCATGACCAAAAACCTGTTAACTTCTTCTTCCTGGCAAATCAGGGAGAAGGAGCAGCTATTATGTAAAGTGTACCATAACAATCCTATTACCGTAATGACTCTAAATATTTGGACAGACAGATATGCACAAACATTGTAGACCCAGATCGAGCAGTTTGATTAGGATCTACAAGGTTTGCCATTCACTAAGCATCATTTGGATGCATTAACGTATGTTAAATCCACTTTCTAAGAATTTTCGAACAATAATTGTCCGACTTTTAGGCGTCCGAAATTTTAGGGTCATTACGGTATGGTCAATGGGTACACTTTCAGGGGAAGCAACTCTGTCATTTTTATTTTTTCCTCCCTTCTAAATTCGGATCAACATTTACAGGAAAGAAATTGCTCCTATAGGAGCAATAGGAGCAAAGTCTTTCCTATATGAGTAGACCCATTTTAGAAGAGCTATGGAGGAAAGCAAACAAAACTAGAAAATGTGTTGTAAAACACTATGCCCCCAACTATATGCCTCACCCTAACAAGGTCAATGAGAATATTTTCTACCTACCTATAAAATATCAAGGCCAAAGCAGCTACAATTCTTGAGTAATAGACCAACCCTAAAATATTATGTACAGACAAGAAAAAAGGACAAAACTCTGTCAATAATGAATGCAACATAACGTAACCATCATTAGATTGATCGACATATCAAATACTATTAATATACCAAAAACAAAATGTCAAGGTCAAAAAGTTCAAAAGTTGACAAACTTCCCAAGTCAATCAAGGGACATAATTCAGTCAAATATTTACGAAATTAGCTCAAAAGTTAATCAGGGGATCTACACTTTAGACCCTACCAGAATGCCAAATATTAACAACCTAGCTCAAATAATTTTTCCAAAATTTTGCTAACAAACTTACATTTATTTTTCGTAAAGGGGCAGAGTCAATAATGAACTCAATATAGTTTGATTATCATCAAAATGATCAACACATCAAATACTATTACTACATCAAAAATCAGGTCTCTAGGTCAAACAGTTCAAAAGTTGGAAAAATGCCAAAGTTAACAAAGGGGCATAATTCAGTCAATTTTTTATAAAATTAGCCCAAAAGTTAATCAGGTGATCTACACCTTAGGTCCTACCAGTATGCCAAATATGAACAACCTAGCTAATATACTTTTTCCAAAATTTTGCTAACAAACTCAAATCTAATTTATCGAAAAAGGGCCATAACTCTTAAACTATCTGGTCGATGGAGAAGAAATAAAATACGGGTCTGCTTATTTTCTATGGTCTCTCCATCTATGCATTATCAAGGCTCCAGCAGTTACAGTTCTTCAGTAATGGATCATACCTACGCTGTTTTGTACAAATAAGAAAAAGGGGCATAACTCTGTCAATAATGAACTCAACACAATGTAAGTATCATCAAAATAATCAACACATCAAATACCAGAAGTATACCAAAAAATCAGGTCTCTAGGTCAAACGGTTCAAAAGTTGGAAAAATGCCAAAGTTAACAAAGGGGCATAATTCAGTCAATTTTTTATAAAATTAGCCCAAAAGTTAATCAGGTGATCTACACCTTAGGTCCTACCAGTATGCCAAATATGAACAACCTAGCTCAAATACTTTTTCCAAAATTTTGCTAACAAACTTAGTTTTGATTTTTCGAAAAAAGGGGCATAACTCTGAAAGTGCATGGCTGACGGAAAAGAAAAAAAATACGGGTTCACTAATTTTTTATTACCTATCCACGTATGAAATATCAAGAGCCCAGCCTTTACAGTTCCTAAGTTACAGAGCACACCCAAAGTGTTACGGACGGACGTAACGAACGGACGGACGGACGGACAGACGGACAAGCCCAAAGCAATATGCCCCCTCAACTTCTTCGAAGTTGGGGGCATAATGAAAGAAAAGTTGGCCCCCTTTGTAAATATGGTTGAAAAACAAGGAGATATATCCATACACCTTTACCCCATTGTATTCTGGGTATTTTTGTCGTCTGCTGAAATTGTCGTCTGAATCAAAAATCAAGAATATTTTCACAATATTGGTCTAACTAATTCTTGTAGAAATGATGTCTAGGCACCAAACAGTTTGGATCTCAGATCAGGCCCCACGTTTGTGGGGCCAGATCTGGATCCAAATTGTTTGCCCAGATACTCCTAAAGGGGTATCCAGAATGGAATGGGTTAAAAATGCCCAAAGAGCATTGCATTTCAAGACATGTGGATATTACTTTAATCCAGACTGGTCATGACTACAGGGTTCTAAATAAAATTAGAGGGTGTACTGGATGAAATAATATATGAGCCGCGACACGACAAAACCAACAATGTGGTTGTGCACCCGATGCAGACTCAGATTAGCCTGGGCATTTGCCCAGTTTGATCAGACTCTTTATTTAGTGCTCAAAGGGTAGCTAACCACATTGTTGGTTTTGTCGTGTCGTGGCTCAGTTATATATATATTTTACATAATAACTTATGTTGTGACCATTCAGCTGTATTGTCTCAATGAGACAGTTCCAATTAGGGCTAATTTGATATATGGAGAATTAACATAAAATATCCCAAAATATACCCTCTCTTATGTAGATTTCTGATGAATATGTCATCAATTATTCTCAGAAGTCATACAGCATCAATTGTACTATGAGTACCTGCATACAATAATGTGCAGGAATAAAACCTTGCTATTTTCATCATTCTGAGGACCCAGTCTGCCTGAAAATCAGAGTACAGTATACTATTTTGCATATAGGCATTTTCTGCTAAAACGAAGGGACCAATATAAAATTTACTGTCATATTGACAAGGCTCCTGCTGCCTGAATGATGTGTCAATAGAATTACGGTAAACCTGAAAATCTCACCTGTCCCTCTTGCTGCATTGCAAAACTTGCCCCGAACTTATAAAACTTTTTCATGCTCAACTCAGCTGAGCCTGAAATTTTACCTGCTAATAAATAGCAAATTACTGATAAGTACAGTTGTTTTCTTACTCAATTTAGCTGAGTGTGAAATTTTCTCTGCTTATGACTATGAAAATGCCAACTAATGTTGGCATTTTCATAATTATCAGCAGAGAAAATTTCATGCTCATCTGAGTTCAGCACAAAAAAAGTTTTATAACCTCCGGGCCAGGAGTAGGAGGATGGAGTTAATTGCTATAACAGGTTATTAAAAGTCAAGGTCTAGAGAAAATTTTGAAAAGCTACAAACATTTTAACCCAGTCTGGTGCAAAAGGCACAAAATGTAAAATACCTCGAAATGTGTATGTTATAGGTACAATTCCCAAAATTTCTACGCTGTATTCATAACTAGCCCCTTCTGTCTTCTTACGCCTCCTTCTCACTCTCATCAGCAAGTTGTTTGTCTTGTGCCTGTCTCCATACGCTGGCTTACAGAAGACATCATCAGGTCTCCAACACAGTGGCAGTCTCTTAGTGGGGTCAGAGTGTATCTGTTCAAATGATACAGTGGTTCAGATATACCAGCACTGAGCTCCAAATAAGAAGGGGTAACAGGGATAATTTAGGGGTCACAACTTAAGATTTTATGGAGAATTATGGAAAATTATCCCCATCACTCTTCTTATCCAAAGCAGTGGTATACCAGAGGGTCTCAATGGGGTACCTCTGAAATCAGTAATCAGTAAAATTTCAGCCCAAAAATCAGTAATCAGAAAAATTTCAGCCCAAAAATCAGTAATCAGTAAAATTTAGGCAAAATCAGCAAAATTACATACTGCTCTCTACCTCATGATGCATACTTTGAATACTACTGATATAGTATCATTATACTCTTTTTATCCAAAATTGATGCTGATGCATTTTTATAAAGAAATGCATGTAATATAAAGTGAAAAAGTTCCTAAAGGAGTATTCTGACATAATTGAAAATACAGCTTCCATGTACCCCTAGAAACACATCACATTAACATGTCTACATGTATGTATTTTAGACCACCCCCGAACACCACTTTTATACCGGTAAAGCTGGATTTTTCAGTGTGTGTGAGGGGGGGGGGGGGGGGGGGGGGGTACATTGTTTCTTCATGTTGTGCATATCTGGAGTCCTTTAGTGAAGTCTTGCGTTGAATGAATTCATGTAGGCTTTTGACAGCACCAAACCTACTTTAATGGAAAAAAAAACACTATTTAATCATCATTGATACCGTTAAATATAGTGGAAATACCAAGGAACAGAAGTACATATTTTTGCAAAGGCTTTTTAACCTAATGTGACTAAGCTACTGACAGGAGACACAACCGCAGTTTTACCCAGTGTTCTCCCCAGAAATTTCAGAAGGCATGTTGTTTTTAGCACAAAAATCAGATTTTGACTTGTTGATCAATTTTTTTAAATCCTTAATATAGCAATGTTTTGTCAAATTAAGCCTAAATTTACATTATAAATACTTTATTGGTGATCCTTAATGCATTTAAAACAACTTGACTGGTTAAGAAATGAAAATAATAGCACTTTAATAAACTTTCGTTGGAAATTAAGGCATGTTGCAAAGGTAATTTGAAGAGGGAGGCATGTTGCAAGCGACATGCCTTAATGGTCTGGGTAGATTCTTGTTTACCATTTGTGAGACAACACTGTTAAGGTAAATGAGTACACATGTCTTAGAACTCTGATGCAGAGGACAATTTCAGCAGATGACAAGAAATACCCAGAATGCGATGGGTTAAAGGATGACTGGACAGACAACAACAATATCATTTAGTCTCTTGTCTCTTGAGCTCATGCTGACAATACCTCCAGTCAGCCAATAAATTTAGTGATTCTGGTTCACTTATTGGTTGAAAAACATTTCACACCTTCAGAGCCCTAGATAAGAGGGAGTATTTGGTGATAATTAGGGATAATTTTTGTTAATTCTGCATAAAAACATGTTTTGACCCCTCATCTGAACCGTCTCGACGAGATGGTTCAGATGAGGGGTCACAACATATGGTTGTTGTGACCCCTCATCTGAACCGTCTTGACAATACGGTTCAGATGAGGGGTCACAACATATGGTTTCACTGAGAAATAAAAAAAAATATCCCTCAATGGTCATCAAATACCCCTCTTATCTAGAGTTCAGCACCTTTTCCTATGCAGATTGCATGTTCTTTGTGCTGAGAACCAGGCTCCCTGGCAGAGAAATTGTGTCTAAAGCATCTTGACAATATGAAATAAACTACACCGATATACCTCACAGTATGTAGGCAAATTTACATACACGAAAGTATTACTTACGAGACATTGCGGGAAACTGCGCGTGACAGGTAAACAACTTTGCTAATTTTTGGCCCGGCGGGTATCTCTTTTACTAAAGGTCAGAAACTTGCCATTTATTCCAACGGAAGTAGGGTAAAACCTATCCTTTTGCCCCTTCTCTGGGTCAGACTAAACACACCAATAGGGATGTAACAATACATCGGACAATCGATATATCGTAATAGTGACACTAGCAATAGTCACTATTGATAGGGAAAGCTGCAACGTCAATACTATCGGCAATAGTGTTTCCAATATTGCAATAGTTTCTAGACATGCATCTTTTTCTTGAAAGAAGTATTTTTAACTAAAAGAATAATAGGAAAGGATGTGTTTTAGCTTATATTGGATTTCAAAGAATGGAAAATATAACATTTCCTTGTATTTTGTTGTCATGTTGTGCACATTGTGAAATGACAGTCATTAAATAATGCTTTTTAGCCACACACTTATGTGAACAAACAAGATTTTATACATAACAGCAGAATTTCTGGATAAGAATGCTGTCTCCAATAGTTACAGGCCTCATACTGACAAAGCTTTTCCAAGCCTGAAATGCCTGCTTTCGCAGCCTAAAATAACCCTTTTTAAGCAGAAAAAACACTGAAAACTTAAAAATCAATGCCTGAAATCAAGTAAAATTCAAGAAATGAAAGCCTGAAATCCTGCAGAAGCCTGAAAAGTATGAGGCCTGATAGTTATTGCAATGCATTGCAATAGTGTCTCCAATAGTTATTGCAATGCATTGCAATAGTGTAACGTGTTTGAAATGAATGGTATAACCGAGCTATCTGCTAAGTCTTTAAGTGTCACCCAGACACAGAACTATTATTTTTCTTAGGGCTTCCTAGCCAATAATTGGTACAAGTTAAGAATATGGACAATAGTTTGATTTATAAGAAAATGATTAATGTAATTGATTTAAAATGATTTGAAAATAATTTGGTCCAAATATAATCACCAAAGAAATCACATATAAGGAAATAGCTGCTTTGCTTTATCAAAAATCACAACACTAAACTTAGTGCATACGGCTCAGGTAGCTGTCTCAGTCTGCTATAACAAATTACCTGCAGTAGCTTTATTTCAGACCTTCTACCTCACCTAGGTCGAAAGCTACTAGAACTCCCCTAGTACTAGATTCGCAGCAGTCCTACTACTGTAAGTGATGCTCACAGCTACCAAATGTTGTCTTCTATTCAATAATAACTAGAGCTGGGCAGCACGGCACTTTCCGATCTCTTACGAGCGTGGAAAGGTCACCCAATTGCCCAGCAGTCTAAGTTATGTCTTGAATGTGACACTCTATGTACTGGCGAGCTCCCTTCCGATCACCGAAGTGCGTGGTAAAGTACTTAGTAGCTACCAGTTTCTGCCGTCTGCGAGTGTATGACACAGACTGACTTTTCATCATTGAGTTGATCTTTTTATAGCGGTGATGACGGATTATTAGCCTTGATCAATCAAAATTAAGGTGTGTCTCATTTATATCGGACAAGCCTATTTCTTTATAATTATTAGCAATACAATTAGAAAACGGGTAGATCAGGTTGTAAATAATCGTAAAACGGCATGAACTGTGCATTTCGCTAGTTAATAGCAATTCTCTGTAACCATTTCACATTTTACAATGGGGGTTCGGCACGCATGGTCTCAGATTTTTCTCAAACTTTCTCAGTTTGTTTGTTGTCACGCAAAAACATTTAAGTGATGGTCGATTCCTTCCGTTCTGTGTCCGTTGCCATGGCAACGGCCTCCAAAGATTTTGCCCAAAAAATAGTAAAAAAAATAGTGAAATTTTCCAATTTTCAAACATTTATATATCATAGAAGACATTATCTTTAGTCTAAAAACATTTTGATTGACAAAATATGAACCAGTATAAGAATACAGAGGAAAAAATAAATCGGATTTGTTAGCTCTTTGGTACTGTTTTTAGCCTTTAATGTGGGGTGGGGTATCGAGGTATCGAAAAACCCAATTTTGGGGCCTTTTCAAGCGCGTACTACCATTTCGGCCGGCCAATCTGATATATAAGCACATGGCAGAATATAAGAAGAGGATCTCTAGTATCATAAACTGAAGAAACATGTTTGGGAAGTTACCTCCTTATTACCGTAACCATGGAGACGAACAATATCCTATTCAAAAAACAAGAAAACACATTAGGGCATAAAATCACTTATTTGTTAGCCCAAACAATTAAAATACAGCATTTATTGTATTCAGAATAGTTGTAAAAATATCGATTTTAGTTTAAAAAATATAAATATCACAAGGGGCAGTAACGGGGTCCTCATAAAAATCATTCATGGGGCTCCGAAAGGGGTTTTAATGGCTAATTCTCTCCAAAATAACAAATTTTCATCATAAAACTGCAAAACAAATTATTGATTTCTCTTTAATATGTTGTGAAAATATATGTGTGAAGTAAACAGATATAAACTATGGCACTGGAATATTCTGGGGTCAATTAGGGGTCCAAACTAAGGGGTAAAAATGGGAAACTCGACCAAAAACCATGATTTCCTTCATAAAACAAAACTTACAACAGTGCATACAATGACAATGGTTTAGAAACCATTAGTCAAATACTAAGTGGTTTAAACATGGCACTGGAGTGTTCTTTTAATTTAGTTATATTCTCTTAAGGGGCCATAAAAGGGGTAAAATCAGCAAAATTACCCGGTAATTACATACACTCTTCAAATAGCACCTGAACCATTTTCCGTTACGTATAAAGGCAAACATCAGTCTAAGGTAAGGCACGTGAAATATGTTATGGGGATCAAAGTAATTGCTTTTTTGTATCCAGGAGGGGCCAAAAAGGGGTCAAAAATGCAGAAAATTGCACAAAAATTTTAAGTTTCCCAGAAAACAGCATACTTTATTTGTTACAAGTACACTGGTTCAAAAGCTGTTGATCAAATGAAAATGAATGAATTAAAGCCATATCCATGGCTGCCCTGTGGTTCTTTTAATATGGATTTTAAGGGGTCAAAAATGAGTTAAATATGTAATTACCATATTATTCCTAATAAACGCCCCTGCCCCTATTCCTCCCCAAAAATGTAAGATTGACTTGCCATAAACTTACAAAGGGGAACAACATCAACTCCTGCTTGCTTCTCTGGTGGACTTAGCTGGCTCTTAAAAATGGGGTCTATCTTCAAGTAAAGAATTCGTTCTTAAAGGAGCTCTTTTATGAGGGTGACCCTTTAAAACACGTTTGAATGAATAACAGTTCTGAAATGTCTCTTATTTGTTGACCAATATGAAACATGGTGTTTCACCTTATACGTTCAGATGTAAGCAGATCCTATCAGCATGCATCATAAAACCATCTACTTAAAGTGCAATCCTTTATCTGAAGAACTCTTTTCCAATCCAACGATAGGACTGAAACTCAAATAATATTCTTAATGTTAGAATGAGCCCCTTAAGAGGTAACAATAAAAATGCAGCATTAGCGACAATATAACCTGATACTGTACCATATACATTGAAATGTTATCAGATCCTGTCAACAGCAGTCACGATATGATCGAGTTGTCTTTGGGTGAGTTGTCTTTGGGGCGAGTTGTCCTGATTCCTTGAAAGAATTGTGGCCTT
Source organism: Ctena decussata (assembly GCA_963989385.1). Taxonomy (NCBI): domain Eukaryota; kingdom Metazoa; phylum Mollusca; class Bivalvia; order Lucinida; family Lucinidae; genus Ctena; species Ctena decussata. The sequence goes on from CAXDIV010000092.1 coordinate 10,495, forward strand.
TTGCATATCTCTAAAAGCATTTCTGCCTATGAACTTTAAAACTATTGAGATTTCCGGTTAATAAGAAGCATGCATAATCAGACAATGTGCAGAGAAAGTAACTGAATTCTACATCTGATCTGACACTTAGTATAGGTTAGAGGCTATGAAGAGAAATCTTCGCAATTAAGAACCTGAAGCGAGCGTAGCGAGCGGAAGGTTCTTAATTGCGAAGATTTCTCTTCATAGCCTCTAACCTATTTAGTGTTTGCCCCAGATAATAAACTGATCCTGGTCTGCCCAGTTTTCCAACATCTTTCAGATAATCTTTATTTGAGAGATATTTTGTGTTTTAAATAAAAATAAAGAAAAAAATGATAAACTAAATGACCACTCTCCAATGTACTTTGATTATAGTAATGATGCAACGTCAAAACATGATGCAATATCATGACAGTCCCAAAATAGCTTGGAGAGGAGGGGCTTGATTAGAATACTGCTTTTAAAGTTTTTGTCATGCTGTCATTTAGCTTCGAGAGGAGGAGCATAATTAGAATACTGCTTCTAGAGTGAGTGTCATGCTGTCATTTATGAATTTTGTGTTCAGATGACTTTGCACATTCCCATTCATTCAGTTTTTGGAGCTCAATCATGGCAGATCACTTTGATTTTCATTTGTTGAATGAGGATTATTTTCTTCTCTTTACACAAATCATAGTTATTTGATTTGTGTTACGAGATTCATCTCATTACAGAGGAACATATAAGAGGAGTATTTTGTGATAATTTGGGATTATTTTTATTTCTCCATGAAAAACGTATGTTGTGGATATTTATTAGAACTGCCTTTTCGAGGCAATTCTAACAAATATCTACAACATGCTTTAGAACAATGTTGAGGTTACCCATAGAACTGCCTCGTTGAGGCGATTCTAATAAGTATCCACTTTTTTACAATATTGTGTTTATTTTAAAAATAATGTTATGGATTGCCATAGAACCGCCTCGTTGAGGTGGTTCTAATGAGTAACCATGCATAAAATATTTTTTATGGAGAATATTGCTAAATACTCCTTTCATCTGTTCCTCTGTAATGAGAAAAAAACGCTCATTCGAGAAATCTACATCGACTTCTAAATCAATTTGACCTGTCATGTTGAAGCTATGTTTAGACGTGACAAGCCACAGAAGACAGTACATTTCTGATCACCTGAATTTTCAAGTCTTCAGTAGATTTATTGGTGAAGACTCTCTTCATGGATAAGTGATGAGTCTACACCAATAAATCTATTGAAAATTTGAAAATTCGGGTGATCTGATTGGTTTATTATCTGGGGCAAACACTAATAGAGTTATAGCCTCTTGTTTATTTCTTATAAAGAATTTCATGTCCGTCTCATAGCATTGTTTAAAACGCTTGAAGGTTTCTTCATGAATTTACCGAAAAACTTAAAGCATCATCAGACGAATAGGCCTGATTCTTTTTATGCCCCCCGCCATTGAAATTGGGGGGCATATAGTATCACCGCTGTCCGAACGTACGTACGTATCGTACGTACGTACGAAATGGTTTCCGTTCAATATCTTCTTAATGTTTGTGATTGTCTGTGTTATATATGTTCATGTATATGTATAATTTGCCTTTAACCCAACCTTTGGGTATAGTTGTGCAAAATAAATAAATTCTAAATTCTAATCATAAGATACAGGGCAAGTTCGATGTTGGGTAAAATCCGTCGATTATTGTGGGAAATATGGCCCTTTTTCGAATGACCGTTAAGTACGTTCCCGGTTCCCGGTTCCCGGTTCCTGGTTCCCGGTTCCCGGTTCCTGGTTCCTGGTTCCCGGTTCCTCGTTCCAGGTTCCCGGGTTCCTGGTTCCGCTTCCTGATTCCAGGTTCCCGGTTTCTAATTCCCGGTTCCAAGTTCCCGGTCCTGGTTCCCGGTTCTTGGTTCCCTGTTCCTGATTCCCGATTCCCGGTTCGCGGTTCCTAATTCCCGGTTCCAAGTTCCCGGTTCCTGGTTCCCGGTTCCCGATTTCTCGCTGCGCCAACTATATAATAATCAGTATTGTTCATAAGGAACTGTTTCCTTGTTTCTCTTTTGCAGTTCTTTCAGATCAATGTGTTATTTTTTCCAAATAAGGAACAATGAACTGGTTCCCGGTTCCCGATTCCCGATTCCCAGTTCCCGATTATATCAGGCTTTCGTTTGTTACTTACAAAGTTGAATTCATTGTATTAAAGCATTACATTTACTTGGTAGCAACATCATCTAATGCCTGATATCATGTCATATTTCAAAAATAAATTATTTAGGGAACTTGGTTTAAACCGCTTTTTGTTCAATAAAGAACCGGGAACTGGTTCCTTGTTGCCGATTTGTCGTTTCCAAACAATGATGATGGATATACTAATAAGGAACAAGAACTAGTTCCCGGTTCCCGATTCTCAGTTCCCGATTAGATTTTTTTCTTAGTTGAAAAAAAAGCATTGATTAGAAGTGACTTTTCACATTTACTCGATTGCAACACCATTATACGCCTTACAACATGTTATATGTCAGAACAAGTATTAATATGCCAAATATTAAATAATTAGTATTGTTCAAAAGCAACCGGAAATTGTTTCCTTGTTGCCTTTTTGCAGTTCTCTCATATATATGATTTCTCTCCAAATAAGGAACAAGGAACTAGATCCCGGTTCCCGGTTCCCGATTCCCAGTTCCCGATTATTTTGTACTTTCATTTCTTACTTACAAAATTGAATTAATTGTAATAAAAGCATCACATTTAGTCTGTGGCCAAATTATCTTATGCCAAATAATATGTAATATGTCAAAAAACAATTATTCATGCAACTTCATTTAAACCGCTTTTTGTTATATAAGGAACCGGGAACTGGTTCCTTGTTGACGATTGGCCGTTTTCAAACAATGGTGATGGATATACAAATCAGGAACAGGCAACTAGTTCCCGGTTCCCGATTCTCAGTTCCCGATTAGAATTTGTATTTTCTTTTAGTTACAAAGAAGCGTCTATAAGAACAAATGACTTTTCACATATACCCGATTGCAACATCATTTAATGCCTTATACAACATGTTATATGTCAGAATACATATCGCTGCGCCAACTAAATAATAATCAGTATTGTTCATAAGGAACTGTTTCCTTGTTCCTCTTTTGAAGTTCTTTCAGATCGATGTGTTTTTTTCCAAATAAGGAACAAGGAACTAGTTCCCGGTTCCCGGTTTCCTATTCCCGATGTCCAGTTCCCGATTACATTGTGCTTTCGACTCTTTCCTTGGTCCTCTTTTGCAGTTCTTTCAGATCAATGTGTTGTTTGTTGTTTTTTTTTCAAATAAGGAACAAGGAGCTAGTTCCCGGTTCCCGGTTCCCGATTCCCGATTCCCAGTTCCCGATTATATTTGGCTTTCGTTTGCTACTTACAAAGTTGAATTCATTGTATTTAAGCATTACATTTACTTGGTAGCAACATCATCTAATGCCTAATATCATGCGTTATTTCCAAAATAGATTATTTATGCAACTTGGTTTAAACCGCTTTTTGTTCAATAAGGAACCGGGAACTGGTTCCTTGTTGCCGATTTGTCGTTTACAAACAATTATGATGGATATACTAATAAGGAACAAGAACTAGTTCCCGGTTCCCGATTCTCAGTTCCCGATTAGATTTTTTTCTTAGTTGAAAAAAAAGCATTGATTAGAAGTGACTTTTCACATTTACTCGATTGCAACACCATTATACGCCATACAACATGTTATATGTCAGAACAAGTGTTAATATGTCAAATATTAAATAATTAGTATTGTTCATAAGCAACCGGAAATTGTTTCCTTGTTGCCTTTTGCAGTTCTCTCATATTGATGATTTCTCTCCAAATAAGGAACAAGGAACTAGATCCCGGTTCCCGGTTCCCGATTCCCAGTTCCCGATTATTTTGTACTTTCATTTCTTACTTACAAAATTGAATTAATTGTAATAAAAGCATCACAGTTAGTCTGTGGCCAAATTATCTTATGCCAAATAATATGTAATATGTCAAAAAACAATTATTCACGCAACTTCATTTAAACCGCTTTTTGTTCTATAAGAAAGCGGGAACTGGTTCCTTGTTGCCGATTGGCCGTTTTCAAACAATGGTGATGGATATACAAATCAGGAACAGGCAACTAGTTCCCGGTTCCCGATTCTCAGTTCCCGATTAGAATTTGTATTTTCTTTTAGTTACAAAGAAGCATTTATAAGAACAAATGATTTTTCACATATACCCGATTGCAACATCATTTAATGCCTTATACAACATGTTATATGTCAGAATACATATCGCTGCGCCAACTAAATAATAATCAGTATTGTTCATAAGGAACTGTTTCCTTGTTTCTCTTTTGCAGTTCTTTCAGATCGATGTGTTTTTTACAAATAAGGAACTAGAAACTAGTTCCCGGTTCCCGGTTTCCTATTCCCGATGTCCAGTTCCCGATTACATTGTGCTTTCGACTGTTTCCTTGGTCCTCTTTTGCAGTTCTTTCAGATCAATGTGTTGTTTGTTTTTTTTCAAATAAGGAACAAGGAGCTAGTTCCCGGTTCCCGGTTCCCGATTCCCGATTCCCAGTTCCCGATTATATTAGGCTTTCGTTTGTTACTTACAAAGTTGAATTCATTGTATTAAAGCATTACATTTACTTGGTAGCAACATCATCTAATGCCTAATATCATGCGTTATTTCCAAAATAGATTATTTATGCAACTTGGTTTAAACCGCTTTTTGTTCAATAAGGAACCGGGAACTGGTTCCTTGTTGCCGATTTGTCGTTTTCAAACAATGATGATGGATATACTAATAAGGAACAAGAACTAGTTCCCGGTTCCCGATTCTCAGTTCCCGTTTAGATTTTTTTTTCTTAGTTGAAAAAAAAAAGCATTGATTAGAAGTGACTTTTCACATTTACTCGATTGCAACACCATTATACGCCTTACAACATGTTATATGTCAGAACAAGTATTAATATGCCAAATATTAAATAATTAGTATTGTTCATAAGCAACCGGAAATTGTTTCCTTGTTGCCTTTTTGCAGTTCTTTCATATTGATGATTTCTCTCCAAATAAGGAACAAGGAACTAGATCCCGGTTCCCGGTTCCCGATTCCCAGTTCCTGATTATTTTGTACTTTCATTTCTTACTTACAAAATTGAATTAATTGTAATAAAAGCATCACATTTAGTCTGTGGCCAAATTATCTTATGCCAAATGATATGTAATATGTCAAAAAAACAATTATTCATGCAACTTCATTTAAACCGCTTTTTGTTCTACAAGGAACCGAGAACTGGTTCCTTGTTGCCGACTGGCCGTTTTCAAACAATGGTGATGGATATACAAATCAGGAACAGGCAACTAGTTCCCGGTTCCCGATTCTCGGTTCCCGATTAGAATTTGTATTTTCTTTTAGTTACAAAGAAGCATTTACAAGAACAAATGACTTTTCACATATACCCGATTGCAACATCATTTAATGCCTTATACAACATGTTATATGTCAGAATACATATCGCTGCGCCAACTAAATAATAATCAGTATTGTTCATAAGGAACTGTTTCCTTGTTCCTCTTTTGCAGTTCTTTCAGATCGATGTGTTTTTTTCCAAATAAGGAGCAAGGAACTAGTTCCCGGTTCCCGGTTTCCTATTCCCGATGTCCAGTTCCCGATTACATTGTGCTTTCGAACGCTTTCCTTGGTCCTCTTTTGCAGTTCTTTCAGATCAATGTGTTGTTTGGTTTTTTTCAAATAAGGAACAAGGAACTAGTTCCCGGTTCCCGGTTCAAATAGGCTATGTCGAAACGTCTATTGAGACTATATACGTCACATTGAAGTTTAACCTTTGGTTTGACGAAATGGAAGGTGTGGCCCTTGTTGCTATTGGTCCATTGGGATTGCCATTTTTCGGTTACTGCTTCATTTATTAGGGGATAAACGTCCAGTTTTGAGGGTTTGGTATGGTTGTAAGTGCCGGTGGTCAATAATTGACAATTGCCTTTCTTGAATCAGCGGAAGGAGAAACGAAGTATGTGGCCCAACCGGGTTCTCGAACCCAAGACCTCTGGCATGAGTCAGGTGCCCTTTCGATTGTGCTACGCTGCCCGGCACCTTCAGCTGTAGGAGTTTAATTCCACATTCAACTTCTAAAGCATTAATAGGGGCGGAGTGGTATGCCCTCGTAGCAATACGGAGTGCTAAGTTGTTTTGGTCTTGAGCTTTGAGAGTAGATGTTTGGGTGCCGAGTTATAAGCTTGCGCACCATAATCAACTTTTACTGAGGATTAGGGCCTTATATAATGTCAATAGGATTTTTGTATCTGCTTCATAGGAGGTGCCTGAAACCATCCTCATGAGGTTTAGGTCTTTATTACATTTTTCAATCAGATTTTTAATATGCTGACCCCATATGTTAGTTTGCTATCTAGGATCATACCCAGGAAGGTGATATGGTCACAAAATTCTATTTCTGTCCCAAAAAGGGAGACTTTTTAAAGTGATTCAATATTAAGTCTTCTTTTAAGGGAAAATTATAGCCTTTGTCTTAATAGTGGGTATTTTGAAGCCCCAGAGCGTGGACCATATCTCGATTGTCTGGAGGGCTGTCTGGAGTTTTATGACAGCATGTTTGGGAGAGGAGTGGTAGGTCCAGATAGCACTGTCATCTGCAAACTGAGAAAGAGAGAGGTTTGCCCCCTCGCCCCCCCCCCCCCCCCCCCCCTAGCATAGCATCATCAAGGGTATTTATTATTACAATGAATAGGATAGGGCTGAGGACACTGCCCTGGAGACAGCCGTTTCCAAGTCATGTTGATCAGAGCAGTGACCTACCACTCCTCTCCCAAACATGCTCTCGTAAAACTCCAATCAGCCCTCCAGGTCACTGCTATTTATAGGTCACTGATCAGAGGTTTTTATCCCCCCCACCCTGACTTGAATTCTTTAAGATTCAAAGTGACTGCCGCCTGGCACTTATTTTCCATAAAGGCCATATTAATTTCAGATTCCACGATTTTAATTTCTGATACGAAAGGAATTTATGGTTGAATAGTGCGATTTAGGCTATTTCCACTTTAATGGCGAAGTGTCATGGGACTGTCCCAGTCGCATTTAGTTTTGAGTTGCCGGTCGAGTTTCTAGGCTTCTTTTTTTTTCTTTCTTTCTCATTATGGTTCAAGTAAGACCAAATGAGCATTCGACATCAAGCTTGATGTAGACTAATGGCTCTTTCTTTCACATGATTTACTTAAAGTTGACTCACTAAAATGCGCATTCAATACGCGATTTTGATTGGTTCCCGTACACGCGCGTTGAGACGCAAAGGACTACGTCACTACCCGTATCATGTGCGCAATTTTGATTGGGTCCATGAAATTTGCATAAAATGCGCGTTGCACGCGTCGCTTCGCGGTATACGCAAAACTGAGAACGAATTTTCATTGGCTACTAAAATATTCGCGTTCATAATTACCGCGTATCCCGCGCGCATCAACTGCGTCCCCGACGCGTTTTGAATGTGTACAAATACGTGAGCGCCAGTGTACTCATTAGGATGAATATATATACCAATTTTTAGGCCTAAATCTTCAAAACTTTCCATGAAATCTTATGTTATAGCTTTTTCCAATATTTGACCTTGCCGTAAAATGGTCAAGGTCAACCCAAGGTCATCATTTTCAACAATCTAGATAGTACTGGAGTACCCAATGCTACGTACTAAGTTTCAAGGCCTTCGGTCAATTGGTTCTGGAGTCGAAGATTTTTAAAGGTTTTTACCATATATGGGTGTGGTGGCCATGTTGATCATGTGACCAGGACCGTTTGAACAAATTTTCATTCTCTCAACCCATGGAAACTCTATTTGATATTTGGTTACAATTGGCCATCAGGTTTTTGAGGAGATTGTTTGAAATTGTCAAAATATGACTGTTCTGGGTCAAAGGTCATAGAATGACCTTGACCTTTTGTACTCATAAATCTTCATGTTCTCATTAAGATGACTGTATATACCAATTTTTAGGCCTAAATCTTCAAAACTTTCCATGAAATCTTATGTTCTAGCATTTTCCAATATTTGACCTTGCCGTAAAATGGTCAAGGTCAACCCAAGGTCATCATTTTCAACAATCTAGATAGTACTGGAGTACCAAATGCTACATACTAAGTTTCAAGCCCTTTGGTCTATTGGTTCTGGAGTAGAAGATTATTAGAGGTTTTTACCATATATGGGCATGGCGGCCATGTTGGTCATGTGACCTAGACTGTTTGAACAAATTTTCATTCCCTTAACCCCTGGATGCTCTATATGAAATTTGGTTACAACTGGCTCAGTGGCTTTTGAGGAAATTGTTTGAAATTGTCAAAATATGACAGTTCCCCGTCAAAGGTCAAAGAATGACCTTGACCTATTGTACTCATAAATCTTCATGTACTCATTAAGATGACTGTAGATATCAATTTTTAGCCAAAAATCTTTAATAGTTTCCAAGATATTTTATGTTCTAGCATTTTGCCATATAAAAGCCCAAGGAAGCAAATTTGACCTTATCGTAAAAAAGGTCAAGGTCAACCCATATTCATAATTTGAACAACCTTGGTAGTACTCGTGTACACGATGCTACATACCAAGTTTCAAGGCCATCAGCCTATTGGTTCTGGAGAAGAAGATTTTTTTAGGTTTTTACCATATATGGGCATGGCGGCCATGTTGGTCATGAGACCAGGACCGTTTAAACAACTTTTCGTTCCTACAGGCCCAGGAGGCTACATATGAAATTTGGTTACAATTGGCCCAGCGGTTTCAGAGGAGAAGTCGTGTGAAATTGTGGTCGGACGACGGACGATGTACAACGGACGACGGACGACGGAGCCTTACCATCCTATAAGCTCCCCCGGAGCCGCTGGCTCAGGTTAGCTAAAAAATATTATTTTACATAAAAATGTCAACCCGCCAAAATTCTTTGACTTGATAATTTTGGACAAAAATGTCATGAGGCATACGGTTAAGTATTATTCTATCTTTCCAAATCCATATTAAAATTATATCGTTGTTTTATAGTTGGCTAACTTTCTGCAGAATTTTTAACAAAGGTACCATAGAGCTGAAATATGCTAAAATTTTGGCAAGGAGTATACATTATCCAGAGGGTCAATGGCCCTATATCGCTCACCTGAGCACTGAGGTTTTGTTGGAAAAACTAAATTGTCGCAGCAACAAAACAACATGCACAACAGCAATAAAACACACCATTTATGTAGAGGATAATATCACAAACATTTATGCAAAAATAAGCTTTAACCCCCCCTTAATGGCTTCTGAGAAGAAGAAATTGGGTAAGAATGGGCCTTGTAGTTTCAGAGGAGATGTCGTTTGAGAATGTTGACGGACGGACGACAGACGATGGATCCTGCCTATACTATAAGCTCACTTGTGTGCCTTCGGCTCAGGTGAGCTAAATATGATGGGCCCGCATACCCGATGCTACATACCAAGTTCTAAGTTCATCGGCCTTTTGGTTCTGGAGAAGAAGATTTCTGAAGGGTTTTTACCATATATAGGCGTGGCGGCCATCTTGGTTATGTGACCCAGATACCCCTAACAAACTTATGTTCCCCCAACCTAGGTAGGCTCCATATGAAATATGGCTTCAATCGGCCAAGTGGTTTCAGAGGAGAAGATGTTTGAAAATGTTGATGACGGACGACAGGCAATAGAATAGAATAGAATAGAACGGTTGCCTGGCTATACTATAAGCTCACCTATGAGCCTAAAAGCTCAGGTGAGCTAAAAAAACGCACGGCATAAGAGGTTCAGATGAAAAGGAGTACCTGATGAGTATTTAGCTATTTCTATGTCTTTCCATTAAGCTATGTATACCTAGTGTTGTCCTATTAAAATCGCCTCCATAGGGTGATTCTGACAGATATTACAACGTATATTTTAAAAGAAAAGTAAGAAATATTTTACATCTTTTTTATCGAATTTTATTTATTATCTGGAACCATGGTATATCGGGAACGCCAAAATTAATCTGCGGTCAGTATGTCATTTTCATTGAACCGGCAAATTTTGCTACCGCAAATATTAAGTGTATTACAGTGAATAGAGATAACCCCGCCCCCTGCCCCCACCAAAATCGTAATAATAATGAACATTTTCGTGTGTCTGTTTGTATGCTCGTCCGTCCGACTGTCGGTAAAGAAATGGAGCTGAAGGAATGATCAAAACTGTTTTAAGATTCTCTTTTTCTGTAGCCACTGCAATACAAGAAAGAAATGACAGTACACTATTGTCTTCATACACATGTGACCATGAATATGTTCTTATATACTGCCAAAATGCCCGTGTGCGTGTGTGTGTATTCGGCTATAGTGGATATAGTAAGGACTGGAAGTACCACTAGTTGTACTTAGAAGTACTTAGACTGGAAGTACTAAGTCCTCTTATAATAACATTTTTAACAGGGGCGGGGGTGGGGGGGGGGGGAAGAGTTTATTGGGGGGGAAAGTGGCTGTATGAGGTCGTGATATTTAGCTATATCGTAGTCTTTCCTTTAGCCACTTTTTTCCAGTTCTCATCGATGTTTCCCAGGAGGCACATCGGAACGAAACTATGATTGCATACTCCTGGCACCGAGTATGTCATCCGTCGTCCTCTTCAATGCGAAGAGAAGAGTGGTTCAATTTGTACTCCATGGCTAACTCAAAATGCACATATATAGTGGTAGGATCTGATATTTTTGTATGTACCTGATCTTTTAAAAACTAGGGGGTAAAAATCGATTTACGTTCATAGAACTTAGCAACGCATTTCCGCCTTCACCACCGCCTTTGACCCAGCTACCCACTCTCATATGTCGCGTAAGTATGAAACAGAAAACTGAACACGAAGCTGGTTGAGTTATTATCTACCCACATAGGACAAAGTTAAACGACATTCTGTTTACAAGAACCATTTAGCAGGACACCATTATCATTGAATGGTCTGTACGATCTTGACATTTGAATTGGGCACCTAGGTCTTGCGCGCGCAAAATCGTCTTGACATTTGTACCAAGTTACAGGATTTTAAAATCCATCATCAACTAAGAAAGTTGTAACAGACCGAATCTAGTCTAGTCTTTTCTATCCCGTAACTTTGTAGGGCCGTTTGGGCAGCATAGGTGAATTGAAAACAATCCCTTTCTACCTTGTCCTGTTAACAGCTACCCTAGTGTAGCTGGCAAAGTCCTTCTCTGTCGATTATTTAATATTATCTTTACACCTCTTCTTCTGTCTATCCCTTCTTTTCCTTTCATGGTGCCCTGTAGAGTTGTCTCTGCTAAACCAGAAGACCTTGAGACGTAGCCAAATATCTCAGTTTCCGTTTCCTGACTATAGTCAGGAGTTCATCATATTCTCCAATGGCTGCTTGGATTTTTCTGCAAACCTCCTCGTAGGTTATGTGGTCCTTGTACGAACTATTTAATAACTTTCGGTAGCATCTCATCCAAAAGGCATGCATTTTTTTCTCTCTCACTCTGCTGTTAAGGCCAATGACTCACAGGCATACAGAAATATAGAAATAACAACGAAGGGCACCAGTTTCACACCGGGTAGGCGGCAATCGAAAACGCTCGTGCAATCGACGAAATCGGATCAAAAACAGTTAGAAACAGCGTTTTTTATTGCAAACTGGCGACAATTTGCAATCGAATACGCTGTTTTGCAATCGAAAACGCTGTTTGATCCGCGTTAATCGATTTTTAAGAGCATTTTCGATTGCCGCCTACCCGGTGTGAGTTTCACATTTGTTGTCATCTCTCCAAATTGGCTGAAGCTTTGTAAGAGCTGCAATGAGTTGTGCAGAACTTGAGTGAACCTCGGGTTTTAAGCATCATCTTGCTCCAATGCAAAGGAAGCTTGTTACGGTGCCCAGCTTCTGTTCTGTTACCTTCATCTCCCTCTGGATGTCGTTAGCGCTGTTTGTCATCAGTTTGGTTTTCTCAGCACTGGTCTCCATCTTTAAGCTAGGGCTTCTCGTTCCTGCCCTTCCTCAGCTACAGCATTTAGGTAATCGGCAAACAACAGCCCCAGAAAAATGACCAGGAGGGGGAGGGGGGCAATATTGTATAGATATCATCAAAGGGCGTATCACTTTCTAACAAGAGTCAGTATTGTATAGAAAATGGGTCATTTTCTAAACAAAAAAATGAAAGAGGGTGGGTGAGGGAGGAGTTTTTATTAAATGGGGGTCGTTCTACTTCGTTAGATCAGCTTGTCTCTATCAAAGAACACAGGGAAAGTGCATGTAAAAAAAGAAATCGCTGGAGGTATATATCAAATTTAATATGCTCACTTACTGATTGAGACCTCTTAGTCTGTTGCGTTATCCGTTTAACGTTCTCATGTCTTCCACATATTGGTTTGCACGGTCTGGGACGCATTGAACCAGTTACATCGGCACACATACATCACTTCCAAAGTGTGGCGTAGTCAACAACGTGCTTTGAACATATCCAATTTGACAACAGCTCGTTCGGTTCAATGCAGCAATGCCCATGTGCTGCAAAATCTGGCAGAAACTTATATAAGATCAAATAATTTCTTTCAAGGCAAATATGCGAACACTTAAAGGTTTTATCTACTGCCCAGGACACAAAGTTTGATTTAACAATGCGTTTGTTTTTATCATATCCACAAGAATGTTACTTTTTATCCAAAGGGAAAATGCAAAAACAAAAAAGCACCTACTAGTAGTCAGAGCAAAACTGTGACAAAAAAATTAGAATCGGGAACCGATCTTTTGAGAACTAACAAGGCATGATATTCGGCATTAGATGATGTTGCTACCAAGTAGTTGTAATGCTTTAATACAATGAATTCAACTTTGTAAGTAACAAACGAAAGCCTAATATAATCGGGAACTGGGAATCGGGAATCGGGAACCGGGAACTAGTTCCTTGTTCCTTTTTGAAAAAAAAACCAAACAACACATTGATCTGAAAGAACTGCAAAAGAGGACCAAGGAAACAGTTCGAAAGCACAATGTAATCGGGAACTGGACATCGGGAATAGGAAATCGGGAACCGGGAACTAGTTCCTTGTTCCTTATTTGGAAAAAAAACACATCGATCTGAAAGAACTGCAAAAGAGGAACAAGGAAACAGTTCCTTATGAACAATACTGATTATTATTTAGTTGGCGCAGCGATATGTATTCTGACATATAACATGTCGTATAAGGCATTAAATGATGTTGCAATCGGGTATATGTGAAAAGTCATTTGTTCTTATAAATGCTTCTTTGTAACTAAAAGAAAATACAAATTCTAATCGGGAACTGAGAATCGGGAACCGGGAACTAGTTGCCTGTTCCTGATTTGTATATCCATCACCATTGTTTGAAAACGGCCAATCGGCAACAAGGAACCAGTTCCCGGTTCCTTATAGAACAAAAAGCGGTTTAAATGAAGTTGTATGAATAATTGTTTTTTGACATATTACATATTATTTGGCATAAGATAATTTGGCCACAGACTAAATGTGATGCTTTTATTACAATTAATTCAATTTTGTAAGTAAGAAATGAAAGTACAAAATAATCGGGAACTGGGAATCGGGAACCGGGATCTAGTTCCTTGTTCCTTATTTGGAGAGAAATCATCAATATGAAAGAACTGCAAAAAGGCAACAAGGAAACAATTTCCGGTTGCTTATGAACAATACTAATTATTTAATATTTGGCATCTTAACACTTGTTCTGACATATAACATGTTGTAAGGCGTATAATGGTGTTGCGATCGAGTAAATGTGAAAAGTCACTTCTAATCAATGCCTTTTTTTCAACTAAGAAAAAAATCTAATCGGGAACTGAGAATCGGGAACCGGGAACTAGTTCTTGTTCCTTATTAGTATATCCATCATCATTGTTTGAAAACACCAAATCGGCAACAAGGAACCAGTTCCCGGTTCCTTATTGAACAAAAAGCGGTTTAAACCAAGTTGCATAAATAATCTATTTTGGAAATAACGCATGATTTTAGGCATTAGATGATGTTGCTACCAAGTAAATGTAATGGTTTAATACAATGAATTCAACTTTGTAAGTAACAAACGAAAGCCTAATATAATCGGGAACTGGGAATCGGGAATCGGGAACCGGGAACTAGTTCCTTGTTACTTATTTGAAAAAAAAAACCAAACAACACATTGATCTGAAAGAACTGCAAAAGAGGACCAAGGAAACAGTTCGAAAGCACAATGTAATCGGGAACTGGACATCGGGAATAGGAAACCGGGAACCGGGAACTAGTTCCTTGTTCCTTATTTGGAAAAAAACACATCGATCTGAAAGAACTGCAAAAGAGGAACAAGGAAACAGTTCCTTATGAACAATACTGATTATTATTTAGTTGGCGCAGCGATATGTATTCTGACATATAACATGTTGTATAAGGCATTAAATGATGTTGCAATCAGGTATATGTGAAAAGTCATTTGTTCTTATAAATGCTTCTTTGTAACTAAAAGAAAATACAAATTCTAATCGGGAACTGACAATCGGGAACCGGGAACTAGTTGCCTGTATCTGATTTGTATATCCATCACCATTGTTTGAAAACGGCCAATCGTCAACAAGGAACCAGTTCCCGGTTCCTTATAGAACAAAAAGCGGTTTAAATGAAGTTGCATGAATAATTGTTTTTTGACATATTACATATCATTTGGCATAAGATAATTTGGCCACAGACCAAGTTCGACTAAATGTGATGTTTGTAAACGACAAATCGGCAACAAGGAACCAGTTCCCGGTTCCTTATTGAACAAAAAGCGGTTTAAACCAAGTTCCTAAATAATCTATTTTTGAAATATGACATGATATCAGGCATTAGATGATGTTGCTACCAAGTAAATGTAATGGTTTACCCAAACCAAAATGGCAAGCTTATTTTGCAAGCTTGCTGCAAGCATGTACGTGCTCCATATGCATGCTTGCGCAAGGATGCATTTGGAACCTTTTGGCAAGCTTGCCACAAGCTTGCGCATGCTTGCTGTCTGCTTGTCTGTGCAAGCTTGCGCAAGCATGCATTTGGAACCTTTTGGCAAGCTTGCCACAAGCTTGCGCATGCCTGTCTGTGCAAGCTTGCACTGGCAAGCTTGCGCATGCTTCTTATGCCTGGTGGAGACTTCTAAGAATGGCATGCTTGCGCAATCTTGCACACTCTGCAAGCTTGCGCATGCTTGCTGCAAGCTTGCCCCACTGCAGAAATAAAACAGAAAACTAAAAAATCAAACATATAAAATTTTTATTCATTCATAAACACATTACATGATATTTATTGATAATAATTAATATAGAATAATGCCGTTTCAAGATTTTAAACCCAGTTAGAGCATTCTGTGTTAAGGTATATCCATGGTAACAAATCAGATTCCTTTGCTTCTTGTAATCAAACGTAACATCAACTTCTTAATATGTTCATTTTTAGTATATGATACTGCAAATCTTCTACACATAGTTTTAGCACTCTTTAGCCCTAAATGCTAGCTCTGGTTTTCCATTATGTAAAGGAAAACAGCACATTTTGATATCCAGATAAGACTGTTCCAACTCCGGGTGTACAAAGTTTGCAGCAGTGTGTCAGTTCATTGTAGTTATATTTTCACAGTCAGATCCAAAGTTGTTCTAAGCACAGAAAGTATTAAAAATAAATCCTTCCTTGCACTAGAATACAGCTGGCATCATCCACTGGATTCTGTTTGATTTTCCTCATATCTTTTACAATATCTGTAAATAAAAAATGGCAGTTTTAAATTAAATGGACCTGAAAATAAATGCTGAATTGCTTGTACATTATAAATTATGTTGTAGAGCTGGTTAATATGATTAATTTTCATTCAAACGTTATACCTTACTTTACCAGACCCTGAAATTTATGTCTTGTACTCATACATGCAAGATTTCCTGAGAGCTAATTGTGACTTAAAGTCTTAACTTATTTCTGTTTTTTTTTTTTTTTTTTTTTTAGAAATGTACAACAACCACTGTTAAACCACTTTTAAACCTTTTACTAAGTCTTTATTTAAGTACATGTAAATATCATTTGCACCAACAATCTCTCATGATATTTACAGTTTCAACAGTTGCAATTTATTGTTGAAATACTGCATTTTTGTGCATTAGATGTTAAAATGAGATGAAAAACAGCAGACTTACCTTTAGTATCTTGGTCAGTGCTTTTCATCATTTACAACCAAACATATAGCATTCAAAAATCCAAATTTTCCAAACCAAGGACAAGACAGAGCACACATAATCTCCTGTTTATCAGTCCATTTCTACTTGAAAACTGGAGCAAAATGTGTTGGACCAAATTTGTTAATGATCCACAATCCCTGTCCCAGTAGGGGATCTATGTTAGACTGGTACTTCTAGACCATTATAGAGATATCATGTTTCGTCCTGCTGGAGATTTCAGTAGCAATTGCATGCATAATTGAACCAACCTGTTGACCATGCTGTGTAAATTTGCAATATCCTTTATCTCTGCATTAAAATACATGCACACAAACCTGCAGGTATACCCAGACCTACCTGCGAGTTGTGGACTTTTCAAATGCAGTTTGCTTTAGGCAGGTTTGTCTGTAGTCTGTAAATCAAAGTTTTTTGCACTAAACTAGTTAAATAAGTCAGATAGGAGCATATTCAAAGCTCTTAGAGAAAATAAGAGCTGTTTATATTTCTCCACTTACAGGAAACCTTAAAAATTGTAAAAAAATAAATAAATAAAGCTGGTGGTTGCTCATTCATAAAAGGAAAAAAAAAGAAAGAAATTTTTCTGTCCTGTGAAAAACTGTACGATTTTGTTTGAGTCTAAGTCAGTTATAGTCTGGAAGTCAATTATACCTTTAATGTGAGTAACAAAGTTTCATTTACACTCTCCTACCAAATTATTTAATTTGTATATTAAAATAATCAACAGATATTTGTAAAAACATGTTTAAAATAATAAAATACTTGGAGTCCATTTCTTGCAGAAATATTTAAAGTCAGAAGTCTTCCAGAAATACTCTTGAAGAAATTAACAAAGTCCAAACTCATGCTGAAAAAGTTTAAGTATAAGCTTGCGCCAGTGCATGCTTGCACAAGCATGCACATGCTTGCACAAGCTTGCAATAATCTTAAGATTTTCAACTTTTATCCCTGCATGCTTGCGCAAGCTTGCAGTTAGCTGGCCGCATGCTTAGACTGTATATTTTAGCATGCACAAGCTTGTGGCATGCTTGCCACAAGCATGTAGCAAGCTAGCGTTTTGGTTTGGGTAATACAATGAATTCAACTTTGTAAGTAACAAACGAAAGCCTGATATAATCGGGAACTGGATATCGGGAATCGGGAACCGGGAACCGGGAACTAGTTCCTTGTTCCTTATTTGGAAAAATAACACATTGATCTGAAAGAACTGCAAAAGAGAAACAAGGAAACAGTTCCTTATGAACAATACTGATTATTATATAGTTGGCGCAGCGAGAAATCGGGAACCGGGAACCAGGAACCGGTAACTTGGAACCGGGAATTAGGAACCGCAAACCAAGAACCGGGAACCAGGACCGGGAACTTGGAACCGGGAATTAGAAACCGGGAACCAGGAACCGGGAACCTGGAATCAGGAAGCGGAACCAGGAACCCGGGAACCGGGAACGAGGAACCGGGAACCGGGAACCAGAAACCGGGAACCAGGAACCGGGAACCGGGAACCAGGAACCGGGAACTGGGAACCGGGAACGTACTTAACGGTCATCTTTTTCGACTTCATTTTGTATGAAAAAATGGTTTCCGTTCGATATCTTTTGAAAGCATAGGTGTATTGAATTCATATTTTATACACAGGTATATTATTATAAAATACAGGTCAAGTTTGATGTTGGGCAAAATCCGTCGATTATTGTGGGAAATATGGCCCTTTTTCGACTTCATTTTGTATGAAAAAAAAGGTTTCCGTTCGATATCTTTTGAAAGCATGGTTGTATTGAATTCATATTTTATACACAGGTATATAATTATAAAATACAGGTCAAGTTTGATGTTGGGCAAAATCCGTAGATTATTGTTGGAGTTTTTGCCCTTGTTCAACTTCATTTTGTATGAAAACAAACTGGTTTCCGTTCATTATGTTTTGAAAGCATTGGTGTATTTAATTCATATTAGATATATAGGTATATAATTATAAAATACAGGTCAAGTTCGATGTTGGGCAAAATCTGTCGATTATTGTGGGAGTCATGGCCCTTTTTCGACTTCATTTTATATGAAAAACTGGTTTCCGTTCATTATCTTTTGAAAACATTGTAGTATTGAATTCATATTTTATACACAGGTATATAATCATAAAACACAGGTCAAGTTCGATGTTGGACAAAATCCGTCGATTATTGTGGGAGCCATGGCCCTTTTTCGACTTCATTTTGTATGAAAAACTGGTTTCCGTTCATTATCTTTTAAAAACATTGGTGTTTTGAATTCATATCTTATACACAGGTATAAAAATCATAAAATACAGGTTGTTTCCGGGCTATTTCTTGTGGAAAGTTGCATGGCATCCATTTCTGTGATAAAGTACAGAATGTTATCACATATCACCATCATATGCCCCCTCCAAGCCCTTCCCCCCCCCCCCCCCCACACACACACACACACACAAACACACTTCTCTTGATCCATGAAGCACAATACATCTGCCCAAGGAAAACAATAAAACATGTTCCACTGTGTGTGACAGAAGTCTGCCTTCGTGAACCTTGTTATGCTACAAGTGCCAGTACCTTAAACAAGGCGCCATCTTACTTAGGGCATTAGGCGGGGGCATCTGTGTCCTATGGACACATTTCTAGCCTCTTCTTTTTTTTTTGACTGGATTACATCATTTGTGCATTACCATTAGTTAGTGTATAAACCATTATGAATTTGGACAAGAACATTTCTGTTAACCCTTTGTTGACTAGTGGTCTTGTTCATCCTTATCATTTGAATGAGTCCATTTCAAGCTTTAGAGTTTCTGATTAATGCTTTCATTGTTGGTTGGTTGGTTGATTTGATGCTTAACGTCCACGGTAAACAACTAAGGTCATGTCGGGACGGTCAGTTAACCTAACCACAATATTCCTGGGCAGGCTTAGACCTCCTAAGCGGTTAACCAGTACTAAGTGCACATACTTTCGCCAGTAACTGACAACTGCACTTCTTGAATCAGCGGAAGGAGAAACGAAAGTATGCTTTCATTGTAATTTGAATAGAAATTCCTGTAAGAAAACACTGTAGACCCCAACCAGACGCTGCGTTCTGCGGCGGCTGAACTGAAACTGCACTGGTAGCATATTACCCCGAACGGGTTTCCAGTCTAAAAGGGGTTAAAGGCCAGTCTGTTGTAAGACCTACATTAATAGCTGAGGGCGTGGTTATGAAACTGTGAATGTATTCCGCTCAGCTAACAGTCAGATCATCTCAGCATGTATTTACAAAGATGGTACGAATATGTTGAAATCAGCTGACCAGGCATGCCATTCAAATTACCCCTATGTGCTTTTCCATCTAGTGTTTGTTGTGGTCCTTCGATTGGAATCAGTTTTAGGTGACATTTTAAACTAATGTCATCTTTTATCGAAGCTTTGAACATTCCAAAGATAAAATTATTTAATAACAGCACGTTGGTGGCAGTTTTTATACGCCCGTTTTGAAAAAAACGGACGTATTATGGCATGGCGCTGTCCGTCCATCCGTCTGTCCGTCAACATTCTTGTGCACACCGTATCTCAGTAACGGGTTGAGACATCTTCATGAAATTTTGTAGGCATATATATTAGGATAGGGCAAAGTGTTGCATACAGTAATGGTTGCTCTCCCTTTCTTAGTTTCCAAGTTATGTCCCTTCGATTATTTTTTAACCTACTAGTCTTGTGCGTGCCATAACTAGATAATTGTTAGGGATATCTTGATGAAACTTCATGGCAATGTGTATGAGGGTCTGAGGATGTGTCGCGTATAACAATGGTTGCTCTCCCTTTCTTTGTTTTGGAGTTGCATCCCTTTGATAAGATTTATAGGCTATTTTTGTGTATACTAATCTTGTGCATTCAATAACTAAGTAACCGTTTGGAATATCTTGATGAAACTTTATAGCAATGTTCATGATCAGAAGATGGTGTGTCACATATAAGAATGGTTGTTCCCCCTTACTTAATTTTGGAGTAACCTCCCTTTGATTAGTTTTTAAGGCTTACCCCATTCCCACATTCACTCCATAAATCCTTAACCCTTTGAAATATTTTACTGAAACTTTGTAGGAATATGTATCATGAGCATGAATTACAACTCTGGCTTACTTACTTCTTTAATTATCTGCCCTTGCTTCAATTTACGTTTTACTCTGTAACTCCTTAACAGTTGAAATATTTTAACAAAACTTTACGGTGATGTTTATATTGTCAAGGGAATATATTATGACCATATATTATGAATTATCTCCCTTGTCTGACTTTGGCATTTCTCAACTTCTGAGCTGCCCTACCCCGGAAGCTGGTTTTTGGTATACTAATAGTATTGATGTGGTAGATTTTTAATAACATTGAAGTCATTAATTACGGAGTTGTTTCCTCTGTTTGTCTGCCTTCTATATACAATCTATAAACAATTTTGTTCATTCTGTTACTTCTTCATGACACTGAAACGGGCGTATTATGCGCCCTTGTGAAGCTCCTGTTTTTAAATGTATTCGGGTGGATTTGATCCAGAAACTTTGCCAAAAAGGTAAAAAATGAACATTTTTTCATATCTGGAAAACACTGAATTGAATGATAAAAGCTTAATGGGCAATTATTTCTACCTTTCTCAATCTAAATCTTTCTTTTGCAAAAGGTACCTTCCTTTGCAGAGACAAAATTCGAAGAAGGAAGTTTCCTTTCGCACCGCATCACCCCTCAGTGAAACTGAAAATTACAGTTGTGTCTATACTTTATTTGATAAGAGTTACAGTTGTTGATTGTGGTTAAAATTGTACTTCAAATGTTCACTTGTACAAACATCTCCTATTCACAAGTGAAACGAAGTTCCAAGTGCATTCAAAACATTAGAACTCCTCTGGTTTTGCCAAATTACTCTATCTTTGCGTCAGTTTAGCAGCTGGTTTTCTGAGTCTTACCTATCGATATTCATGTGGCGATTCTGTCATGATTGACCTCAAACATATACAGCATATAGGTAAATGGAGCAGAGAAACATCAGAATGTTCGTTTTTGCATCAAATGTTTCCAACAAAGAGGTGTTTTATAGGAGACAGCATTTGCCAGTTATTGATCTTCCATAGCTAATACTTGTTTTCCAATTTGCTACTCTATGTTGTGAAGAAAGGCATGATTTTGTTTGATCTTTTCCCTTTTTGTCCCCTTTTTGGACCATTTGTTATCTCAGAGTATCTCAGTACCATACTTTGTATCTTTTAATCTACAATTAATGCGTTTCTAAACAGTTTAAATTAATAGATAATGTATTTTGTTGCAGTATGAAGAATATTTAAGATTTTTGGGGGTTGGGGGGACAAATTAGGAGATTTTACCCTTTTTGGCCCCTTAAGGAACTATAAATACTGTAACAGAACACCCTATTGTCATTATTTATACCTGTTGACATTTGACTGACAGTTTCTTAGCCATTGTATTTGGATGCAGTGCTGTTTATGGTTGTTTTGTGAAGCAATTCAGGCATTTTCGTCAAATTTCTTCCCTTTCAACCCCTTTTGGGGGCCCCTAAATGCCCTGCACATATTACTCAGGAGTAACACATTACCATATTTTGTATCTGTTGACTTTACGCTTACATTTTCACAACCTTGTTAAAGGAAAACAGTTATGACTTTGTAACTGCATGGAGAAAATTAATCATTTAGGGGGCAAATTAGCCTGTTAAAACCCCTTTTGGAGCCCCTTAAATAAATATTAAAAGAGTCTCAGTACTAGTCCTTGTAATGTGGATATTACTTAATGTAAGTCTGATATTTTCACAACAACTATACATGTAATTAATACTGCATGTCATTGTTTATGGAAAAAATCTTTGATATTTTACGGGGTTTTGTTTTTTCATTCTTTTATATAGAGTACTGATTGTTTCCATGGTTACGGTCAGAAGGAAGTAACTTCCCAAACATGTTTCTTCAGTTCATAATAGGCGAGGCCCTCTTTTAGTATGTAGTGATGTGTAGATATGTCAGACTGGCCGGACGAAATGTCAGTATATGCTTAAAAATGCCTTAAAATGGGGGTTTCGGAAACCTTGATACCCCACCCACCATTGGCAGCCAATAGCAGTACTAAAAAATTATAAAACTAATATATTTGTTTTTCCTTACACTGATACTGACCTATACTTCTTCAACAAATTAATGTTTAGATGAAATATAGGTTCATTTAGCCTATATAAAAGTGCAAAAAGTGCAATTTTTCATTTATTTTTTGACAATTTTTGAGCCAAAAACTTTGGAGGCCGTTACCATGGCAACGGGCATGCAGCAGATGGAACTAAGTATGAATCATATGGTTTTGAGTGACAACACACAAACTGAGAAAGTTTCATCAAGATCCATGACTATGCGTGCCGAACTTTGGTTGGTGGTTACAGAGAATTGCTATTAATCGCTTACAATATGATATCTTAAGATTAATAATATATCTTTTAGCTATTCTCTTGTTTCATTTTTAGCGAAAATCAAATAGTAAATTATATAAGGAGAGGTTTAAATTGTCACAATAGTAACCTGCAATAGTAATAGTATTGCAATAGGGATTTCTGCAATAGTAATAGTATTGCAAGTCATTTTGGCCTGCAATAGTCACCCCTACACACCAAGGCACCATCTTTTACCAAAGATTAAGAATAATACATAAGATCATTTAATCTAAGCCAAATGGTTTAAATATATGTGAAAGAAATACTACATTAGTACCAATTTTAATGATACAATGCTTTGATTTAGTCTAAGGGTGTCATCTGGACCTTGGTAAAGTACTGCCAAAAAGGCTGGGTTCCACCCACAACTTTCGTTAGAGAATGACAAACTTTCTGACCTTCTAGACTGACTGACATATGGATACCAGGACAAAAATAAGCTTAGAATCAAAACTGATGAAACCAGGGCTGTGCTCGATTGGGCTGGGCACAAAGTCAGAATTTTTTTGAATATCAATCGAGTGCTCTGTAACGTTGTTCTGGAACAGTGCGCACTGTTCCCAATGAGAAGGTGGTGTGGACAGAACAGTCAAAACAAAATGGAGGACAGGCAGTTGATGCGTGAAATTATATTAAGCTATAGCTCTAAGCTTCTACGATGAAATTTGAATTGTTTTCCCTTAAAATTCTGATTGCATCACCAAAAATGTCTTCAAACAGAAGAGAATACATGCGTCACTCAAAACACCATCATAACCTGATCGTTTCAATAAGCGAGCTTGGAGTTCAGATCTTTCAGTTGGACTGGAGGAGAAATGTCAAAGGTCACGGTTGGAAAAACCCCATAGGTTATCATAACCGTTACCTGTTCAGTCGATATAAAACACGTTTTTCATGATTACAAATCATTAATATGATTGAAAATTGTTTTCAACTCAGAGAAAATGGATATCCACATTATTTTAGAGAGATAGAATCGACAAGGAATGTTTATTACTTGAAATATTTGTCCATATGAGGGTGTGTTAGGCTTTGTGTATATGGCATTTGGCAACCGTGACCTCTGACCTCTGAGAGCAAAATCGGGAGTTCACGCATGCCCAGTGCAGAACTCTCGAACTCGCTTATAGCTGCGCATTCATCAGTTTCCTGTTCATTTGATATGTTTGATGTTGGAATTCTAATAGCTGTTCTGACACAGTGCGCACAGCCCGATCGAGCGCGACCCAGGTGCCTGTGCCTGTGGGTCTGTTCAATGAGAGCATTTTCGAGTTGCCAACTCGTGTTACTCGGGTTGAAATTTGGCGCATGCGTACAAAGGTACTCGAGTACTGTCGTGCCGAACAATTCGAGTAAAGAACAAAATGGCGACGACCATCGATCTTTTTACCTTTAAGTCCAGAGTCCTATTCTCAAAATTTGCTTCTGAAACTCAGGTGTTTGATATTCACAAGAGTCAGGACTCACAAGAATTTTTAAATTGTAATGGGAAATTACAATTCTGAAGTCGTTACTGGCCCCGCTGTAAACCCTGCTGAATATGGCAAAAGCACAAGCAGAATAATTATAATCATCAGTTTGATGAACATTCTTATCCCATTCTCACTATTATTAAACAGAAAAAGGGCAAATCTTTGGCGTGACAATGTGTCATTATGAAGGCAAAACCAAAGAATTGGCTTCTTTTACAGCAGAAGTTCTCTTTCCACCATCTTTAATCCAGGCTACCCGAGGTGAGGTGGGGGTTACGGTAGTCGAGTAAATACGAATATGTGTGCAGTACTACGCATGCGTATTGCGGTTACTCGTGTTGTTCGGTCAGTAACTCTAGTTACTCGAGTTGACAAACCGAAACTGCTCTAAAGAAACGCCCGCGAAAACACATAACAATCTTGCCTTGCTAAAGTTATCTTGACCTCCAAGGGTTGCAATTGCTTTCTGGGGATTCTTTACAATTCCTGGGTATTCAACGCATACGAAAGTTTTGTCCCTATTATATGGCACATTTATTCGCACGGAATTTTCTTTCCAATCCTGCATTTCGTATGTATTCATTTTTTCGGTGGCTAGTGACATAGTGTTCGTGAAACAGCTAGTGACATTCTGACCGGTACCATCCCCATTGAAGGTGTCGTGCATAGTAGAGCTCTTAATGTATTTGGCAGCATTTGTCGATTGAGTGAGAAGTCTATAGAAAAACAAGTGGCGAGACGACAACTGGCAGTCAAGGGAGATAAGTCCAATAGCTGGTTTATCAACATTAGGGACATCTTACTGAAGTATGACCTGCCTATGCCATGTTCACTGCTTGACATTCAACCTACAAAATACAGATGGAAGAATCAGGTTAAGAATAAAATCAACCACTACTGGTCAGAAGTCATGAAATCAAGAGCCTCCCTGTACCCAAGTCTCAAATATCTCAATAATGAAGCATACAGACCAGGAGTTAGACCTCCAGTTATCCAAGATCCTACTGGTGTCAAGGATGTCCCCCGTATACACACGAAGCTGAAGATGATAACTGGTACATACGTCTTGCAAGTCAACAGGGCATCCTTTAACCAGAATCAGATAAGCCCTACCTGTCTACTTTGCAAAAAAGAAGATGAAACCTTGGAACATCTACTCTTACATTGTGATTCACTAGGGACCATCAGGAAACCAATATTGGATGATATAGTAAAAATCTATGAAGGTGTGGACATAGATAACTCACCCCATCTCCTACAGTTGCTCCTGGATCCCACAACTATCTTCCCAGATGCACAAGTATCAGATCTCAAAATCCTGGAAAGACACTCTAGGAGGCTGTGCCATGCTCTACACCTAGAAAGATTCAGACAGTTGCCTCAAACAGTAACAAAACGTAAGAGAAACAATGGCAAGAGGAAGCCGTAATGCAAACCAGCAGGAACAATGTAAATAATGTATATTTCTTAAGTGTAAATAGGGTGGCGGGAAAGATCTGTCATTTTAAACCCGAGAAACTCATCTATCAACGCTAACTTAAGAAGACTTCTACTCCGGAAGGAGGTGTGCCTTCATTGGCAGAAACTATCACAACTAGAACTAGAACTATGGCTATCGGGCGGCTCCCCCCTGCGTATACCAATAGTTACTATGTCCAACCGCGGTAAGGTTTCAGCGTCATATGGCGTGGCGATTTATGAACACATTGTCCATTATAAACAATTTCATTAATAGTATTTCATTATTGCGGCCTTGAGTGTGCAGAGGATTTAGTTAGTTAGTTAGTTAGTTTTTTTAGTAATGGTACTTCTTTTACTTTTACTTTTACCAGTATACTGGTATGCCCTCAGCTTTGAGGATTATCACCTGTTGAGTGCGAGAGGGAAAACTCATGGAGAAATTTTTACCAGTCTTTTACCAGTCGTCGACACCAAGATAAGTCTCTCTGACTTCTTGAGGCGCTTTTCGATAGTACTGTCCATTAGAAGGACCTGCTTTATAGCACGCAGCTTCAAACTTCTCAGGGTGATTTCTCCAATGTTTGTTCAAGCGACTTTTGAACGCGTTGAGGGAGGGTGCTTCTACTACAGTTTGTGACAAACTATTCCAGGAATTTATTACTCTGTTAGAGAAACTATTTGCACGAGCATTGAGTCTTGATCTTTCTTTATATAACTTAGATGAATGGCCTCTGGTTGCTGTGTACTGCGCTGTTTTAAAAAAGTTTTCCCTATCAATACAGTCAATACCATTTAAAATTTTGACTACTTGTATTAAGTCAGCTCTTTCTCTTCTGTACTCTAGTGTTGGTAATCCTAATTTTCTTAAACGCTCTGAGTAAGACAAATTTTTACAGGAACTGACCAGCTTTGTAGCTCTTCTCTGCACGTTTTCCAAGATATTTCTATCCTTTTTATAGTAAGGTGACCAAACTGGTGTACAGTACTCTAGATGTGGTCTAACTAGGGATTTGTATAGATCTAAAAATACTTCCTGACTAAGATATGTAAAGGTTCTAAAAATTATCCCTAGATTTCTGTTTGCCAAATTTATTTTTGCATTGATATGGTCTCTGAAAGTTAATTTGCTGTCGACTATTACTCCTAAATCTTTCTCTTTCTCTACCCTTTCTAGCTGAGTTGGATGTGTTCCTACTTGCACGGTATATTCAAAATCTGTTTCATGTTTTCCGATATGAAGCTGATGACATTTATCGGTATTGTAGAACATTTCCCAATGCTTTGAAATGGAAGAAGATGAGTCAGAGTAGAAAGAGATAGGAGAGATGGAAGGAAGTAAAGAGAGAGAAAGACAAAAGAGATAGAAGATGTTTTGGAAATTACACAAGCCTAGAGTGCTGGATCTTCGAGACCTGAGTCTTGAAGACCTCCAGCGACTCTGCCAGGCAAGTCTGACTGGGGAGCTGATTCCACTGTACGACTGTCTTGGGGAAAAAGAAAAACGTGTGTAGTCCCTGTCTGCCCTTAGTTGGCGATATTGATAATGACGTCTTCCTGTGCCTCTCTGCAAGTAAATCTCTTCATCCGTGGCTACAAGGTGGTTACGGATCTTGTACAGCATGCACAACCTCGAATCAGCCCGGCCTGTCTTTGTTCCAGGGTTCTCCATTCCAGGCTGTGCAGCATATTTGTGACACTCGAAGTGTTGTGATATCTGTCTGTAACCCACCTTGCAGCCCTTCTCTGGACTATCTCCAGCTGATGCACTAGCCGATGGGCCGTCCCGTCACCATCCCCAGTAGAGCGAACCCATTTTGGGTCCCAAACTGCGCTGCAATACTCGAGTTTGGGACGGACAAGCGATTTGTAGGCTCTACCTTTAACCATGCTGGAGTTGATCCTGAGATTTCTTTTCAGAAAACCTAGAGTCTGATTAGCTTTAGAAGAGATCGAGTTTATATGTGTATTCCACTTAAGGTCTTGACTTATATGCACCCCGAGATACTTGATCTGAGGCACAGAAGACAGGGTATGGCCATGAAAAAAATACTTGTGCAGGATAGGCGCCCTTTTTGTGGTGATATGGATCACCTCGCACTTTTCAGGGTGAAAGGCCATCTGCCAGTCTGCTTCCCATTTTTCTAAGTTATTTAGGTCATTCTGAAGTTTTGTGCAATCAGAAGAGTTGTGAATTGTTAAGTACAAAAGAGTGTCATCAGCAAAAAAGTCTTACGGTGCTGTTGGTGACATATTCTGGTAAGTCATTTATGTATATTAAGAATAAGACTGGGCCCAATACTGAGCCCTGGGGTACCCCAGAAAGCACCGGAACAGAAGATGATGACTCTCCCTCAAGGACAACTCTTTGGGACCTACCAGCAAGAAAGGCACCTATCCAGCCCAAGGCATTACCCTTAACCCCATATGATACTAGTTTGTACAGAAGTCTGTTATGTGCATCCTTGCCAAAGGCCTTAGCAAAGTCCATGACTATGACATTACTCTGGACACCCTGCTGCATGTTAAATGCTATGTCGTCAACAAATTCTATTGGTTGAGTTTCACAGCTACGTACACCATTTTCAGTACACCATTATTTTCTGTAACTCGAATTATCGTAAATTAAAAAGATTTAAAAAGATAGGTAATGATCAGGAACTAATACAATCAGATCCTCCCCCCCCCCCCCCCCGCCCCGGAACAGGATAGTAAAATGTCTTTTAGTAGGCATATCGAGCAGCTTCCTCCTGCAACCTTCGGGGAGTAGTCACGATACTGCCTCCATACTGTAGTTTCCCACATCTGTCTCGCCATTTCTGTACTGGAACTGCGAAAATTGTAAAATTAAACTCTTAAGCAGAGCAGAGAACATATTCAGAAGAAGAAACATGGGACAGACTAAGTAGTTTCAGCCAATAAAGCCTCTTCAGTGACCCTGACAATATCTGGTAACGAAACCAGAATAAAGCTTACTGTATTTTTTTAATAACAATTGGTCAGTCAATTCAAAGACTGATGAGTATCAAAAAGGTTCCAAATGATATAAAAGATGATGATCTAGAATAAGAGTCTGAAGCAATCTAAAAGTTCAGATTTCTCAGAATATATCCTCTGACCTCTGACCTCAAAGGACGAAAATAAAATATAATCTGCACTATGGATGATGTACTGTACGGGGAGACGTTTTACGAAAATCCTTACTCGAAACTCAAAAACTTGAACTCGAAACTTGAAAACCTACTCAAAACTTGAAAACTTAACCCGATACTCGAAAAACTGTACTTGAAACTCGAAAACTTTGAATATAACTTAAAAATCCTTACTCGAAACTCGATACTCGATCAAATGTGATTCTGAATTTTATGGTGACTTAGTCTATAAAATCAAAAAAAAAAAAAAAAAAAAAAAAAATGGTAAATAGGGCTGATTTTTCTGATCAGTGCAGAAAAATTATCATACGTTACAAACATATCCGATACAAGAAAACTGTAATGCTACAGTCTGCATGCATATTGTTTAATCCCATCATGGCTAATACTTTTTCCCCTCTTTAATTGCTCGGTGGTGGGTGGACATCAGACACAATGGATATTGCTGTAGACGCATCTGAATAAGTGCTCTCAATTCTGATCCTCTCGCCCGGGGTGTAAATTGAAAGAGTAACTACACTTCAGGAACTGACTGAATCAGATCCCAAACCCTATCCCCAACATCAAAGGGAAAGATTGACAAAGACATCCCAACAAACAATAAATTACAAGTGATAAGCCGAGTCAGCAGCTCTTTCCCAAATAGATGGCAACTCAGCTATCTTTATTGAACTAAATAATTTAGACCAACAGACGGGTTACAACGGACTAAGCAAATTATATGAAAAACATTTAACAATTGTTTTACCTATTTTCTATTTTTATGATAGAAGGATTAAACTGAGAACACAATAAATTAAACAGCACCGAACATAAAACAAATGCAACCTCAACAAAAGTACCGCCTTGGGGCGGTCAGTAATAACTACTGGGGGGTTTAAACCGGTTTTACTGGGCCCAAACTTTCACCCTCACCCTCCGCTGCGGTGCACACAATTAGTTGGTAGTTCGGTTCGTATGGAGGTCCCCTAACTCACCAGAGAGTCATCACGGTCAACAATTAAGATCAAGAAAAGACCGTGATGAAGCAAGGATGAGGACTCGACAGCCAAAACGTGTTGAGACACCCGGAGATCCCTGGGGCGTCAGCAACACCACTGGAGTACTGGAGCAAACGAAGACCACCAGTTGAACCCCGGTGGGCCAAGAAACAGACAAACATCCAGCCCCAACCAACTAATATATAGCTTTATGTAGGGGCTATCATAGAGTCTGAACCCCGACCCACCGGCGTGCAATTAAAGAGGACACCAAGGATTGGATTTGTATGGATGTCTGTACCTGGAAATGCTTAGAGTACTTCAGAGAGGGTGCCGTCATTACATGTTCTGTAGGGTCGTTTCAAGTTTGAACAATCCTGTTGCTGAAGCCATTACTTCTTAACTGCAATCGGGCATACTGACGAAAGAAATGGACCTATGAAACCGAAAAGGACAGAAAAAAGCTTTCATGTACTAAAAATGACTTTTTGCCATCTTTTTGCTATAAAAACGTATGTTAAATAATGCATAACGTTAAAATACTTATTTCCAAACGTATTGTTACGGGTTAGCTCCCTTTTACAGACGATGGCCGGGCAAGCTGGGCTGTCTTGCGACAAATGACGTAGTTATAAAAAAAGGTTGGACTTCAACTAAAGATGTTTATTTCCGATGGAAAGAAAAGAAGACCAAAAGAAGTTTTGAACATTATGAATCTATTGAAAAATAAGCTTTAAAAAACTGCAATGATTTTACATTTATGACTGCGAAGGTTATCAGTAGTTTACAATAATAAAAAGTGATAGAAGGCAAAATCACAAGAATATATACATGTTGAAAGGCGGCGACAGGGCTATTAAAACTCTTTTACAATTACCCGAGGACATATAAATGCATTGCGAGCAAAGAATTCAATTGAATTGATACGGCAGTGGTCACAAATGCAGTATGGGTAATAAATACAACTTTTTATTGAACTAGAGCTGTCTTGGATGAATGTAGATGCTGTTAAAAGCCTATAATTTCCTTAAGTTAATATCCGAAATCTAGTGTTTCATAAAGGATAAGTTTTACTAAATTAATTTAAGCAACAAGTGCGAAAAGTATAATAAACAAGTAGCCCAAAGGGCAACAATTGCTCACCTGAGAGACATTGTAAACCTATAGGGATATTTAAGATGCCCAAGGGCAGCTAACTCCACAGTCAGTGGTCCAATCAGGCTGAAAATTAAACTCATCCAAAACATTATGTATGCCCTCATTTAATATATGCAAGTTTAAAAAGTATCCGATCAAGAGCACAATAGACAGAGCTGTCAAGGGCAGCTAACTTCGTAGTGGTTGGCCTGATCTGGCCAAAATTTGAACTTGTTTAAGATATTATGCATTTCCTCATTACCTGCAAGTTTGAAAAGGATCGAATCAGTAGAAACCAAGAAAAAGTGGCAACACTGATTTTTTGGATGCTCAGGGCAGGTACGCCATAGTCAGTGGTGGGATCTAGCTGAAATGCTAACTAATCCAAGCTTTTATGCATATCCTCATTACCTGCAAGTATGAAGAGGATCAGATGAAAACTGAAAATGTGATGACGTTGTTTTCTCAATTATAAGACTATGGGATTTTTTTCAAACGCTCAAGGGCAGCTAACTCCGTAGTCTGTGCTCGAATCCGGCCAAATTTCGAACTCATCCAAGCTCTTATGTATGTCATCATTACCTGCAAGTATGATAATAGGGATCTAATCAAAAACCTTGATTGCAGAACCCTGAAAGTCAAACTTGCTCGAGATATTGTCATGCCCTACATTTGTGTGAATTTTTTTTTAAAATTCGTTGAGAAATGTAGGTGCTAGAGCGATGACAAACTTTTTCTAAAAATAGCCACAGTGACCTTGACCTTGGGCACAGCATCCTGAAAGTCTAACTTGCTTGAAATATTGTCATACCCTACATTTGTGTCAAGTTATTTCAAAATCCATGGAGAAATGAAGGTGCTACGGCAATGACAAAGTTTTTCTAAAAATAGCCACAGTGACCTTGACCTTGGGCGCAGCTATCTGAGAGTCGAAGCTGCTCGAGACATTGTCATGCCCTACATTTGTGTGAATTTATTTTAAAATCCATTAAGAAATGTAGGTGCTAGAGCGCTGACAAAGTTTTTCTAAAAATAGCCGTAGTGACCTTGACCTTGGGCACAGTACCCTGGAAGTCAAACTTGTTTGAGATATTGTGATGCCCTACATGTTTGTGAAGTTGATTTAAAATCTGTTGAGAAATGTAGGCGCTAGAGCGATAACCAAGTTTTTCTAAAAATAGCCACAGTGACCTTGACCTTGGGTGCAGCACCCTGAAAGTCAAATTTGCTCGAGATATTGTCATGCCCTACATTTGTGTGAAGTGATTTTAAAATCTGCTGAGAAATGTAGGTGCTAGAGCGCTGACAAAGTTTTTCTAAAAATAGCCACAGTGACCTTGACCTTGGGCGCAGCATCCTGAAAGCCAAATCTGCTCGAGATATTGTCATGCCCTACATTTGTGTGAAGTTATTTCAAAATCTATTGAGAAATGTAGGCAATAGAGCTATGACAAAGTTTTTCTAAAAATATGTGATGACGTTGTTTTCTCCATTATAACACTATGGGATTTTTGTCAAACGCTCAAGGGCAGCTAACTCCGTAGTCTGGGCTCGAATCCGGCAAAATTTCGAACTCATCCAAGCTCTTATGTATGTCATCATTACCTGCAAGTATGATAAGGATCTAAGCAAAAACAGTTGAGAAAACGTGATGACGCCATTTTCCCCATTATAACCCTATGGGATTTTTTTCAAACGCTCAAGGGCAGCTAACTCCGTAGTCTGTGCTCGAATCTGGCCAAATTTGGAACTCATCCAAGCTCTTGTGTATGTCATCATTACCTGCAAGTATGATAAGGATCTAATCAAAAACAGTCGAGAAAACGTGATGACGCCGTTTTCCCCATTATAACCCTATGGGGGCTATCTGTTGCCATGGAAACCAAAGTTCTGAGCTGATCTGCACCAAAACCTAATGCAGCCTTTCCCCCACCCCAATGATGCTTCAGATAAAATTTGATTGCAATCGGCCCACTGGTTTCTGAGATATTCCTGTTTGAAAGTGTTGACGCACGCACGGACGCACGGACGGACGCACGGACGGACGACGGCTCGACTCCCATCCTATAAGCTCACCTCTGAGCCTTCGGCTCAGGTGAGCTAAAAACCTAGTTTACTTAAAGATACTTCCTACAATGTTTTAAGTTGATTTATATCGACCTAACAGGATTTTGAAAACATTTAAACGAGATCGACAAATTCTAGTTGCTTTGGAAAAATGGCCGAAAGGATGAAGTCCTCGTAGGATCGAGCAGTTCGCTTATATACCCTATGGCCCTATGCATACATGTTTACAGTGGTAGGACAACGTTATACAAGCGACGTTACGTATGCGCGCGTGACCCTACGTTAAAGCGGGTGTATGAAAATGGAATTGACGTCCTACAAGTTTTAGGATCGCCATGCAAAACAAGCTTTCAGAGGAGGGTCAGTGTATTAAAACACAAATTAAGCAATGAAATTCTGAAAACTTTTACATGAAAGTACTACCAGGATGCGTAGAAATGAATTTACTAAATTACTGTTATGACTGTACAAAAATAAATAGGGATTAAAAGGGTTAAAACATATGTGAAACTACAAACTCTGAATTTGACAGCTGACGATGTTAATGTTTACGGAACGCCCACAAACAAATCTCATAGTACAATTGTGACGTCACTTTCCCAGTAAAGTCATAGCGCGTGCCAAGTAATTGCTTTCGAAACGAAAAATTAATATCCGAAGGGCACATACTCTAAGATACACTCATCCCGATGTAAAAACAGGTAGGTTGAATTATACAATACAGCTAGCTCTCGCATACATGGATTTTAGAACATGAACAATAAATGCCACTTCACTGTCAGTGTAAACAATCGTACAGGTGAACCAATAACCAGAGGTATCCTAAATTCGGACGGGGGCAGGTCATATCAGTATTTTTAAGTTATTCAGTGAAAAAATGCCCTATTCGGTGTCCAGACTTTCGGCTGTCACGATACATCCTTTTTGGGTCCCCAAAATCTCTTTTCAGTAACCAGGACTTGAGTTGCGCCACTTTCGGCGCTGCTCTTCGTATTCTATTGACATGATAATATTTATAGGTTATTGAATTTATATTGTGAAATATTCGGCACGAGTTCATATGGCGAAGGACGCACGAGCTTGCGAGTGCGTCTCCGCCATATGAACGAGTGCCGAATATTTCCCAATATAATTACAATAACCTTTTAATATACTAGAAAAGAGCCCGCGCAAGCGCGGAAATATTTCATGATGGTCAAGTTTATATAAAAAAGCGAGTTTTAATTTTTCAATGTAAATGGCCTTAGGCCCAGGTGAAGATATGACCTTTACCATGAATACTCACTAAAGCTTCATTTACCTAATAAGTTGACTGCATCTACAAACTTTCAGGTAGCAGACAGCATTGTTTCTAAAAAAATCAACTTTTTTTTCACTTTTTCCTATAGAAAAACCTAAGTGACTCAAAAGTTGACCTTGCCGTAAAACAGATCAAGGTCATCCCAGGGTCATCATTTATATAAATTTTGTTGAGCATTTGAGTCCTTGATGCGACATGCTAAGTTTCAAGATCATAGGATTTGTGGTTCTGGGGGAGAACTGGTTGATATGATGCTTAACGTCCACGGTATACAGCTAAGGTCATGTCGGGACGGTCAGTTAACCTAACCGCACTATTCCTGGGCAGGCTTAGACCTCCTAAGCGGTTAACCAGTACTAAGTGCACATACTTTCGCCAGTAACTGACAGCTGCCCTTCTTGAATCAGCGGAAGGAGAAACGAAAGTATGTGGCCAGACCGGGTTTCGAACCCAGGACCTCTGACTTATGAGTCAGGTGCCCTACCGATTGCGCTACGCGGCCCGGCGTGGTTCTGGGGGAGAAGATTTTTTATTTTTTTACCATAATTAATGTTTGCCATCTTGGTTATGTGACCTGTCCTGGGTATTTTTTTTCTGGAAAAATTGGGTCCTGGAACGTTTTGGGGGAAAATATTCAAGCCCTCTGAAGACTTAAGGCCTATTTAGCTTCGTTGAATCATTGAAATTGATTTGTCTGGTTCGCTGGAAAAAATGCCCTTTCTTACCTGGCGCATGTGTGTTAACCTTAGACATTTTTAATTTTTGTCTGTTCGAAAGTTCAGTTCAGTTTGAATTCTCCTAATGACGTTCCCCAAGTGGCTCAGCGGTACGTAACCATAGCCGCACACACTTTGCGCCGTGTATCCTTCCAACTTTTCGAAAGACCATGTGCGTTGAGCTTTATTCTTCAATGGGCGAGTTCGATTGGCTACTCGTATTGACTATCGTTCAGGAAGAAAATGGGTCGTTTCGAGCCAGGGCCGTCGGGACTATGACCATTTAGTTCTTCATCCGTTTAGACATATGAGCAAAAAAAAATACAAAAATAAAGCGTTATTTATGGGGAATGACGTACGTTCATGGGTCGGATTTTTGCATTAGAACCTGCTAAAGCAGCGCGCCGATATAACGACGCAGAACCGAAACGACCGGATTAATTTAAAACGTGTATTCGAGTACACAATAATTTCACTCGAACGCACCCATTGTTGACCAAAAAAAAATCGACCAATAGTCAAAGTTTCTAGAAAAATACTTGGGAGAATTTAAAATGAAAGACGAATTTAACTCCCAAATTCTTTAAATCTACGTGAAAATAAAACACACGCAAACCGAAATTATCAATGATAGCAATATGCGAAAGAACCAGTATAGAAATTACGCTTGAAAATGCCACCAAATTTGCAGTTTATGCGTTACTTCGTTTATTTAGTATTATAGATACCTTTGATATTAATCTGCTAGTTTCATCAGTGCTCCCTACGCACGAAATCAAAATATAATATCAGTTCATCAACCACTTGTTTTAGATTTAAAATTACATTGTGCCGTTTAATGTCTTCATACACACTAAAAGCCACGCCTG
Source organism: Ctena decussata (assembly GCA_963989385.1). Taxonomy (NCBI): domain Eukaryota; kingdom Metazoa; phylum Mollusca; class Bivalvia; order Lucinida; family Lucinidae; genus Ctena; species Ctena decussata. The sequence goes on from CAXDIV010000092.1 coordinate 46,385, forward strand.
ATGGCGCGAACGTAGAAATGACGTGACGTTATCGGACGTGACGTCAGTAAACAAACGTTGACTTTTCCAAGCACTTGGCGCCATTTTCGAGTCTTCCTCTCAGTAGCTCTGACGAAAATCTCCGTTATTATCGCAGAATATCAATAAAAAGTGTGACGGATCGAAGGTATATTATATTTAATTGTTTTTTTTTTTTGTAATTTAAACACCAAAACCGATACTAGTGTCATTATTCTACCCGTTTTTGAATTGCAGTCGACGACAAATTGGCCGCCAAACTTTTCTTCTTTCAAAACAGAAGTAGTTCTTTGGGAACGTGACTCCCTAACTCCGTACAGTATGCACTTGACTCCGTGCAATATGCAGAAAATATTGCACGGTTACTCTAATGTAAAGTGAACGGGGAACTTTTTAGGTATATGATAATACAAGTTATTATATACCTAAAATATTCCCCATTCACTTTACATTAGAGTAACCGTGCAATATTTTCTGCATATTGCACGGAGTCAAGTGCATATTGCACGGTGTTAAGAAGTCACGTTCCCTAGAACTATTTTTGTTTTGAAAGAAGAAAAGTTTGGCAGCCATTTTGTCGTCGACTGCAATTCAAAAACGAGTAGAATAATGACACTAGTGTCGGTTTCGGTGTATAAATTAAATAAAAGACAATTAAATATAATTTACCTTTGAACTATCACTCTTTTAATTAATATTCTGCGATAATAACGGAGATTTTCGTCAGAGCTGCTGAGAGTATGACTCGAAAATGGCGCCCAGTTCTTGTAAACGTCAACGTTTGTTTACTGACGTCACGTCCGATAACGTAACGTCATTTCTACTTTCGCGCTATCAGGCGTGGCTTTTAGCGTGTATGAAGACACCAAATCGCATAATGTAATTTTAAATTTAAAACAAGTTGTGGTTGATATACTGATATCTTTGTTTGATTTCGTACGTAGAGAGCACTGATGAAACTAACAAATTAATATCAAAGGTATATAATAAAAAGGTTATTGAATTTATATTGTAAAATATTCGGCACTCGTTCATATGGCGGAGACGCACGAGCTTGCGAGTGCGTCTCCGCCATATGAACTCGTGCCGAATATTTCCCAATATAAATTCAATAACCTATAATTCTTAAACGTATGCTTTTATAGCATGAAATGACAAATAAGTGTCCTTTTCGGTACACCAAAGTTCTTTTCGGTCCGTTTTGTTGGAGTAAATCCTTTTCTGTTTTTAGCTGGGCCGACTGCGATCTTTATCATTTTTGTTTTAGTTTTTATGTTTTGAGTATTTTGAGAGAATGGCCTCTAGTTACAGTGTAGGTGGACAAAGTAAATAATTTGCTCTTGTCGACTACATCTGTATCATTCAATATATTTTACATCTATTCCATGTCCGCTCTGTCTCTTCGGCACTCCAAAGTAGGCAGGCCAAATGCTTTTTTTTTTTTTAACAATTTATATATCTCTGTTACCAGCTTGGCTGCTCTGTGCTGAACAGTTTCAATTGCTATTATATACTTTTTAAAGAGAGGAGACCTCATGCTAATGGCATATTTAAAGAGAGGAGGCCTTATGCTAATGGCTTACTTTCAGGTGTCTGTGGACGGACCAAAAATTTATACAGGTTAAGAAACATCTCTTTGTCCATGAATGTTAGCGTTTACATAGTGAGTTCTAATAGTTCGCTTTAGATACTTTGCTATTAATGTGTTCCGTACCATTAACGGAATTGTCGATGATGACTTCAAAGTCTTTTTCCCTGCCAGTTTTTTTCAGTTTTGAATGTACTTTCGGTTGTTTTTCATAACAGCACTTTGGTCGATTGATTTTTTCCGATATGTAAATGATGGCATTTCGCACAGTTTAAAAGTGTGCGTGTTACTGTTGTTTTCAGCGGGCAGCTGACTGACCACCTGTTTGGAAAAAAGCTGTTTATTCGGTTTACAGTGCGTTTTTTTTTTTTCGTAAACTTTTGTCAATTTATATATATATACTTGTTTCCCTTTTGGTTTAGGCGGGGGGGGGAGGGGGAAGGGGGGCTCAGACCTGGGTACTCGTCATTGAATCAGTGTAGACATAAACTCGAACTGACACCATGCACATTTTGTAGTTGCAGAGAGCAGGAAACTGTTGAACATTTCACGCCTCAATGTCCCAAATATGAAGATGAAAGAGAAAATGCAGTGGCCAACAATAGAAGCTAGACGGGAGTAACCTTCATGAACCTTGTTTTACAAAGTTCATATTGAGGCTGTAGACATTGATTAAACAAAATACCCGAATCCTGCACATAGGTTGAGACAGACAGCGGCGTCACATAACTCGCAATATACAAGATCCTGGACATATTCAGACGCCTTCAAGCATTCATTTTTTTCCACACACCATTCCTCTGTGGAATGGTCTTCCACTTCAATGGTCTCCGCAGAGACCACAGAACAGTTTAATGCACTTATATTAAATGCCCATATCAGAGGTATGTGTTTTAGCATGCCTCCGATTTGCTTCCTGTAAGAAGCTTAATGACCTTTCATTCTTTTGTGTGTGTTTGAGATGCTAAATTCTAAAAACGACCTAATAGTGAGACATGATCAGGTCGTCGTATTTTGATAGATAGATAGATAGATAGATAGATAGATAGATAGATAGATAGACATACAGACAGACATACATACATTTTTCAGAACATTCAACCGTTACTTTAATAACTCAAATTTACTGGTTATGTTGTGCCCTTTCACCATTAGCATTGGCAGTTTTAGATCAATGTATCAATCTACAAACTTTTCATTTCCCTGTCTGCCATACCGTTTTAATGCACCCTATGTCCGGCTACTCTTGAAGATTAGTTTGTGGGCCTGCAATTTATTTTACAGAGAATAAACAGTCTTTAAAACTAGAAAATAAGATTGAAGCAGTGGTGTTCCATTTACAAACACGCACTTAGATTCATACGTGCAAAAGCAACGCGCGTGAGCGAAGCTCACGCGCGCGGACGCGCGAAGCGCGTCCGTGCTGCTGCACGCCTATAGATAACATGCATCATTAAAAAAAGCTACTTCCACAAAGAGCAAATCCAACACCTTCCAGCTTAAAACTTTTGGACAAATATGGCTGCGCCCTTAAGCTGTTTACATTGGATTTGTCCCGTTTCTGTAATGCAAGGTAACACTAAGCCGAGAACCATGCTCGATCACATGCCCTTCCTTGACGAAGTCCCGCTTCTGAGAGAGTGACCAAAAAAGTTTTCTTCAACATTTATTTCTTTTTGTTCTATTTTTAAAGGCGGTCAATCCAACTTAGAAGTCCAAATAAGTAAACGGTAACTGATTTAGCTGTGTATCAGCAAAAGGATAAATAAACAAACAATAGGGGACACTACGTCATAAATCACATGCCATTAATCTCGTGCGTGGATTCGATTGGATATACTCAAGAAGAGGTGTGCCTATCTGAAGGCAGAATTTATACAACAACAACAACAACAACGATGGCCGCCATCGTTAGAATTGACCTCGATATTTCGGAAAAGCGACTATTTTAAAGACAACATAGTCAATGTAGAATACGAAGGACACGGAAATTCGTGAATAGAACCAAATACCTCGATGTGCAATGACTTCCATGCAGAGCAAGAACTTTTAGCCATTCAAATGTCATCCAGTATCTATAGTTGTAAATTATCCAAAGCTTGGTAGCGATACATCTACATTTTGCTTTAAAACTTGCTTCACTTTCCCGTTGACATCGTCAAAGTATGTTTACAAACACAGCATTGACCATTGTTTTGAAGTATGTCACGACATGATGACGTCATAAGACAACGCGCGCAACGCACCATCATCTAAGGACTTTTCATAAACTTTGTGGCCCGATTTGACAATCTGTTCAATTTGACAAGCCCGTGGATATCGTATGATGTTGATGTATTTGTGAGTTTGGATTCCATCTCATGTTACAGTGATAATAGATATGGCATCAAGCATTTATGCCATTGTGAAGGAAACTATGTTTCTCAAATAATTTAAAAATAGTTGTGGCAGTATTATAAAGGGTATGCCTCACTCATACAGGCAAGGGTTGCCCTTTACTGGATATCTTCTATGTTTCACCATATGGATATATACTTAGAACAATGCTTGCAGTATTAGTTAGGTGGCCCTATATTATCATTTGTATTGTTTGTATATGTACTATGTTATATGCCCGGCTAGGGCCCATTACGGAAATAAAAAATATTCTAATTCTAATTCTAATTCATCGGGCTATCGACGTTGAACGACACTGATTAAACACTGATTCAACGTTTGTGTGCCTGCAGGGTACCCCTTTGTATACATGACGTCCCGATTCTGGGAGCCTACAAATCGGACCTACAACATTTAATCAGCGTTGTGTGTCTGCTGGATATGTACCCTTTGAAAGATGACATCCCATGCATCGGACACTCAACGTTGAATCAACGTTATGTGCTTACAGGATAATTATCTCTTTGCATGACACTTCCATTCTAGGAGCCTACACATCAGGTACACGTTGAATTACCGTTGTGTTCCTGCAGGATATGTACTCTTTGTAAGATGACACCCCCATTCTGGGGGCCTACACATCGGACACATCGGTCGGGCGATGAGTTTCAGTGCCGGGGCGTCCTACACATTTGGATAAGAGTAGGGCAAGGGCCAACTCTGTTTGTAGGTGCGCATTTGGATATTTTTTCCCTCTTGCTTAATATCATCTTTTTCTCTCTCCCTGTGGAAAACTGCTCGATATAGACTGAAATACTGTCTCAAACCCAAAACAACCAACCAACAAACTTATTTTATCCAGCAACTGGATCTAATTTGATTTGATTTTTCGAGGAATGGAGAACGTTGTGATGAAATTCGGTCATAGTTTTTATTTGTTTTCTATTTATTTATTGAGTTACTATTTCTCATGTTTGTTTAACATTTTACCGATATTTTGATGGAAACCAGCTTGAAGCAAAAGGTCGAACTTACTGCAACAATCAACGACAATGTGCAAAAACAGAGATAACGGGATTATTAGCAAAGAACTATCAAAAAGGGATACTCTGGGAGAGAAACATCGGCCGTTTGCATACCAGTGCCATTAAAAAAAAACAACTTGAAACGTAGGTCTCCAGGTCAGAATATAATTGCTTTCAAGAATTTTTATTTATTTATTTCTGCTCTTTCCTAAAAGCAGTGACACGGTTGGTAGTGTGCCCGACTCATGATCGAAGGGTTCCGAGTTCGATCCTCACCAGGACCCTTGCGTTGTGACCTTGAGCAAGTCACGTATCCACAGCTCAGCTTGTATAAATGTATATAGATCTAGTCTTAATAAGTCACAATGTTAGTTGTTGATAAAAAATAAGCGACTATAAATAAAGATTATCATTAATTCCGTTATTATTACTTTAGCATGTTTTCTTGTTCTCTAAAATTTCAGTGTTTTCAACCGCCTCCCCACCCAGCACAATTACTAAAAGATAAGTCGCTAACCACGAAAACTTTGATACAACCGGGTCCTGAACTAATTAGAAGTTAAATGGCTGCAGATTATATGCCCTCAGCTTTGTAAAAGAAAAAAATCTGCCTTTGCACGCATATAGGTAACACCTATTTCATATTACTGGTGTTATGTTTGTTTCTCAGATATCTTGCATTTTAAACCACATGAAGATGCGCCGAATTACGGACAACTCGCCCCAAAGACAACTCGCCCCAAGACAACTCGCCCCACAAAAATCTCGCCCCAAGACAACTCGCCCCACCTTCAGGTGACAACTCGCCCCACATTCTGAGACAACTCGCCTCAAAGTCAACTTGCCCTACCTCGTAAATATGTTAAAACCCTGTCCCGTTAGGCGCTTAAGGGGACAACAAATACTAATAAGAATATTTGTAGCATGCCTCACAGCCACAGTTTGATAATAATTACGCTTCAAATAACAGTGTAATTATCAACATAAAAACGATCAAGTCGTTTTCAAACAATGAACGGCTGGAGACATCTACTGTTCCCTATGACGGAACAACTTGAACTACTCAGTTCATCAGGCGGAAGATGGCTATACACGACTATCGTGTCAATGGAGTAAAGAAAATGGCCGCGCCCTTCTGGTGGTGAAACAGAAAATGAGTGAAGATATTCAACCATATATTTCCTCTCAAAAACAAATTTAAGCAGATTTAATGCTAATGGATTAATATGAAATAGGTGTTACCTAAATGCGTGCAAAGGCAGATTTTTTTCTTTTACAAAGCTGAGGGCATATAATCTGCAGCCATTTAACTTCTAATTAGTTCAGGACCCGGTTGTATCAAAGTTTTCGTGGTTAGCGACTTATCTTTTAGTAATTGTGCTGGGTGGGGAGGCGGTTGAAAACACTGAAATTTTAGAGAACAAGAAAACATGCTAAAGTAATAATAACGGAATTAATGATAATCTTTATTTATAGTCGCTTATTTTTTATCAACAACTAACATTGTGACTTATTAAGACTAGATCTATATACATTTATACAAGCTGAGCTGTGGATACGTGACTTGCTCAAGGTCACAACGCAAGGGTCCTGGTGAGGATCGAACTCGGAACCCTTCGATCATGAGTCGGGCACACTACCAACCGTGTCACTGCTTTTAGGAAAGAGCAGAAATAAATAAATAAAAATTCTTGAAAGCAATTATATTCTGACCTGGAGACCTACGTTTCAAGTTGTTTTTTTTTAATGGCACTGGTATGCAAACGGCCGATGTTTCTCTCCCAGAGTATCCCTTTTTGATAGTTCTTTGCTAATAATCCCGTTATCTCTGTTTTTGCACATTGTCGTTGATTGTTGCAGTAAGTTCGACCTTTTGCTTCAAGCTGGTTTTCATCAAAATATCGGTAAAATGTTAAACAAACATGAGAAATAGTAACTCGATAAATAAATAGAAAACAAATAAAAACTATGACCGAATTTCATCACAACGTTCTCCATTCCTCGAAAAATCAAATCAAATTAGATCCAGTTGCTGGATAAAATAAGTTTGTTGGTTGGTTGTTTTGGGTTTGAGACAGTATTTCAGTCTATATCGAGCAGTTTTCCACAGGGAGAGAGAAAAAGATGATATTAAGCAAGAGGGAAAAAATATCCAAATGCGCACCTACAAACAGAGTTGGCCCTTGCCCTACTCTTATCCAAATGTGTAGGACGCCCCGGCACTGAAACTCATCGCCCGACCGATGTGTCCGATGTGTAGGCCCCCAGAATGGGGGTGTCATCTTACAAAGAGTACATATCCTGCAGGAACACAACGGTAATTCAACGTGTACCTGATGTGTAGGCTCCTAGAATGGAAGTGTCATGCAAAGAGATAATTATCCTGTAAGCACATAACGTTGATTCAACGTTGAGTGTCCGATGCATGGGATGTCATCTTTCAAAGGGTACATATCCAGCAGACACACAACGCTGATTAAATGTTGTAGGTCCGATTTGTAGGCTCCCAGAATCGGGACGTCATGTATACAAAGGGGTACCCTGCAGGCACACAAACGTTGAATCAGTGTTTAATCAGTGTCGTTCAACGTCGATAGCCCGATGAATTAGAATTAGAATTAGAATATTTTTTATTTCCGTAATGGGCCCTAGCCGGGCATATAACATAGTACATATACAAACAATACAAATGATAATATAGGGCCACCTAACTAATACTGCAAGCATTGTTCTAAGTATATATCCATATGGTGAAACATAGAAGATATCCAGTAAAGGGCAACCCTTGCCTGTATGAGTGAGGCATACCCTTTATAATACTGCCACAACTATTTTTAAATTATTTGAGAAACATAGTTTCCTTCACAATGGCATAAATGCTTGATGCCATATCTATTATCACTGTAACATGAGATGGAATCCAAACTCACAAATACATCAACATCATACGATATCCACGGGCTTGTCAAATTGAACAGATTGTCAAATCGGGCCACAAAGTTTATGAAAAGTCCTTAGATGATGGTGCGTTGCGCGCGTTGTCTTATGACGTCATCATGTCGTGACATACTTCAAAACAATGGTCAATGCTGTGTTTGTAAACATACTTTGACGATGTCAACGGGAAAGTGAAGCAAGTTTTAAAGCAAAATGTAGATGTATCGCTACCAAGCTTTGGATAATTTACAACTATAGATACTGGATGACATTTGAATGGCTAAAAGTTCTTGCTCTGCATGGAAGTCATTGCACATCGAGGTATTTGGTTCTATTCACGAATTTCCGTGTCCTTCGTATTCTACATTGACTATGTTGTCTTTAAAATAGTCGCTTTTCCGAAATATCGAGGTCAATTCTAACGATGGCGGCCATCGTTGTTGTTGTTGTTGTTGTATAAATTCTGCCTTCAGATAGGCACACCTCTTCTTGAGTATATCCAATCGAATCCACGCACGAGATTAATGGCATGTGATTTATGACGTAGTGTCCCCTATTGTTTGTTTATTTATCCTTTTGCTGATACACAGCTAAATCAGTTACCGTTTACTTATTTGGACTTCTAAGTTGGATTGACCGCCTTTAAAAATAGAACAAAAAGAAATAAATGTTGAAGAAAACTTTTTTGGTCACTCTCTCAGAAGCGGGACTTCGTCAAGGAAGGGCATGTGATCGAGCATGGTTCTCGGCTTAGTGTTACCTTGCATTACAGAAACGGGACAAATCCAATGTAAACAGCTTAAGGGCGCAGCCATATTTGTCCAAAAGTTTTAAGCTGGAAGGTGTTGGATTTGCTCTTTGTGGAAGTAGCTTTTTTTAATGATGCATGTTATCTATAGGCGTGCAGCAGCACGGACACCGCTTCGCGCGTCCGCGCGCGTGAGCTTCGCTCACGCGCGTTGCTTTTGCACGTACTAATTATCCTTGGTTCTATGAAACTGTGAGGTAACTGTCAGACAGTGATCAATAAGGGCCCTAATAGTGCAATGTCATAATTCGCATGATTGTTTCGGACGGAACTCGTTTTCGTTTCTTGTACGGAGTTTGCCATACCACACTCACACTAGATGACATTATTTTATAAAATATGTGAGATGCACAGAGAAAGAAAACAAGCACCTCTTTATGTTTATTTATATGCTTAATAGAACAGGACCACCACTGTCTCAAATTCATAGAGTATCCTAGTGTAAGTAATAATCACGCAGATAACGCTTTGTGGTATATTTACGTCATTCAGTAAGATCAAACAATATATTCATGTATATTCTTACCTTCAGCTATGTAAATCCTTACCCCATAACCAATGACAAAGATGAAAAGTTTCTTTTCACATGCTCCAACTGTCTCAGAAAATCCCAATCAAAAAATGGCGGCTTACTGTCTACGTCATCAATAATCGGGCACTTCACTAACAGCAGTATTTATGGGAAGCCAAACATGCAACAGCTCTAAAAGTACCATTCAATGAAAGAAGCATATCTGGATCCAGTTTAAACGTAATGCACCAGTCATTTGCAACCACTGCCCCCCTGGGGCCGGGGAATAGCGGGGATATTGACTTTTCACTCTGCAAAGCCCTGGTATATGCCCTGCACTGTGGGGACATCTTTCAAGTCAAATCCCTGGTAAAGGTCTCCGCCCCCAGGGGATCATGTAAATATAACAAGACCTGTCAGGGGGACAGGATAGCTCACCTGACAGCGCCTTGCCCATCACCTAAAAAACTTTAGCCTAAAATTTTGCTAACGCCAACGCCGGGGGGAGTGCAATAACTCTTCCTGTACATTAATTCATACAGGCGAGCTAAATAGATCTATCCATATTCTGACAATGTGTCACTAAATTTGGTTAAAAACACTCCACTATTTTCCCCACTGTTTTGGCGGGAATCAAAAGCCTGGCATATCCACCGCACTGCCGGGACACCGCTTAGGTAAAAACACGGTACTTAAGCCCCGCTATGCCCCCGCTATCCCCGGCCCCATGGGGGTCGTGGTTGCAAATGACTGGTGCATAATGAACAGTTGATAATACTGCAGAACTTCTAATTAATTGGATTTGAAACATAAAGGTTTTAAAGGTAAATATCCCAAATCATTAACTAAACATATTTAAAGGTGTACCATCAAATCTTCAATGGGTGCACAAGGCACACCATGGCAAGAGCAATAACATGTATATTTTGCCCTAAGCCTGTAAACACTACAACAGAACTGCAGATGAGTCCAGTGTAAGCAGTTCTCAAACATGCATTGACCCCATTTGGTGAAATAATATTCAGTAAATATTGTGTTATTCACTTATTTTGATATAACAACTAAGGCAGGTATGGCTGCCCATACATTTTAAGTACGGCCAACTGACCACGTGACAGTCATGTGACTTCCAACCCGGATGATAGCTACTGCAGCAGACAAACTGTCAACAAAAATTAGTTGAATAAAAAATAATTTCTTAGCCTACTTTTGGTATCAAACTTTTGGATATAAGAAAAATATGACAAATAAGACACTGGTTACATAATTTAATCAAGAACTTAAACCGGAAGATTTTTTTTTCCCACATGATGCAGAAGAGCTAAAGAAGAGCCTAGGGAGTCCCCAAAACTCCCCTGTGACGTCACGAATTTATGTGTAAACAGCGCGGGAGGCCGACCAACACTGGTGCGTGATTATTGTGTAGCGTGAAAAAGGATACTCGGAGGATAGTAATAACAGACCATTTTTAGAAATACAATATTTGTAATCAAAAAGTACATAGTCTAAAGTGCAAGTCTTCAGAAAGACAATGCCACTTGAATTATCAAACTCCGTTCACAAATAAGAAAGTTATGCTGCTTTGAACATAAGTACCCATCAGAAATCTGTCTGTCAAAATCGATCAGTTTGTTTACCTGGATTGTGTATTGACACAATACACATCACTGCGCATCGGCCATTTTTCCAATACTGGCAATGTTATTTATGCTTGATCATGCGTTATAGTAGCGTTAAAAATAGCAGCGGCGCAAAAAAGCCCATATATTTAGATTACTAAAATTACACTATATTTGTTGGGGAAGCCCTGGTGAACATTTTGCTGTAGGTCCTACGAGGTCCGGACGGAAAATAACGGAAATACACGGCTTAGGAGTTGACCAATCTTCAAGCACGATTTACGGTCACATGGTGCCATGGTGGCCAGAAATGTCCGATATTTTTTAATGATGTCATTTCTATATT
>CAXDIV010000092.1:57635-100174 GCA_963989385.1 Ctena decussata
GAAATAGCGGTACATAGAATAACCGAAAAGCACAGAAATACCGGAAAGCACTGGAATAACCGAAAAGCAATTTAAAAAATCAGTCTTTATATGAATTATCATTAATTTTCTGAGTGGGAGAAGCATTGAAAGAGTAATTTTCTAGACTACAGTAGTCTTGGTTTAAAAACTGACAACGATTTCCCACCAAAACAATTGCACAAACATTTAAACCGAAAAGCACTTGCACAAGTCTTGTTTACCATTAAATTTTGTGTCTCAGATTGATAACCTGTTCAATTTATAAGTAACTATATCTGACTATTTACAGTCATGCTGTTACATTTACTAAGTGGGTTCGTTTTGTTCTTACATAAAGCATATGCCTTGATATAATCGAAAAGCATTGAAAAAATGTTGAGCACCCTTTTCTCTTACAATGCTAGATCTATTATGGTATGACACTCAAGCTTTAAAAAGTGTCACAAATAATACTACAAGAAAATGATTTCCAACCAAGAAAAACCTAATCATTCCCATGCAAACCTGATTTTTAAAATTGCTTTTCGGTTATTCATGTGCTTTCCGGGGGTACGTGTACTCACCGGATCGGACCGGATCGGACTGAATCACCGGATCGGACCCGAATTTTACCATTTATAACTGTTTTATCATACTTTTTATGAATGTTCTTGTTTATATTTTGTAGAAGATAGTGTGTCCAACGGATATATTGCAGTAATATTTGGGTTTAAAGGGGGTCTGCATTATATTTAGCATCATCCAGCACATATTATCTCTGCTCAGTGAACTATAGCAGTGACCTATATAGAGATGTATAGGTCACTGCCTATAGGTATTTATAGGTCACTGCTCTGCTCTAAATCACCTCTATAACGTGTACCCACACTCTATGTTTTGAATAAAATGAAAAAAAAAAATCGGGTTATTTCATCTGACCTTTTCATTTTTTAGCCATTTCAATCACATTATATTGCACATGCATTCTCAGTGAAATTTCCACGAAATAACAACAAACTGTAAATTCATTAAATTCAAATGTAATTGTAATATATCTGTTGTATACACCATCTTATGCAAAATATACACATTAACGGTCAAAGAAAGAATTATAAAACAGCTATAGATGCTGAAATTCGGGTCCGATCCGGTGATTAGGCCCGATCCGGTCCGATCCGGTGAATTTACGTACCGGCTTTCCGGTATTTCCGTGCTTTTCGGTTATTCTATGAACCCCTGAAATAGTGTTGAAAAGGATGTAAAATGCAAGTCATCCATCCATTTATACTGCAAACTGACCCTATGTTTGCTCGTTGTATTTATCCCTGTTATGTAGAGAATCTACTGCATCTTTAGCCTGGCCTACTGAGACAAGCCAGGAATACCCTATATAGTTTGGAGGACAGGGGTAATGCACCGCATCCCTTGCCTCAGGGGTGTCCAAATCAATTCATCTTGTAGCAAAAGTAAAATTTCTTGTAGCAAAACCGCAATTTAAGGTAAGCCATATTGGCGCGCGGCACCGTTATAAAACTACTTATTCCAAAAGGCTAGCTCTTGGAATTCTCAATTGGAAGAGTTTGTTTTTGTGTTCCACTAGAGATGATAAAATGACAAGAAACACATGTATCTAGTTATCATTAAACTCTTACAGAATAACAATCTTGTAACATGAACATAAAGACAGGCAGCTAGAAGTTTCCCCATTGTGCATCATTATAATATCTCAATTCTATGTGTTCATCCAAACAGTACTAGACAAAAAGCATAGACACAGATGTTACTGCTCCTTTAGGAGCATTCTGATGAGGGTCTACAATGTTTGCCAATTTTAATCTTTCTTAAAATTTTAACACACACTATATTACTCATGTCCTTAGCTGTTAAAAATTAGCCAAAATTCTTTTTTTTCTTTTCTTCTTCTTTAAATTTGCTGAAAATTGGCGATTTCTCATTAAGACTTTATCCAATATTAACCCTACCACTAGCTTGCTTCCTTCTGCAAGAACTAAGCAATAAAATTACACATGATTTCTTCAAAGTTTCATCAACAGTCTTAGGCTTTTTTTTTTGTTTCCAGAAAATTTGGCCATTTAAAAGTCACTGCACTATTACTTCACCTCAAAAAAGCAGCTCTTTGCATATTGCTCAATTCTCAAGGTGTCTAAGAAAGAAAGAAAGAAAGAAAGAAAGAGTTCGAGTACCCTTTAGGTGGAATGCTGAAGCAGAAAGATATTGTTCTAGTTGTATCTGGCATTCTCAAACCATCACCCTTCCCCACTTTTTCCTTACCCTCAATATAAACATCCAAAGATAGGTCAGATTTGTTCCAGTTATTTTGATGAAAGCTGATACTTGTTTAAACCTCAAAATCTGTCTATCTCAAAACCGAGATATATTCTACACTTTGATGAACATACCTGTCACTAGACATGTCTTTTTTCGTTGAATATTAGTTTAAGAACAAATATAGCTGCATATTTGGGTCAGTAAACTTGTAAAATGGCGTATTTCTGTGTCAGTCGCGGATTTCCCATGTTTTATTTATAAATTCACTGGTTCTCGTTTCACATACAATGCGTCTGAATCGGCGAGAACTGGATAGAAAAATGCGGGAAATTATTCTTAAAGTGAACGAACCGACTTTCATAAAACAAAAAAAAATTGCTGGCACCCGTGATGATTTCATGAAAGTATGATCTGATCAGCCAGCGCAAATTTTGCGTATCGATATTTATTATGACTGTACATTACGTAGCTGACATGTTTACCGAAAAAATCGATATGGAAACATTGTCGATTGGCGGCACTTGCATCTATCTATTGCATTCGTGCAAATCCATAACAGAAACAATGACCGATGCTTACAGCCGTGACGCAATAAAGGTCATTTAAAGGTAAAAGTTACCTGTTATTACAGTTAGAACAGGTACATTCACTGATGCGCTAACCAATTTAACACCTTGCCGGGTCTTATCAGTGAATACCCCTCGGAATGACACGACCAGTATTGCACCCTGTTAGGTAATTGGGTCACGGGCTGTTAATCCTTTTGAGTCGCCGGACTCCCGGATGATCCAGGAGACATCACATGTATGCGGCCTTGTCGGCATTTCTTCAGAGAAACAGATAGTAACAGGAGCATGATAATTACTTTCCACCATGTTGTCACTCTCTGGTTGAGTGATTTCAATACTGTGTACTGGTACCCGAGTCACAATCACCCAAATATATGCGCTCTTTGTATAAACAGTACTAGCTTATTGATTATTCACTCAAATAAATAGAGGCTCACTACGAGACAAAATAATCTGAGGCCAGGTGGGGAAATTGCAAAATTTTCGCGATTTTACGGGAAAATCGCATCCAATTCGCATAAACACCATTCGCATTTTTTGGAATTCAATTCGCAAAAAAAATGCGAAAATGCGACAAATGGACACCCCTGTTGCCTCTGTCTATACAAAGTTGTCAGTGGCAATGACGTTTTTCATTGATTGACTGCACTGAACAAATTTTCATTTTGTGTCAAAGACCTTAAAACAGACTATCTTCAAGATGTCAAAAAGTAAACAAACCAGTGATTCCTGACATCCCCTGGTCTGAAGACACCGTAGAATATAATCACCGTCGCGATAGACATGATACATGTATAGTAGAATAAAATCTTGGCATAGTAACGAAAAAAGCTGCTCAGCTCGTACAAAAGTGGTAAAAGTAAAAGAAAACCGATAATAAACCACTGTGCTACGTCCAAAGCCATGTTGGCCAACTTGACCAAAGTTCGATGAGTCAGAGTCACAAAGCGTTTATCAGGAAAAGTGAACAAAATAAAGCGTCGACGTAACTTGATGCGAAAAAGAAAACCCGAAACAACTAGTTGAGAAAGAAAGGTTGCGTAACAGACCAAAACTCAAGGAAATGAGACTCATTTTTTTTTTTTTTTTTTTATTGTGGGGGGGGGGGGGTACCTCATTTCGACGTCATGTGCCCGCTTGGTAGAGGTGGTGAAAGGAGGGATGGTGATAAGAGGAGCGGCAGACGTGATGACAGAAAAGTTGTGATGAAAGGATCTAGGATCATGAAGCAATGAAAGAAGAAATATTAAAAAGAGGGGAGGTAGATGGTAAAGACAGAAGAAAAGAGGCGAACTGAAGAGAGATTAGATGAGTGGGAATGTAAGCAATGAAATAATATATGAGAGGAGAGCAGATACATCGAACGACAAATAGACAAAAAGATGTTAAAATCAGAATAGAGGACAGGAGATGATAAGAAAGAACATTTTCCTTTATTTCAGGTTCGGCTTAGGAATAAAGACCCTTTCGTCACGGATCGAGTACAGAAGGAGCGAGGATCCTGAGGAGAAGGAAATGGGATACTACGGAGGTGTGAGGGTGGTGGAGGGGGTAGATATAGCTAAGGAAGGGAAGAAAGGGAAAGAATGGCGAGGCAAAGATAAGAAAAGACATTATACACCATTCACTGCAATAGAACGTCACCGCCTCTGTGTCTGTCTCTCTTTGTCTCTCTCTCTGTGTGTCTCTCTCTCTGTCTCTCATAAAATATTTCATTGCGCAGTTTACAAACAATTACACATTTTAAACAAATACTCAAACATAAACCTTGTACTATGCTCATCATCCCCATTCATGTACTTTGGACATTTTTAAAGTGACGCAGTTTAATTTGTATCATTACTTTTTTCTTTTGTGTGTGTGTGTGTGTGTGTGATTCTGCATCAGCCTAATTTCAGCGTCAAAGTTCATCAAATGTTAATTAAAATGATTTACCGTAAAAATTCTATTAAAACTGGGACACCTTAAATAATTACCGTAATGTCCTGAAATGGAACAGTTTGGTTTACAATTCAGTGACGCGTCCAAATTAACGAGGCAGATGGAATAGCAAACGTGATATGAGCCGCGACACGACAAAACAAACTAAGTGGCATGTGCTCCCAGCGATGACTCAAATCAGCCTGGGCATCCGCCCAGTCTGATCAGAATCTTCGCTGTGCGCTTAAATAAAGGGTAGCGAAGGATCTAAGCTACGTCCATGCAAACAGCAAAGACTCTGATTAGACTGGGCCGGTGCCCAAGGCTGATCTGAGCCATTGCTGGGCGCACATGCCACTTTGTTGGTTTTGTCGTGTTGCGGCTCATATTATATTTTTATGATAACGAACTATTCACAATTTTCGAATAATGATTTTCTATCGTATGTTGATCTCAACAATCACCATATTTACAAAGAATTTTGAAAACTTTCCAGAATATGCATACATTAAGTTTGTTATTGCATTAACGTATTTACATTGATATTTAGGAAGACAAGGGATGGTAGGATCGGGCGATGGTGCTGGGTAACTTTCAATGCCGGGGCGTCCTACTAATTTGGATAATAGCAGGGCAGGGCCTACTGTGGTTGCAGTAGGTACGGGTGGGAGTTGTTTCGATACGTTTTTTTTCTCGTCTGTCATTTCTTTTTTCTTTCTCCCTCTCTCTGGGAGACGGCCCGATATAGACTGAAATATTGTCTCAAAGGGCCGTTAAATCTACAATAACCAACCAACATTAGGAACACAGATAGAAGTTGCGCACTTTAGTTATTGGTTTGTTAAATGTGATGATTGTGTAGATAAGCATTGGTGTATTGAATTGAACCGTCGTGAAATACATGACAGAAAGCTAAAACTTGTCTCAAACGTTAAGATTACAAATGTTTAGATATATACATATGTCTGCATTGTATTTCCATACGCTTTAAAAAAGCTGTAATAATTGATATAATGTCAGGAAGCTTCTATTACTTGGATCCTCTGTTGTAAGTTTCAGGAATATCCCTTACAACTATGGATATAATAGTGTTTTCAAATATTTCATAATTTGATATATGTTTATATACCACCCATACGGCCCAGGAAAAGAACACAAATTTCGTGTGTGTGGGGGGGGGGGGGGGGGGGGTGCGGGGGCGGTGCGGGTGTGTGTGCAAAATTCTGACTGTAACAGAAAAAAAGTTTCTTTTCTTAGATTATTCCTATAAAATTTCATTGGTATATCCAAACAGTACAGGAACTACGGACCAAAAACTGACTAAATAAATAAATAAATCGCTTTTTGACAGTTAAAAGTGCCACAGTTCTGTCAGAAGTTCACGATTTTTTTTAATTTCCCAAAGACCAATGCATATGCCAAATTTGATGAAAATCCTTCACAATTTATCAAGCAAAAAATCGATCGGACCAACAACATCGACGATAAACTATATCATACCCAGCAGTAAGACTGTAGTATAAGCATTAACCCATTTATGCATAGTGGAAGAATCCATCTTTAAAATACGATGAGTCCTTCTATCATTTAAGGGGTGTCTATTATTCATTTTTTTTTATCATTTTTATAGAAATCGCTGTAAATTTACGCAAACAGTGTGGACCCTTATCAGACTGCGGTGTCTGATCTTAGTCTGCACTGTGATATATACTGCTCACAAAAAGTAAAGGATATTAAGACATTTAAGAAACCAGAATTAAGAAAAACAAATAGATGCGCATGAAACTGTTAAATATTCGTAGAGACCTTCAGTATGAATACGTTTAAGCTTGTTACGCGACATAGAGTAAATTGGAAGTAGACAAAGGGTCGACACCCAAATTTCGCACGAATCCAGCACAGCAATGACAGACCATTTTTGTGCAAACTTTATTAAGACAGGCGCATTATGCATCAGTTAACAAGATACAGATACTTTTTTCACACCGTTTTATCAAAAGACGAAACGGTATGCGTAAACGATCGATGCCATTGTGTGGCGGGTATGTCATCGATGTTGACATATGCAAGGGCCCTACACCTTAATTAATGCAATAAAGCCTACCAAAGTGGATTTTCTCAGTTTGGAAAATTATGAAGATTTTAAATATTTACAACTTGAGGATCCAAAAGATTTTTTTTTCGCCGACGCGAAATAGAGGTGTAGACCCCATATTTATGGTCCTTTATGTGTTGCTATAGGTCACGTGACCTGCTTTGACTGTTTCTGTTTTAGTCGAATATTGTCACTGAATAGTGCTCTATCAATATACAACAATAATGTAACCCAGCCATTATCATTGATTCTTGTACTCGCTTCTTTGTAAAAATATCCCCTACTTTATGTGAGCAGTATATAACTAATAGCTCGGTAAGGTTATCAAAAAGTAAACAAACCAGTGATTTCTGACATCCCCCGGTCTGAACACAGCATAGCACATAACCACAACAGCTGTGGACGTAATACATGTATAGTGAAAGGACATCTTGGCATAGTAACGAAAACTGCTGCTCAGCTCATACAAAATTGGTAAAATAAAAAGTAATCCGATAATAAACCACTGTGCAACATCCAAAGCCATGTTGGCCAACTAGATAGATGATAGTAGGTTGGTCAACTTGACCAAAGTTCGATGAATAGGTCGTTGATAAAGCAAATCGCGCGGTTACCGGTTGCAACGCGCAAATGTAAATAGGTCCTATAAAGTACAGGTGCCGGTTTAATTGACTGAAAAGGTCATTCACGTCTCAATATTCTTTTTTGCAATTTTTAAAGCAATTTTTAAACGTGACTTAGACTTAACTTGCATGAAAGATCGAAAACATTCAAATTTTAAATGATTTTATAACTTGTTGATTTTAGTTGCAACCCCACTGCAGCTGACCGACAGCTGTGTGATTTGAATATTTGCACATTGTTACATTTATACTGTATCGTGGGATTGAGATTTAAGCGCACTACTCTTATTCTTCGCTTTATTTATCATTTTTTCTTTTTTTTTCCTATTTCGCACATTGAAATTTTGTGTCCAAGTTTTATCTGAAATTCTTCAAACTAGAATATTCAAACTTGATATACATACAGACAATGAGTTGTTGTATTGTGGAATTGAGAATCAGGTTCAGTTCTCTTAGAATTGACTTTGTTTGCCTATTTTTCTAGCTTTTTAATGTAAATTTGTGTAACAGTTTTTTCAGGAATTATGCAGCCTGGATTCATCAAACTTAGTATAAATATGAAGCATGAGATGTTGTATCATGTGATTGGGAATTTGGCTCATAGCTAATATTATTTCCCTTATTTATCAGTTTTAATTTCTTTCCTATTTGGCTGATTGAAAATGTGTGTCAAAGTTTCTCAAGAACTATTCAAGCTAAAATAGCCAAACTTGGTAAACTCACTGACAATGAATTATTGTTGTGTAGGACTGGAAATCGGGATCATTGCGTTAATTCTTCCCTTGATTTATCCTCTTTTCCTATTCCGCACGTTGAAATTTCGTGTCAAAGTTTTATCCAGAACCCTTCAAGCTAGAACTTTTAAACTCGGTATACTTATGAACAGTGTGTTATTGTACTGTGGAATGGAGAAGTTTGCTTATTGCACTTATTCTTTCATTTGTTTATCCATTTTTCATTCTTTTCCTGGTTAGTTTGTGTCACATTATGGAACCTAGAAACTCCAAACTTTTTGTAATAAGAACAACAACTTGTTCTATTGTGGCATTGAGAATCGGGCTCATTGCACCTATTCTTACTTCTATTTATCTATTTTTTTCCTCTCTTTTCATAGCAAATTTGTGTCACAGTTTTCTCAGGAACCATTTAAGATTGACACTTCAAATTTGGTACAGTTACCCAGATAAATAATAAGTTAATTTATTGTGGGATTGAGCAACTTAGTATCTGATGAACCAAGGCAGAACAAAGGCCGACGGTTGGTCGACCGCAAACCGGTTAAAGCCCCCCCCCCCCCCCCCCCCACTCACCCCTGCAAGTAATTTCATCAATCACTGACCGTCCCAAGGCAGTAGTTCTGTTTTGGTTCTTTTTGGTTGTTTTATGTGTTGTTTGTTGCTATGTCTGTTATTGATATATTGTTTGTGCTGTTAAGGCTAACCTAATGACCACCTACATGGGAAATGGCTGTTCACATGGCTGGTGATGTCTTTGGAGGTACTAATTTTGTGTTGTCTTTTTTCCACTTGGTGTCTTGAATGGGATCTGGGACTGAATTGTGTCCGTTCCTGAGAGTCTTCCTACTTACTTTTGACACGCAGAGTCATTGCTCTTTACCCAGTCCTATACTTTCCCCAGCTCATGCAGTTTCCAAATCGTGGAAGTAAACAAACACAGGTGCCTGTTAATCCCCATTTGATTATTGGTATTTCAGGTCAAAGGTTATATTTATGTTGGGGAAAGTGAAGTACTGTATCCATTTTTTCCTTTTCGTATTTGAAATTTGTATTATAGTTTTTTCTGCAACTATTCAAGCTACGATGCTCAAACTTGGTAGCCATACATGTACGAGTAATGCGTGATTGAAAATCAGGATACTTTAAAGACATTGATATTATTCTTACTTGTATCATCTTTTTCTCAGGAAGTGTCTGTTGGCTAGCTGGATTGAATATTTATCTCTCTTTTCAAATGACAGCAGTGCAGCGGGGCTGTAGTCAGATCCTCTGACAGTTCTAGTGAGCTGAGATATAAAAACCCCTTAGTTGTTGATGGAATACATTAAGGTCTTCTTTCAGGGTTTAAGTTTGGCATGTCATTTGCTTTTGTGTATCTTATTACATGACAACTAGTGTTGCGAACGGTGTTGATGAGCGCATTTGATGTTCATTTAAGTTAAGTGGGCACACCTCCATTATTCCTCGTCATCTTTATAAAGGGGAACACTTTTCATGACTTCCTGTTTCCTTCAATGGATGACGTAGCCCTTCAAAGATGGGTCCAACTGTTAAAGGATAGAATTTTCTCCTAGGGGAGAAAATTCTTTCTTTAAGAGTTGACCCCATAATGAACGGACGCAAAAATCTAAATGACAGAGTTACTTCCCCTGAAAGTGTACGCATTCACCGTACACCCGCCAACATGATGTCTATGTATAACTATTCATGCTTCGTTGTACTTCTATTGCTTTCGGAATTTGATATAAAATCCAAATGATCTAACTTGACAGTGGATGAATTATTTTTAAGGAAATAAATGGAATAACCGGTAGGTAACACGACAACTAGGAAATTTTTTCAATCTACCTGAATGACATTAAGAGTGAACTCAGAACGTGAGTTGACAATCATTTCTCGTTGCATGCTGGTAGAGCTCCTCTCGGATGTCTTATCTAAAATTTCAGAAAAGATGATCGGATGCCGCTACTTAACGCCCCAACATCTGTAATACATGTACTGATATACGAAAGCAGATTTAGTTTTATCAAAGGCGTAAGTAATCAGGTGATAACTGATGCGGCGATACGTTTGATGACGACTCCTCCAATCAGTCCTGCATCGCCAACGTTTACTGGTGGTAATACTGGGGCCGTATTCATAAAACGACTTAGGTGGTTGCTATGCTATTGCTAAGGCCAAATTTCTTTGAAGGAGATTCCCTACAACTATGAAATTTGGTCTGGAGGAACAGTCTTTGTAAGACTGTTCCTCCAGACCAAATTTCATAGTTGTAGGGAATCTCCATTATAGATATTTAGCCTTAGCAACCGCATAGCAACGACTTAAGTGGCTTTATGAATACGGCCCCTGGTCTATTTGTAAAGAGCATGATACATAAAGCGTAAAGGATAACATATGTGCAATATACGGTTAAACGATGACATTTTGTTTTACGAAAAAGTATGTATTCACATCTCAAGTATGGCTTGCTAGGTGTGTTTTACAGTTCACCTCTTAGAAACGGAAGCATTGACTGTGTGCAAGAAGGCTGCTGATGTCTATATGCCTTGCTAACAGCATATTATTTAGGTACCGTTTTCTTGTCGCCAACACAATATTGCACATGCTTTAGTGTTTTGTCATGCCAATTGGTGCAACTACCCTATATCATGATTGACTAGCGACAACGCAGAAGAGACTTCGCATCTTCGAAACCTGACCAGTGTCGGCTGTGCTTTATAGAGCTTCTTTGCTTAAGGCAAGGCTTTTCCCTATCAGACCGACACGGCAGGTTCGAATTTTCGGAAGTATTAAGTGTGCATATTTTCCAGAGCAGATCTTCCCAAAATTCGTAAACCGTATGAAATCAGATAATTTGTGATTTAGACCCAAAGACCTGAGAGAAAAGTCCAGGCTGAGCTTACCTACCATAAATTCAAGGGTTTCTCACACCTCATTTGTTGAGGTCATAAAACTATTGAAGTCAGTCATTCATTCCTACATATTTGGTCATAAATGCAATCTAAATACTTGCATATCACAATACGTAGCAATGATATTCTTCTTCTAATTATTACAGATGACATTTAATTAATTAAATACAAATATTCTTGTTTATTGGGTGCCATACTCCTATTATGCAATAGTCCAGTGACACTGGCATTTCACGAAAGGAAATACCCCGTCTCACATAGGTAATGACATATCAAGGCCATTAAAGAGCTAACAACTGGGGAGTGTTCTGCACAGTAGAGAATAAATGTCTTTAAACTATCAAACTCCATTCATAATTCCGGTCAAAATGGGAACGCCTCATCATAATTAAAACACAAGTACGTTCCACCTCGTGACCCAGCATTTCCTTTCTGCATCAGACTTATGCATGGCTTATGCACAATATATATAAGTGGGAAGCTGGGTCATGAGAAGGGGGAACGTACTTGTATTTTAATTATAGAGAAACGTTTGGTTATTTGGACCGGAAGTATAACAATGGTTTTGCACTGTGATCTTAATTATATTTGTACCATGACTTGGTTTAAACAATACTTATTCACAGAAAATACTTATATCAAATATTACACAAGATGGTACAGGACAATTAACCTCCATAATGACGTCAACGTTAAGGTGAGGTGGGAGTAATTGACAAAACACATGATTTTATTCATACTTCCTTATATTGTACATTTTCAGTCCCTCTTTCAGAAAATGTAATAAAAAAGTGGGGTCGCCGATGTCGTTTTTAATTCTGACCTCGAAAACGTCCATTTTTCCACTTGTTCGACCCGACGTTATAATGGCGTTCTATGGAAAATGCACTTTTTTTACTCGTACCTCTTGGATAAAATCCTTCATTTTGAGAAAACAAAACACAATTTTTTCTTCAAAAACTAAAACAGTATGACCCAATGATAGAAGTTCACATTAAAGCAATAAAAATAGTAGGTCGCCGACTTAACTTTCGAGTTAAAGTGCATTAAATGCCCGGCCTGCCGTCTCTTTAGACTGAAATGTTGACGTTGCGCATGGTGACGTTAACGTTACTTAACTTTTCGCGCCACACATCAACTACCGCTTTTTGTAGTCTACCGGCAAAATTTGTCTGGAACTTTCATCACTCATGATTGTCATTGTCTGGAAAGTGCAGGATGAAGGCAGATGCAATACGTTTCTCTAAATCTCTGCATAATCCGTCTTAACTAAGTCTTTTTAATTCAAAAAATCGAAAGCATTGCCATTATGCCCTCCCATACAGTTGACGGGCACCCGAGAGAGTTGACGGGCACCCGAGTTGGGGCGGGCTTCCACGTGTTATGACATTTGAACAATTCCCTTGTCCACTTGGCTTTTGTACAGTGTAAGCGAGTCAAGTTTTCCAGTTCCTGACCCGACCCAAGATAGGGCCTATAATATTCTGCACGGTAACCTAGCGGTCCAACGACTGGATTTCGTCGACTCTCTCTCTCTCTCTCTCTCTCTCTCTGTAAAAATGATAGGCAGCTTTGATTCATTTTAGCGTCCAGGAGATACTTTGATATACACTTGAAACAGAAATAAGAAATGAAAAACAGAAAAGTGAAAGGCAAGGAAAAGAAACGCCACATTGTTTTTAGCTTATTGACAGAACAGATGTTGAATTATCGTATCAACGTCGATAAAAGATTCTGACGACATTGCGTCGACGTTGATAAGGCTGCCTGGCGGTGTTCAAATGCTAGGGACAGTCTAAGAAATTTTGATATAACTGAAAAATGGCATAGCTTTTGCTGATTAGTATTTAAAGTGTGGGTGGTATGACAACGACTGTCTATGGCTGCTACCATGTTAACTGCTAAGTACGTGGTGGAAGTGTAGACAGTGATCTGACTATTCATTGTACGATTCTGGATTCAATTTCACGAGACTTTGTTATTGCAACTCAACAGCTGCGAACTCCACCTAACAAACTAATGAGGAACTGTCAGAGAACAGCTTTCTCTCCATGGAAAACTAGCTATATTTTTTTCAGTTTCTTCTCTATGGCACTTTCTAACTCAAAAGCTGCGAACTCCGTCTCATAAACTGTTAAGAAACTGTCAAATATCCCACAAGTAGTCTTCCGCACAGAAAACTATCTTTTTCAGTTTCTCCTCTACGGCACTTTCTACTTCCTTTATATTTCGCCAAGCGCTCAGCCTCCTTGCATTTTGTGAGCAGACCATGAGTGATCACAGAAGCGGCTAACGTTGACGCCATCTTGTTTTTATCAAATGGAACGTTCGACGTCATTACGTAACGTAGTGACGGAAACTACCGCACGGCGGCGCTGAATTACTCCCACCTCACCTTAAAGCACGTTTGACATATTTTAAAAACACTTGATACTCATTTGTCATGCAAGCTGCATGTCATAGCCGTAAATACAAAGTAAATGTTAGTGATCCGGATAACGTTAACTCATACAGGGGTAGACTCGCCTTCATGCATATGCTTTTAGGCACGTATCTTTTTATCTAACGGCTCAGTTGCGGCTCAGTCGCGGCTCAGTTCTAACAAAATTCTTTGAGTGGAATTATATACAAACATGTATGAGATATTTTTATAGACATATTAAAGCGATAGTATATATACTGAGAGACTTTAGAAACGCACCACTTACTAAAATGGCAATATCTTGTTACAGGCCCAACATTTTCATTCTGTGAAAACAGAATTAAAAAGTGCTGTCAGTTGGCTTTCATTCAATAAAAAAATAAAAAAGCTGAGACTTATGGTTGCCGAGACATCGCGAGAATTCTGAGACAACCCTAATTTAAAAAATCACAGAGTAACAATACCTTACATTATGAGCGAAAAAAAGTTTTCAAACCAATATCAGTTTTCAAATGCAGTAGGCAAGACAAAATCAAATCATGAAGTTTTAGGCCTCTGGCAACGTTCATTTCGTCTACGTCACGTCTTTACTTTTTAACGTAATTGGCCGTTTATAACCAAAGGAACATGAATAATCGAAATCTTTTAGCCTCATTAGATAGTCCTGAACGTGTTGCATAGGAAACAAAATAATCGTGTCATTATCGAACGCCATGAACCTGTAATTACTGTTTGAAAAATTTTGGCTGACGTCAGCAAAGAAACGCTGCCACTGGGAGTGTAAATAAACGGTAGTTTCCGAAACTTTTTGTGTTTTCCCATTAGTTAAGACATCTGACTACCAGCTAAAGTTGTTTGTTTTCAAATCGAATTAAACTCCCATCTGCAAGATGCATATTGTTGAAAAACACTAACGTCATGGTAACGTCAGAATAAACAGCATGAGCAAAGCCAATTTATGGCAATCAATAGTTCATTGCGTGTGAACGTATAATATGATTAAGAAAGAAATCATCAAATCAGCCACGTGGAAGTAACAGAGGATGTAAAATGGTGCGTTTCTAAAGTCCTTCAGTATATGAGCCGCGACACGAGAAAAACCAACAAAGTGGTTGTGCGCCCAGCGCAGACTCAGATCAGCCTGGGCATCCGCCCAGTCTGATCAGAGCCTTCGCTGTCCGCATGGAGATAGCTTACACCCTTAGCTACCCTTTTAGCACTTAACGAAGAGTCTGGTCAAACAGGGCGGATGCCCAGGCTGATT
Organism: Ctena decussata; assembly: GCA_963989385.1. NCBI lineage: Eukaryota > Metazoa > Mollusca > Bivalvia > Lucinida > Lucinidae > Ctena > Ctena decussata. Next base: position 72,470 of record CAXDIV010000092.1, read on the forward strand.
TGAGTCTACGCTGGGCGCACAACCACATTGTTGGTTTCTCGTGTCGCGGCTCATATATCAGGTATGGGTAATTGATCGGTATTGCTTATTCTATTGTTTCCGATCTTGTCGCGTTATTTTTACAGACATATATAGAATTTCTATCATGATCGAAACCTGATGCCAAATTTGTCTTTCGTTCTTGTCTAGGCTTGCTAGATAAAGAAACATGCAGATAATTATCAGATCATTATAGTCTTGTGCATAATACATCGCAGATCTATGTAAGTGCTTTAGAAAATCTCGGAATTTAGGTAAGATTTATCAGTCAGTAAAACTGAGTTTTCAAGATATCATCTATCATTTTAATTTGTAAGTTACTGTGTGCAAATGCTGTTCAAGGACTACATAAATACATAACAAGAGGGCCATAATGACACTGAATCGCTAGCCTAGCTTAATACCACATTGTCCTAAATCATCTAATCAAAATCAGAGTCTAAGTTCAAAGGTTCTTGAGTTCTGACCGTAACTTAACTCTCTTTTGTTGACGAGAATGGTAGTTTGCATAAAAAGATGCACTCTACAAATTATCAGTTAAAACAGTCCATATCGTTCAGAAGAAAACTGTCATTAGGACAATTTTCCCCATATTTGGTCATAGACGCCATCTTGAATTTCGGATGGCAACCGGTTTAGCTTTCCTTGGTCTTAATTGCTGTAGTGACTGATAACAATTTATCCCAGTTGGCACATGACGTCGGGGAATAACGTCGTTCTAACGTCGATTACGTCGCATCGACGTCAGTACGACGTCATTTCGATGTCATGTGCCTGCTGGGATCTCACTCATTAACATCGCGTTAAAAAAATCACCCAAAGCACTAAAGCAAGTGAACGAATAAGTCAGTTTCTGCCGATTGTTTTCTTGTGCGTAAAAGTAAGGGGACAGTTACTCTAGTTTTTACAATCCCATTTGGCCGTTTATCATATCTGACAGAAATATGTAGCCATACAGGACACATGCTGTGCAACTTGGGTTATGTTCGTTTCTGTAATGTAGCTTCTATTTCATGTGCAAGAAGATATACAGCATTTTCACTAACGCTAGTGTTAATCATTTGATTTGTCCCATTTCTAAACCTGACCAGAAACATATTTTGCGACTTTGCGAAGCGTCTATTGTGTCATTATAGATGATATATAATAGGCGAGTCTCTAAGTATACATAGATTTGTACAAGAACCATAAAACATACTGATGTTTGAGAGCCTCTGTTAAAAGTTTTGCAATGGTTTAACATAAAAGATAGAACACTTTAAGACAGACAGAACACAAAGTGTTCTTTTGTTTGAGAGGTTATAAAAGATTATGGGAAAGCGGAAAACATGCCATTGCTTGCTGTTGAAAATGAGAAAGATTGCCTTTTTGCAATAAATATAAAGAATAAAGAAGGACCGTATGTGCGAATTCTTTAGGCTGTATGGCACAATTTTAACTAATTGATTTCTATGTGCTTCATATCAGGTCAAAGGCTTTGTATCTAGAGTTTATGAAATATGCCACATTATAAGAAATTTAAGAAATCGTGATTTAAAGACAGATGTCCTATTAATCTTAATGCATTTTCGCCTAATAACCTGGATCGTTCTAGCCGGATTCTTCGCTTAGGGTCTAAGTGTGCAGTTTTATCGGATTTTTGCTGCTATGATAACGAAGGTGAAATGAGACCAAAAGACTGATGGCCTTGAAACTTTGTACATGTATATGGCATTGGGCACTGAGTTATTATCAAGTTTGTTCAATGATGATATTGGGTTGATTGGCTTTTTTACGGCAAATTCGCTTTCTGGTACTTTTATATGATGAAATGCTATTACATAAGATTTCTTGGAATCTGTTGAAGCCTTTAGTATAAGAGGTGGTGTATACACGGCCAACATAATCTGTACTTGAAGTTTGTTTAGTACTACAGCTTAAGCTCATTCTATGACATTTTACCAAGGTCATTCATATTTCATTAACCAATTTCAAACATCAGCTCCATAACCACTGGGCCGATCGGAACTAAGTTCGGGGATTGGGGAATCGAAATATTTCAAATGGTTCTGATTACACTGATCACATGACCAACACGCCCCACGGCCATATATGGCATACACCTTTAATTTTTCCCCAGATAAAAACAAAAAACAAAACAAAACAATAATTAAATATATAAATAAATGAAAATAAAACAATCGGTGATTAGAAACTTAGTATATTACACTGGGTACTTAAGTACCGTCAAGTTTGTTCAAATGATGCTCCTGGGTAGGCACTGACTATTTTACGACCAAGTCAAGTTTGCTGTCTTTCAACAAGTGATTTTATGTCAGAAAATATTATATATAACATTACATTTCTTGGAAAGTTGTTGAAGGGTTTGGTATAAATTACAGTCAATTAAGTGAGAACATGAAGTTTGCTAAACAACCGAGGTCAAGGTTATTACCACGAATATTTTAACACTTTCAAATATCTTCTCCACCAAAGCCACTCGGCCGACTAGAACCAAATTTCATTTGATGCTTCCATGGGTCAGCGGAACGAAAATTTGAGCAAGAGGCCCCTGTCACATGACATGCCTGACGGCCACCTTGTAGAATTATTTAAAAATCTTCTTCTTCGAAACCAAAAGATCGATGGCCTTGAAACTTAGTATATAACATCGGATACTAGAGTCTTTTTTACGCTTATCAAAATGATGACCCTGGGTTGACCTAGATAATTTTTACGACAATGCTAACCTTGCTTCCATGTGCTTTTATATGACACAATGCAATAACATCTGATTTCTCTGAATTTTTTTAAGACTTTGGAATAAAAGTTGGTATGAACAGCCATCTAAATAAGTGCCTTAGCAGTTTTAAGTACCAGAGGTCAAGGTCATTCTTTGAAATTTGATCACAGTCTTTCATAATCAAAAATTTCAAAGATCTCCAAAAGGCACGAACTAAAACGAAACATGCAACAAAAGATAAAAGATTCAACGATACGATTTCTGGAGTTCCGAACAACAAATAAAAGTCAAAAACGAATTCATAATGAATATTTAGAGACAGTCTTCCTTTATCCAGTCGCTGTAGCCTTCAATGTAGTTTGTGCTACAGAAAAGGATTTCTTCCCGGGAAATACTTGTTAGAAGAAAATATTTATTTCTTAGATACAACAGTTTTATGAAATAAAAAGATAGGCAATGATCAGGAATTAATACAATCAAATCCAACATTCTGCTCTCAAAACCAATACGGAAAGAAGCACATACACACAAAAATTGACACAAGTTTACGAACGACACGCACAGTAAGCCGAATGAGCAGCTCTTTCCCGAGCAGATGGTCATTCAGCTACCCCAATAACAACATCAACATCTATTTTTACTTATTTTTTTATTTTAATTACAAAACAAAACAAAACAGAAGGCAGATTGGGCAGCAATACAGGTGACCAAACCGCCAGAGGCCATAGACAAGCGGACACAGCGCAATATAACATCAAGCAACCGCAACAGAAGTACCGCCTTGGAACGGTCAGAAAAAGATTACTGGGGGATGGGGGGGGGGGGCTTAAACTAGTTTTACTGGGCCCAAACCTAACCCTCTACTTCTGCAGTGGTTCGAAACATTAAGTTAGTTTTTTGGTCCGCATGAAGGTTTCCTAACTCATTAATGAATCATCACCGGAAACAAACAAATCACGGATAAGGCCTATGATGAATCAGAGATAAGGACTCAACGGAAAGAACGTTGCGACACCAGGAGACCCCTGGGAAGTCAGACAACTCCACTGAAATACCGGAGCAAAAGAAAACTATCAGTTAAACCCCGAATAACCAAGCAACAGACAAGACAAACTCCGGCCCCAACTAACTAAATCAAGTAGCTTTATGTCGGGCCCATCATTGAGTCTGATGCCTGACCAACCGGCGTGCAATTAAAGAGGGAAGCAAAGTTTTTAACCATAATTGGGTTAACTACTAAACATGCAGACTGTAGCATTACATTTTTTAACGAACGATAATTTTCCTGAACTGATCAGAAAAATCAGACTTGCCTACAATTTTTTTGAATTTATAGACTAAGTCACCATAAATTCTGGTTCCAATAGGCCCTGCTGCAAAAGACCTTTTAATCCGACATTGAATTTAGAAACCAATTCATAGTGTCGGCGAAAGAATTTTGAAAATGCTTTTCGAAGCTTATTATATCTATAGCCCTGTTGGAGAAGCTTAGCAGTTAAAATTTTATTACGGGCATTGAAGTCAGTCACGGGACTAGACACTCTATCAAACCGAATAAGTTGAGAAATGTAAACCCGTAAGAGGTAGAGCGGGGAACATCACCATCCGATAATGGAAAATTTACTATGTCAAAATCAAAGTTATCGCGTTTATCATAAATGTTGGATGAAACAAATCCATTTGAAACTGATAAATGTAAATCCAAAAATGGGGCTTCAGTCTCGGCTGCATTAGCTTTGTTTAACTGCAACTCAGGTGGATAAATTTGACTCACCATGTCTTCAAAGTAAGGATTGTCATTATTTAAAAGCTCATCTAGATATCTAGATGAAGAGTGAAAAGCTTCAATAATTTCAGATTGTTTATCATTAGAAAGAGAAGCCAAGAAATATCTTTCATAGCAGAATAAAAACAAACCCGCTAATTAGTACCCAACGGAATACCAAAAATTTGTCGGTATAACTTAGTACCAAATCTAATGTAAATTTATCTAAAATGTATGTTCATGCTTCACACATATTTTGACATGACCAATGTTTATATCGGTTTCGGTGTTCAGAAGTAAAGAAAGCCTAAAAATGCCAGCAATTCCTTGCTAAGAATGTAATTTGTTTTATAACGTTTCTAACTGCTTTAATGACTATTGTAGGCATCAACATGAAGAATGCACACATACAACATATTCTGTGTTTTGCACTTTTACTCATGCCGTTTGGAAGCAAGACAGAGTTGTTTCAACAAAAGAGCGGGATTTCAACCTCGACTTTAAAGTCTGAAACTGTATACCTGGATGTGATAAATACTGAAATTAGAGAAGACAAACATGATGTTTTGGTTGATAAGTTTAATCAGCAACGCCATCCATGCAGATTATGTGTTAATCAGGAGAGCATATATAGATTCCTGCATATAATGCAAGTCCATAGTTTCAGTTTTGTATTTTTAAATTTACAAACGACTCAAGACTTGAACCTTACTGGATCTAAAACGACCATAGAAGAACATGTCTGGATTTGGACCTACCCAGGAAAAGAAGGTGGCCTAGAATTTCTGAGCTGGCCTATACATTTTGGAATTTGGTCAGTAGGTATTTTGTATAGTTTCGTCGGAGGTCCTATAGACGTTGAAATTTACAATACTAGTGGAAATTGTTCCAGTCTCCAAGTCGGCGACAAAATGACAGATCTTGCTATTTCTACGGCACTTACCAGTCTTACTGATGCTTTGCAAATCACCAAAGATGTTACCACAACGAAGCGGTATGATGAAGGATATTTTTGTTATAAGCAAAGAGTGCTTTTACAATCGACCATTACCTACAATTTGTGCAAATATATCTTCTGTCCTTTTGAGACCTTGCAGTACGCCTGCCGTTCCTACGCCTATAGTTCCCAGCACAAACATACGTTTGTTGATAGAGTCCCGCTAGTCTTTAAACATGATAGTCTATGGTGGGTAGGCCCGATGGTGATAGCAGTAGTTCTGTTTTCGTTCTCTCCACTTTTGATTCTGTTCTTAGCTACAAAATGTTGGATAAACACTAATCAGAACAATACAGTCCTGAAAGAAGGGTATTTATTTCTAGACGGCACGGATCATGTCACATTCTCAAACTTGTTCTTTAGGCCTCTTGTCGTTGTGTGCCTTAATTGTCAATGCTATAATCGGAAAGTATTTGTGTGTTTATTGCCCTTCCTAAGTCTGTCACTTATCGGTTTACAAATCGGCCTCGATTATCGTTATATCTATGAATCTTGTGTCAGAAGCGTTGAAAAGGGTGTTCATATGGGATTTAGGTCTATGCTTGCGGGATTTAGTAGCAGCGCATGCAATTTTCTACCTGTGTTTGGGGGTCCATACATTGCTTGTACTTGCTACGTTATACTTGCATGTATTCTTCTTATAGTTCCAAAGTCTGTATCAGACACATTAGAATCTAGCACTTTGGACAGAGATTGTATAACAAATAACAGTCCATTGTTTTTAAGTGTCGGAATAAAGGAGTCGTTTGGATCTGTGATGATCAGAGAAAAGCATGGGTTTTTGAAAGTATATGCTTTACTTCTCTCCCATTTTAACTGTATTATAAATCTAAAATTTTGGAAGTTTGTATTTCAGCTGCAATACAACAGATGGAGGGAATTCAATACCGAAACAAAGACCTATTTGATACTACCAGCATTCATACTTCTTTATACTACAGAAGTTATTTTGTGTTTGATAGTTTACGGGAATCCGATATTTGGATTCGGTGTACTCATATTCCAATCGTATCATAATCTCCTTCGGCAATATACGGCTCCTCGTCTATGTCGACCCCTTCTCTGTATGTCTTATATGTTTCTTCTGTTGAGCATTCTGTACGTTTTCTTTATGTTTTGTAACATTTTTCTTGACGCTTGCATGTTCATATCCCGCTTGTGTATATTTACGTATACAGGAGTCGTTGTTTACCCAGCCGAGGCCTATGGTTATATGATTCTTTTCCTTACAGTTGTTTATTACATGTGGGAATACTCTTGTTCTTTTGCTGCCTATTACAATAATCTCCTTCGTCTTACAGTAGATATTTGTGAAATAGTACAAGCCGAAAATGACTCAGATTCTCTGATTGTCAACATATCTAATTGTCAGGGCATAAAAGAAAGGCTTTATTATGAAGTTATAGATAAGTATTCGCCCATCAGAAAACGAGTTTTAGTTTCGGTTGTATGTCTTTCAGTTACCGTATACATATTAGGGATGTCAGTGCAATTAATAATGCAGCGAAATGCGATTTTTGAGCTTCATATCATAATGCATGTTGTAATAACTATATTTCTGTGTGCTTTTCCAAAAATACTAACCTCAGTGCTTAACGTGGGCGACTATAGACTGAAACAACAACAACAAGAAAATGAGGATCTGCGAAAAGTCGTTCTGTGCTGTCTCGAGGAACTCGATGAGGATGGTACCATCATCTAAATTTACAATCATACCAACAACATATCACTAGAAAGTCTGTACTAGAGAAAAATGCTGATCACAGGCTTTTACATGAAAAATAAACTTCCCTGAAAAAAAGGAACTGTTGTCATCAGTGAAATAAATGCGAAGAAATACATTCAAAAATAATAATTCAATTATCTAAATGATCTTATGTATATATCACTTGTAAAATCACAACGACCACCGTTTCATTTGAATCGCGTCAAGCAAAATAGGCTGCTTGACATATGACCGTCGCGACATGACAAAACCAACAATGTGGTTGTGCGTCCAGCGCAGACTCAGATCAGCCTGGGCATCCGCCCAGTCTGATCAGACTCTTCGCTTAGCGCTTAAAGGATAGTTAAGGGCCTACACTACTTCCATGCGGACAGCGAAGACTCTGATCAGACTGGGCGTATGCCCAGGCTGATCTGAGTCTGCGCTGGGCGCACAACCACATTGTTGGTTTTCTCGTGTCCCGGCTCATATATCTAATATTCTAACGCTGGTCGCCTATATAGCCAATGGTAAAATCTAGTGATATATTGCGTGACAAATCACTGGGCGGACTAGCGTTACGTTATTAAGCGCCATACGAATGTCATTTTTATTCGTTTGGTGACGTCAGTTTATATTTCCATGAGGATAGACGGTGTCACGTCGTTTTCTCGCATCAAAACTTACTAATTGCATGTAAAAGCCTCTGTTACAGTCATAGTTTCGGCGGATTCAGTCGTCAGTGAATATATCACTTCGCGCTCGTGATAATCCACTTCACGACTGACCTCCAACCAGTGATATATTGGGCAACAAATCACTAACAGCAAGAATCCACGAAGGTTTTAACTTGACAGCACGAGTTCATATTTCTTTTCGCAGATAATTTAAGCAACATATGCATGACACAGCTCTGTATAGCCCGCCCATTCACGGGTATTTGCAAAGATACTACCTAGGTCCGCTGGACACGGTAGCAACACCATAGAATCATTTTAATACTGCAGCAGAAAAGTAATTCACTTCTCAAACAAAAACAATCTTTTTAATGCCCCCGTGACGATAGTCAGGGGGCATTAAGATTTGCCCCTGTCTGTCTGTCCGTCCGTCCGTTCGTCACACTTTAGGGTATGGAGTTTGTGTAATCAACTCCTCCCTCAGTTTTCAATGGATCTTTTTCAAACTATGCATACCTGTTGCGGACATATCGAAGATGTGCATGTAGATTTTTGATGGAACTAAAATTAATTTTGACAGAAATACGTTCTTTTGAACTTAGTTATTTTAGGCAAATTTTTGCATCGTAGGGTATGGAGTTTGTGTAATCAACTTCTTCTACAGTTTTCAGTGGATCTTTTTCAAAGCTTGCATACATGCTGTGGACATGCTGAAAATGTGCATGTGGGTTTTTGATGGAGCTAAAATTAATTTTGGCAGAATTACGGCCTTTTGAACTGAGTCATTTTAGGCATATGTTTTTCATTGTAGGGTATGGAGTTTGAGAATTCAAAAACTCCCACAGTGTTCAATGGATCTTTTTCAAACCTTGCATACATGTTGTGTAAGTATTGAAAATGTGCGTGTGGGTTTTTGTTTGAGCTAAAAGTAATTTCGACAGAATTACAGCCTTTTGAACTTAGTCATTTTAGGCTCATGTTTGCATTGTACGGTAAGTACTTTCTGTAATCAACTCCTCCCACAATTTTCAGTGGTTGTTTATCATACATTGTACGCTTGTTGTGGACATACTGAAAATGTGCATGTTCTTTTTTGATAAAAAAAAATAAAAATAACAATTTTGACAGAATGATGGCCTTCCAAACTTTGTTTTTTTGGCCTATAGGTTATGGAGTTTGTGTAATGTTTTTATTGAGTTCTTTGTAGATAGTGATTTAGCTTAAAAGGTGCTTTAGGAATGTATACATGTCCTGTGAGAGGCGCTGCACGGGGGCATCATTAGTGTCTTACAGACACAATTTTCTAGTTTTTTTTTAAAAAAAGGTTTCCACTAAACCTCACTTAGAGACTAATAGAATGGTGTTTAATGAGTTGTTACAGTATAATAGTCTATCTAATACCAGCCACCAAATATAGAAATAAACAATTTTAAGGGAATTGACTTTAGTGCGAAATGGAGGGATACAAGTCACCTTGCACTCTTGTAATATCATGCTGTAAAAATAAGTTGTAGCTCAGTTATTAATATTTCATCAATGTCTAAGTTATTTTCATCAGATATTCTGTGCAATATAGCTTAATGTGTGAAAAGCGGATCTTTTTTTCCACTACAGTGTTAAATCGATCCTATGCAATTAATAACGGGCCTGCGAAGGCCAAGGTAGTACTAGTAGTATTATTTCTCGAGTAAAGGGTCCCTGGGGCAAGTGCGAACACAAAAGATACAAATCAGCCTATCGGGAGTATCCAACTTTGCCGAGCAGTCTACGTTTATCCTTTATGGATTTCTCAGAATACAAAACTGGATTTGCCCAAAAGCGGACATGCCCACATATCTGTGTATTTTCTGTTCAAATACTACATTATATTCTTATAGTATGGTCAAATGTCTCATGTACATATACACTCCAAATACAATATTTTATACTTAATGTTTAGTGTTTCATATTTTTCACCCTAAGTGTTTCACTATTTGAGCCGCGACTCGACAAAACCAACAAAGTGGTTGTGCGCCCAGCATAGACTCAGATCAGCCTGGGCATCCGCCCAGTCCGATCACACTCTTCGATAAGCGCTAAAAGGATAGTTTAGGCTCTAAGCTACCTCCATGCGGGCAGCGAAGACTCTGATCAGACTAGGCGGATGCCCAGGCTGATCAGAGTCTGTGCTGAGTGCACAACCACTTAGTTGGTTTTCTCGTGTCGCGGATCATTTATTTTTACTTAAGTGTGTGTGCTATTTAGCTTTGTAGCTTAAATAGGTGCCCATTATGGAGGGGATTCATTGCCAAAATTATTTTGATATAATATACAAAATAGGACTTTTGAAAAGGCCCCTATCAATGCTACAAATCAGGGTTCGAGGTTATAAAACTTGAGAATAATCTCAAACTCAAAATAAAGCACACTGATTTGTTGCTTCCGCAGCCAATCAGTGTGCTTTATTTTGAGTTTGAGAATGTACTCAAGTTTTATAACCTCGAGGCCAGGGAGTATGAATCGTCAGTTTCCCTGGATTCCCAAAATGTTTTCTGTTGATATCAAGGTTATAAACCATGAAACAGATATTGTTAGTTTGTCTGTGTGACATTTGATGATTTTGATGTAGACTAGCGATACTTCTCTAACTTACAAATCACGAAAATGTGAATGCGAAACCAGTAATTCGATGCCGTGTCAACAAGACCCATGCATATATCAAAGTTAATGATGAAAATGGATTTTCACCAGTTTTTCAAATAGGTGTTACTTTGTAAATGTGAGAGATGTCAAAGTAGAAGCGAGAGTAGTCGCGCCCTTGTTCATCGACTGAGCACTGCATTTAGAGCAAGGGCAAGAGAATTGCTTCGAGCGCAAGAGAATTCTCCAATAAACTTAGAAGACCAGAAGGAGGCGTGGCTTACGAATGACCACGAAAATAGTCGAACGGACTAAAAATAATTCAGCGGCTGTTGTAAGCCGGTATCCTACTGTTTAAGGTATACTTATTAAGTGCTAGCTTTTTTTTTTCTTGAAATAACCTGTAGGGAAGGATTGTAGTCCTGGGCCCAGAAATCGTAACTAGATACAAATTATTTGTACATGTCTACATGTCTGCTGTGAAATAAACTAACACAGGCAAAAGCAAGCACAGTAGACCAAGATCATGTTGCCTCTCTAGGAGCACTTATCTGCGTCTACTGCCCTTGCTCAGTCGTTTATGTCCCAGCGATTAAGGTATATGGGTACACCTAAATGTTTTCCAACCATTTTTACAAAGGGAAACAGGTATTTTTTAATTCCTGTTATGGGTGAAGTAATCCTTCCAAAAAAAGGATCTTCTCTTAAAGAAGAAATTTGCTCCAAACGGAGCAAATTCTTTCTTTTGAGAGTCAACCCCTACTGAAATGGAAAGCAAAATATAAAATGGCAGAGCTACTTTCCCTAAAAGAATACCCATGGAACTGTTTTTCAGCTTCAAAGCCATGTATCTCAGCTTAATCAAAACATTTATTTGACACGGTTATTGGGTACACTTCAGTTTTGCCTTCCTTCTAAATAGGGGTCAACACTTAAAGTTCGCTACCCAAGGAGCAATTTTTTTCCTATATGTCTTTACCATCCTGGGAAGTAAATTGGAAGTCACAGAAATTGATCCCATTTGTAAAAATATTAGCAAAACATGTACCCATGCTGGTGAATATACACATGACAAGATAGGCTGACAGACTGTTTCCACCATTATCAGAAGAGCATTTTCTTTTTATCTAAAATCTTAAAGAATCTGAACTGCCTTTCAATTTCTTCTAGCGATTCTTCCCACGCCCTGTCCCGGGATAGGTGAGTTTTAGGTTTTAGGATACGTAAAGTAAACCAAAAAGTGGTACCACTCTATAATGGTTTTATGAGCCTGTTATGTCATTACCTATGTGAGATGTGATAATTCCTTTGATGAAATAGCAGCGTCACTGGACTGCTGCTTAACAGGATTATATCAGCCAATAAATAGGAATTATGTCTTTAAATCTCTCGTGGTCCTACTCTAATCGTATAATTCGCAGCCATATCAGTTTTGTCTCCAGTGTTTATGTCAATGCTCTTGTATTTAGTTCCCCTTCTAAATATTATTGACTCCGCATCAACTTAGCTTTATCAAGGGAGTAGCTACGTATACGGCAAATACGCAAGTGCGTATTGAAATTTTGTCAAAATTGACAAAATTTCAAAACGCACCTGCATGTTTGCATGCTGAAATTTTATAAATTAGACAAGATTTCAATACCAATTACCAAAGTGGCTGAAATACTAGCTTTTCTTTCAAGAAGTAGAGCATAAAACATGGTTGTGCGTATCATGAAATTGCCCCTAGTTACGCCCCTGTTTCTGTCTCGAAAAAAATTCAGTCAGAGTTTCATGTCTGTAGTCTTTTTCTTTAAGTTCTGTCTTTATTCTGCATCCAGAGTATAGATCCGACATTGCTTCAGCTTCCCAAATCCCGCTTCTGTTTTCATCCTCGTCGGTAACGTAATAATTGAACAAAATACTGATAAATAAAAGACATTGTATCGATGAGAGTGATTAAGATGGATGATGTAACTTAGCAACAAGTGTGGCAATATCCTGTTTTAGCCCCCGCCGGGGCTTACAGCTCCAGCCTATTTAATTTAGACCTTCTAACGCCAATCGGAATGATCAAGATCACCAACGCTGCATTTCTGAAAATAGCACTAGTTTGGTCCAAGACATTTTTTTTTTGTTGTTGTTGTTGTTGTTGTTGTTTTTCACAGCAAATTTATTCATTCCGTAATATTTCTTTCAATGCGTCTTTTATGTTTCATAGCATAGATTTATTCCATAAAAGACCGTTCTAAGCTTCAATGGAATAAACTGAATAATTATTTTTCTAAGCCACTCACCGGAAGCATAATCGAAAGCAGATTATATTTAGGTTTATGTATTACGATTATTTGCATTGCGCCAAGTTAAGGTAAAAAGGTTACTTTGTTCTCCAATTTAAGAGTAAGTAAGTAAGTAAGTAAGTAAGTAAGTTATTTATTAAAGAAGCTACTGTGAATTACTAAGAATTGAAATTGATTGTGGCAAACTGCCGTACATGTCATTATTAAAGGAATGAATTTCATTTTTCTGATGTTTATCGAAGTATAAACTACATTTGGTCGCGTGCAAAGTAAGTGGACTCCGAAGGGGTTCATGTAAACTTTGCTAGCGACCTAATGTAGTTTATTCTTCGATAAACACCAGAAAAATTAAGTTCTTTGCTCATATTTATATTCTTTTCTATCTATTATTTGACCACAAATTTGCGTTAGGGGCTACAGTTTAAGCAGAAAAAACATTTTGTGACGCAGTTTTTCTACTAAACGCGGAACAGCGTCAACGACGTAACAATGGCGTCATAACGTCGCCTACGTCCAATCAGATTGGAGAATCGTGGATTTTTTTATGTAACTTAAAGTCTCCATAGTCCTATCAGTGCTAAAAACGTCTAAAGTCAAATCATCGTAAAATGCAGTTCAACCATCACGTTTGGTGATAAAATGTTGGTTGATATGCATATGCATATATTGAGTCATATAACTAGCAAAAAGTAGAAAAAAACAAGTTTTTGAAAAGTAACAAATCGCTCAGCAAAATACAATTTCTTGGTCTGGTTTCCCGTCTAGTAATGCTATATAAACATAGGCGGGATAGTGATTGGAAATCCATACCTGTACATTGTATTTTTACCATTTTATTCAACTTTATGAAATCGAAAGTAGGTCATATTAGTTGCCAACTGAAATGACCCAAATAAGTTTTTTCAAACCCTTTTATGTGAAACTCAAAGATGTTTTATTTGTTTAAAGCTGGCTAATCACGTTCATTTACATTGACGAAACTATAGTGAAAAGCTTGTAGCGATTCCTCCTGATATTTTTTTCATGCTGATAGAGTTATGGGGCCTTTAACGCCATTTAACGTCGCGTGAACCGATGTAGTTATTGAAGTATAAACTACATTACGTTCTAATGGTTTACCATAGGGCTTTTCAATAAATGCACGGACAAAGTAAATATTACATGAAAATAACTTGTACAAATTAAAAATATCCTTAACCGTCAATAACTCATCACAGGAAATTACGGATAATACCTTTGATGAATCAGAGCTGAAGACTCAATGGAAACAATGTATTGCAACACCAGAGTTCCCTGGGGTGTCAAACAACACCACTGAAAAACCGAAGCAAAAGAAAACCAACAGTTGAATCCCGAATGACCAAGCAACAGACAAGACAAGCTCCGGACTCAACTAACTAGTAAAACTTCTAAAAGGCTTGAACCCGTCAAAAGCTTTAGGGTCCTAGTGTCTTAAAATAACTCGCACCCAAATTAGGCCCAGCGCTTGCTCATCTCTTTCAACGGGAGGAATTCCCAAGGAATGGTCTCTTGCAAATATATGCCCGCTCATAAAGAAAGGAGATAGGTCTTTGACTTGCAATTACCGACTGGTTTCTCCAACTTACATGTACCAAGCAAGTTACTTGCGCATATTGCTCGTGTTAATATCATGATACATTTGGACGGATATGTAGAGAATATTTACTTTCTATAGGTGAATACCAAATATAATTCATCAAATGTGCTGAAATTGCTGCTTTTTTCAACTCATGAGATGAAATACTTTTGGTATTTACCAAAAAGAGTTTAAATTTTCTTTTTATTTTTTTCTGTTTTGGAGAATAACGGAAATCAGACCGCTCCAAAAATAATTGTTTCCTAGTCATTTCTCTTAAATTTTGCTTGTCTCAACGCGTTTAGTCGATATAATATTGGGTGTAACCGCAATTTGCACCAAGAAAACGGTTCATGTTCCTTCTCCTGAATGTATTCTCTGCTCTTGAAGGAACTCTTTAAGATTTTAATTTTACTTTGCTGCAGCTGGTTGTGCCGTGTGGCGGCCGTAAAAGGTCTCCCCGTACACCATCCATAGTGCAGATAATATTTTAGTTCTGTCCTTTGAGATCGGAGGATATATTCTGAGAAATCTGAAATTTGAGTTTGGTTTAGACTCTTGTTCTAGATCATCGTCTTTTATATTAATTGGAACCTTTTTGATGCTAATTAGCCATTGAATCGACTTATAAATTACAGTTTGCTTTTTTCTAGTCTCATCACCAGATATTACTAGGGTCACTAATGAGGCTTTATTAGCCGAAACTACGTAGTCTGGCCCATGTTCCTGCTCCTGAATGTATTTTCTGTTCTTGAAGAAACTCTTTAACATTTTAATTATAGTGCATTCTAAATAATGAATAAAAAAATCGGCGATTTAAAAAAGCCATTTGCAGTTGCCGTCAGACTGACGTCGCGTGCAAAGTAGCAATACGCTGGGTCAAAAAACTGACGTCAAAGTGTGACATCAGTTGCTTGACTTCACGTGCTAACGTCCGTCTTATAATGTCTGACATGAACGTAACATTTCAGACCGTTTTGGAAAGAAATTCAGCCCCAAAATGTCAGAACAGCCGTGGTTTGCGTCAGTGAAGAGTATAAATCGTATCAGTCAATTGATACGATATTTTTAAATTGATACGATATTTTTTTACTGTAGACAATAGCATTTTAATTTGTCCTAGATAGGCATTGATTTCACTGCTAAGTATAAAACAAAAAAATTTATCAGACAGACAACATCTTCTTAGGTGTCATTAACATAACATTCGGAGATCTACATTCCATACAAATAGCTTAATAATCACACGGAGTCGATTTACTATAAATTATATACACACCCCAATAACCTCCGTCATCCACAACTGACTTATTTTAAAATCATGCTATTTCTTATGGTCCAGTGTTCGGAATTTTATCTAGTACATTTCAAAGTCTCCAAAAAAGCCATTTTGTGCACCAACTATACAAATAAAACGACAATCAGCCAGTTTCCAACATTTGGTAGATTTGCAAATACTTCGACCATTATGTTTAACCGTATAATGTGATGTTTGCAAATTCTACAACATTTCAGGAAATCCCTTTCATTTCGAAATACACTTGTTTGACCATTTCCGACGCACTCGCTGTTCCGAAGGATTTTATCTCCGGCGTTAAACAAAGTTTCGGCGAAATGTATTTATGGACATTCTTGTCAGCACTTACTGGCGAAGCCGGGCCGCGTAGCGCAATCGGTAGGGCACCTGACTCATAAGTCAGAGGTCCTGTGTTCGAAACCCGGTCTGGCCACATACTTTCGTTTCTCCTTCCGCTGATTCAAGAAGGGCAGTTGTCAGTTACTGGCGAAAGTATGTGCACTTAGTACTGGTTAACCGCTTAGGAGGTCTAAGCTTGCCCAGGAATAGTGTGGTTAGGTTAACTGACCGTCCCGACATGACCTTAGTTGTTTACCGAGGACGTTAAGCATCAAATCAACCAACCAACTTACTGGCGAAAGCCACATATAGAAATATACTGAACATCAACAGAAATGCATACAATATAAACGCCCAAATTATTTGAAGCTATAGGTATATGCTCTTATTTAGACATTTTAAGTTACTTTGTTTATGATATTCCGACAAAATGAGCACCTTAACGCATCGATATTGCATAAACGTTAGAGACTAGAACGCTTGCTTTTGTGATGGGGTTAAACGTAAAGTCACCATACTTTCAGAAGCTGAATTTTTAATTCCATAAAATGCTCAGCCAACTATTTTCCCCAGACATAATGTCCGCAGCAAGGGTAAGAAACAGCGAAAAAATCAAAGCAATCGAGCCTTGCGTTTTAGAGAAACAATCAGGTGAATGTTGTCAGTAGAAACAGTAACACTGGCTTACCACTGGATTTCCATAGACCTTTTAACACCCTGTATTTAATGAAAAGAACAGAAACCATTCATGCGAAGAGGTTAAATGAATCAACAACAGTAAAATAAAAAGTTTTCGTGGCCCTGCAGAACTTTTGATGTTATTGGACTTCCCAATTTGCTATTTGTTTAATTGCAAGGGAGATAATTTGACAAATGTTCAACTTCAAACTACTGTCATGTTCCTAAGAACAACACCATGGTAATAAAACCGACGGTTTTTTCATAACCACACATTAGAGTCGCGGTTTGGAAACAATTTATTATACTGCCAAAGGAAAGACAACTCTTACAACAACTTTGAATGTTTTACGATAAATTGAGATAACTCTTTAATCAAGGTTTAATTTTGCAAGAAGCTAAGTTTATATTGTTGGCAGACGTCAGTAGTGTTTTCTGCTGTATGTGATTTAAAACCATTAGTCAAATGACAGAAGAAAACTGAACCTCAACTTATAGGCGTTTCTTTTTATGTTCAGTATATGTTGGTTACTGTATTAAAGGTACTAAACACTAGGTTTGAAACTGGCAAACAATGCATATTTAGCAAGACAATGGGAACGTGTTTTCAGACAAATTGTTAAAACGGCGACCAGGACAATATCTGTGTAAACAGATATGTGGTAAAAATGTTAATATGTCAATTCCTCATTCTATAAGGAATCTCTGTTGATAAATGCCAAAGGCAACCTGAATTGTTTGCTTTGTTTTTTTTCTCCCTAATTTATGACTCATTAGCCTATTAGACAATTCCGGTGGATATATATTTTGCTTTCATGGATTTCTATTTGCAAAGTACCCAGTGGCATTCCCGCATGCTCATTAAAGAAGTCGAGGTGAATTTAAAGTATAGGATAGACCATTGATTATATAACCAAACAGTTTACCGTTTCGGAGCCTGAGGTGTTGCATTCACGGTTTGGCGATTCATATGCTGATGCGCCGAAACTGTAAAAGTCCGCCGGAATAGGCTAAAAGACCAAATTGTGTCATCCTAACATTTTCTAGAACTATTAAATAATTTCTGCACGGAGTACAACATGCCCTAAGGAAGAGGTATTTATACATTTTCTGGTACAGAGAACTCAAAGAACAACTGATGTTTTATCGTGTACCCTACGATCGATATAAAGTGCTTCAGATCCGGTCAAACGACGGTATCATCCTTTTCTGATTACATTTGTTGGATGCAATTGTTTCTCGAGAAGTTAGAAACATAAAGATATGTGTTAGCATTTCGAACAGATAATTGTCCGAATAGTTGTTCTTTTTATCAATTTGTGACATGTCGAATGACGTAGGTTGTTGCCCTTTATATAAACATTTGAGCAGTCTAATTATACTGACTTTGCTACAGTTTAATTAAATACTAGATCAGCTCAAACAAGGAATTGTTGAGTAATAATTCACTGTTGGTGGTCAATTGTAAGGTAGATCACATCACGAGCGCGGAACGCAAGTGATGTATCTACTTACAACAGACCGAGAAACAGTGAATTATTTATCAACAATTAAATGCTACAGCTTATAACTTTTTCGATTCTAACATTCGAAAACGCTGAAAAAGTATTCTTCTTTATATTCAAACTCTCCTAACCTTCCTGTAAGCGCGTTCATGCTCCCGCCAATATTCTAAACTGTATCTAAGATAAATGTACGCTTTTATTGCGATCTCAGAGAGAAAAAGAGAAGTTACACTGTCTAACGTCTAAAAACGTCATAAAATACGTAAGTAATTGTCAGTGACGTCAGCAGTTCGACTCACGTGCTCCAAAACACCGAAACAGTAAAATGTTGCACAATAAAACAAGGAAACTTTCTATTGCTTCTATAGGCGCACTGTGTCAGAATGCCTTTTTTGGCATGATCACAATATTTGGTTGTGCACGAGCTCGTCAATGGTATGAACAAAAGGCACATTCTTCAAAATATATACCTAATAATGTCTCTTAAATGACACGTTTTTCGATGAAATTGCAAGGCTGTAGTGTTAAGCAGTGGCAAAGGCATGAAATGCGATGCATGTCTATACAAACATGTAAGTTCGTTTATTCGAGGACATTTAAGCAAATAGTTGTAAACAATAATATTGGTATTTGTTAAAAAGGAATAGGTAGATAAAACAATGATTTCAACAGTTAATGCTTTTGCCCCTCCTCATATACCGCTATATCAGTATTCATTTTGGTCATCAAATTACCAGTTCTTTTCCTCTAGTCTAAGATTAGGAAGGATATAATGCAGTTAAACATCTTCACTATCTTTGGTATTTTTCGATGAGTATTGTCATGTTTCCATACTGTCATGACGTTTTCATGTCATTTACTGCACACGCATTAACCACAGATATTTAATTGAATAATCAATTTTTGTCTATATCTAAAAGTTGACGTTGTTTCTTGGCAATACTTTTTCAAATTCCGACATCGACAATATATACAGCTGTATGTTGGAACATACTGTCTCTGATCTAGAAGTTTGCCGTTTTCAAACACAATAAGTCAGCTTGCATTTTTACAACTTTCGCAACAAAAACTGGAACAAGTTTGAAGGAGCTCACGTATTCCTCTCGCCAGTACCACCGCCCTTGAAAAAAAAACTTTTCACACTTTCAATGCAATTGTTCATACAGGTTTTCAAGTCTGTGGCGATCTTAGGTCGGCAGCAGTATTCAGATGATGTAAACTAATGTGTTTCAACCTTAGAGAGTAAAGCTGTCATATATGAAACGGTCCCATTCATCCATTCATGTATGTTGGAATTGTAAGCAAAAACAAAAAAAAAAGTGCCTTAGCCTAAATTATTCCCCCCCCCCTCGGCAACACCCACGGGCATGTCCCAGGGATTTGAACACTCCACGTTAGGCTATAGATATATCATAAACAACCACGAAAGACATATTAACATATTGGCATGTCGTAGTTTCGTCTTACCGTCCGTCCGTCTTTCCGAGGCTCCGTCCGCGATTTTTGCGAATCCCTCTAAAACTTTGCAGGCTTCTTTTTTATGGTCTGCGAATGTGTCTTTAACTTTGGGGTTATGATCAGATAATTTTTACTTCTTTATTCGCTTTGTGAATTAAAGTCATTTTTCGGCATATGAAAACCTATTGAGTAGGTACCTTGTGCAACAGTTCTTTGTCAGTTTTATGAAATTTTGAAGTGCGTTTGTTATGGTATGAGCATCTGCACGCGCTATTGATATACTGCCTAAATAAATTGCGATCTTTCCCCTCATTTAGAGATTGGTAAATTTTCGAACTTTAGTTCAGACTCCAGTTCTATTAAAGTTGAGTAAGTGTGCAGCTCCTCATACAACTTCATACCTTTCTTTTAATAATTTCCACCTGTTTTGTTTCGTTATGTTTAGCTGAATTGTCTGTGATTGTGCACCACCCCCGCCCTCCCCTCTCTCTCTCTCTCTACATTTTTTATTCAAAGGCAGGGGACATAAATTAATCGAATTTGCTTGTTAAATCTTTGTTTTCCGGTACACGCTTGTCTGATGCATTATGCTTGTCTGTTGCCTATAAAGCAAACTGTATACAATACTAATTATAAACGTAACTAAGCCGAATTAAGAGCAACAGACGCGCATTCTGTATATTTAACTTCTTTAGTATCGCTAACCCTCAAAGTTTGAAAGGAAAAAGTGATGGGCAGGTCTCGGCAGGCAACGAGCAACCCTTTCCAAGCCACACTCACTGACGCATTCAGCGAGAACAGTGGCTTCAGACATCAGGTGAGAGATACCTACGTGTTAACTCACGAGCGGAAAGAGATAATTGATGCAGCAAAAACCTACAAAAAACAAAATAATAAAAAAGAATGGAAGCCAAACTCCGCAAAGATTCATGTCGCTATGACAAGTCAGTCTTAATTTTAGAATAGTTAAGAAATAGCATAAAATAGTGTCACGGGATATAGTAATGAATAATTTCTATCTTATCAAGTTGATATGTGCTGTGAAAATGGCACTTTTTCAACAAAAATGGTCAGCTGCAATGGCTTGTGTAGAGTATGTATCAATCGTGCATTACAGAACGGGCATGATCAGTCTGTGCATTCCCGTTTTGTTATCATACTTCCCAAATTTGCATCAACATTTCAGGAATCATGAGAAATCTAAATAAGTAGTGGTGAAGACGTTGATCAGTTTCTGAAGATACACATGCTGATCTGAGACTTCGCATTTCCGCATGCTGAAAGTGTAGACACCCTGTTACGTCTCGTATAGGGTAAAGTCGGGTAACTTCGGACATCGGGTAAATTCGGACATACTATTGCAAACAGTGAAAATCCAGATGAGACGGCTCATCATGAGCGGTCTCATCAGGATTTTCACTGCTTGTCCACTTAATTTTGTTTAAATTTCAAACAACTGACATATAAAGGAAACAATGTCACTGTCTAAATTTACCCGCTGTCCGTATTTACCCGACTTTACCCTAGTGTAACCTTAGACCTTCGAGACACCTGTCTAACTGTTACCATTACCGACTAATAGTATGTTATTAAGCGCAACATTGTTAGTCATTAAGCATGACCGTGCGCTTTTGTTTTCCTTTCTAGTTTTATTTATTTCTTTAGAATATTAATGATACGTAAACGTTTACTTCTTTAGACTATAGGAATGTGTTAGCGTAAAAATAAATGAATGCCATCAAAAGTTCAATTTTAATGATCGGCAGTGAATTAAAATAAAAAGTTGGAATGCTGTAAATGGAAAGTGTTGGTTTTCAATGTTTAGTGGGAAAGTTATAATTGAATGCAATTGACGTTTATCTTACCTTACAGGAAACTCCATATAAGTCAGATTTTCGGTATTTAAATTCCAGACCCATTAATTTTCTTATTTGACATGGAGTATGTGACACACCTCATTAGAACCACATCAGTAAGCCGGCTTTAATAACAGTTTCCAAAGTATTATTTGTTCTGTAATTTGAAAATACCGTTGTTTGCAGTCTTAGTTTTTTAACAAACTCTATCATAGTATAATGGAAGTGAAATGACCAAAACAATAATACCAGAGAAAAGATGCTCCACAAAAGAATAACAGGCAATTTTAAAAGCAAATTGGTATTGTTTACTAGATTTTAGAGTGAAGAAAACTGGTCATAAAATATACTCGAAAAAAATATTAAAGGGTCAAACTTTTACCTCGCGATTTCTGGAACATTTCAAACATCTGGTAAAATAAATCATTTCCACCTTCCATTTCATTCATTTTACAAGTTTTGTACACATGAAGTTTGAAACTATAGCCTATATTTTGACCAAGTCCAGACTTCAATTCACACTACCCTCAAAATCAGAGTTGTTTGAAGTCCATAGGGTACAAATTCACCAAAATTTTCGATTTCGCCAATTCATGAAAATTTTGAAAAATTGCTCAATAGTCATCAAGTTTAATCATTTTTAAGGTCAGCAAGCTATAAGAAGTTTAAAACACATAGCAGTTTTAAAAGTTATTCCCGATCAAACTGACACACTATCAATTCTCTATGGGAATTCAAACAACTTTCATTTTAGGGGTAGTTTGGCTTAAAGCTTGGAATTGGTCAAGACAAAGGTTATAGGTTCAAGCTTCATGTGTATAAAACTTGCAACATGAATAAAATGGAAGGTAGAAATGATTTATTTTACCAAATGTTTGAAATGTACCAGAAATCGCAGGGTAAAAGTTTGACCCTTTAATATTTTTTTCGAGTATATTTAATAGATGGAAAGTAAATAAATTAGTAGTAAAAATGCGAAAGAACTTCACACCAAAAGCATCGTCTACTGATATATCAACTGGTGCTATATACATCTATGTGGCGGTATTCACCATGTTGCTTCATCGAACTGGTAAGTCCTGTTTAATTATGTGACATCTCCCGAAATAACTGGATGCAAAATATCGTGTAACAGATGTGGTACTCCTATGGTAATCCTATTACGAAATACCTAGGTTGCATCCTTTTAAGCGTTGTTTAACTCTTTAAGCACCAAAAAGCAGACGACAAAATTTACGTCTGCAAAAAATTAAAAAAATTGCCTTCTCCAAGACATTTCATATTGAGAACTCAAAGACTAGAGGGCAAACAGTGAAGAACTACATGAGGCGGCTCATTATGAACCGCCTCATTAGGATCTACGCTGTTTGCAAATTATGCTATTTTCGCCACTGCCACTGGTACTTACAGTGTTAAAGGTACGTGTAAGTGTTTTTGGTAGGTCATGAGATACTCTCAGAAATATCTGCATCTGTCCTGTTTGGTCACTGTTCCATGTTGTAATAACTAGTCATGAAATGTCTGAAATGCATGTGATAAACATAAAAGATAAAAAAAAATAATCATTGCCTGTAAAATGCTTTCAATTTTTATGTGATAACTATGGTTAGTCTTGTTTGATTAAATTTGGTATGCCTTAAAACATATGTGGTAAGTTCTGTTGGGGTTTAGTAAAAATTCTGAAAATGTTGAACGGGTTTATTCTGAAATATGTGTGCAAATCATATAACATAAATGTGGCACATCTTGTTAACTTCCGTTTGAGTTTATATGTTTCGTGCCTAGTTTGAAAAGTGGGACATGCCCAAGAATATCTGTGGTAGGCTCTGCTTTATGTGATAAGTTCAGAATAAGTTGGATGTGGATTATTCTGCAGTAAATGGGGATTATTCTGAAATAAATGTGATAATCTTAATAATAAATGAGATAAATATTGTATATCCTGTTAAGTCCTGTAAATAGTATATGATAAATAGGAACTACAAGTCCTATTGATCAAATACTGTAGTAAAAGGTTTCTTTGCGTAATCAAATGGATTATTATCGTATTGCAGATGGCCAGTGTTTCCCAACAGACTTCCCCAACAGCACCTGGACCAGTACTAACTTTGGCACCATGACGTTTACCACTTCAACCGTCACTGTCACCGAGGTCCAGGAATATGGCGCTAACCCACAATCTTATTTACTGTCTTGGGATTGTATTGAGTCTAGCTCGTCGAAATATGTAATGCGGTATGTTTTAATAGATTCTTTGAATATCCAGAATGTACAAGTTGTCATCCAGAATAATAATAATAATAAAAAAGTTTGTTACCGATTACATCTTAATATATTCAGATGAAAAGCAAGAAAAATATCCCAAAAAAAAAATGCCGACAAACTATAATTCTTACGATTTTGGATTAAGCTGCTTAATGCTCATATTTCATGATTTTCAGTGAGACAATTCTTAAGTGTTGATCCATACGTGCCGATATTAAAAAACCTTAAACTGTGTAAATGCCTCGCTAATAAACTAAAAGATCCATTTGATAAAAGAATTTTAAATTGTAGTTGAGTTATCTGAAAATTTATTGCGGTTGAATTTCAGTGACCGCTCAAAATATTATTCTAGAATTCCTAACATACGCCCAATTATCAACATATGAGCCGCGACACGACAAAACCAACAAAGTGGCATGTGCGCCCAGCGAAGATTCAGATCAGCCTGGGCATCCGCCCAGTCTCATCAGAGTATCCGCCCAGTCTGATCAGAGTCTTTGCTGTGCGGTCAAAACGTATTTAGGGGATTTAGCTATTTCTTTGCGCACAGCGTAGACTGATCAGACTGTGCTGATGTCCAGGCTGATCTTAGTCTTCGTTGGGCACACATACCCCTTTGTTGGTTTTGTCATGTCACGACTCATATATCCAAATGCACAGAAAATGACACTCTTGCACCAACAGGCAGAGGTTTTAACAAAATTAATCATGATTTTTCAGGCTGGGGAAATTTCCGCTAAAATATAAAATGTACTAAGTATCAGTGCTTTTAAGAGTCACTAATAAAGAAAACTAGGAAAAAAATGGCAAACCCAATTTAATACTCAAACGATACAGTTTTGTTGCATATTGACAGTTAGGAAAAGTTTAGTCAATGGTAACATTACTTATTGGTCACTTTCGTTGTTCTACGGGAAATTAGAAAATTTTTGTTTTCTGATATGAATGCTTTTTACGTATAATGGCCTGCTGTACAACAATAGGTATGCACATGTCATGGACGTTTCGTCTCTTGGTGCTTAGATTTGTAAGTCTTTAAATGAAAATTTGGCACATGTGGGATAGAGAAAACGGGACTGAGAAAGGATTTGAAATGCAGTAATTGTTTTATATTGTTTCAATATTATAGATCTACATCAGGGTTTAACGCTCTGGGCAATATAGCAGCCCATGCCTTCTACTGCATTTTGTTCACAAAACAAAACAGTGATTCCTACTACTACGAAGCCAACAAAGGTAAGTTATACATATGCAAACGGTAAATACCGTTTAGCATCGTCAGTCATCAACAAACATCGTTTTCAGCCATTTTCCCATATATAAGATAGGCTTTCATCCTATATAAGAATATAACAATCCATCATGAGTGTCAATGTAGAATAGGAAATCCCAACCGAGGGGTCGGAACTTCAACAATGGATTCGACAAGCCTCGTCCCTAGTTGAAATTCCGACCCCGAGGGTGAGATTTCCCTATCTTACTTGGACTAGCTTATGATGGATTATTTTTCTCCCACTAAACCTCAAGTCGGATAAGGTTTCAAAACAGGAAAATTTTAACTTTTTAACCAGTGATCTTAAGTAAGTTTTGAGCAGCCTAGTGTATTTATCGGGTCCTCAAAAGGGTGTAAGCACTGTTTGCACCTTAAAAATAGACGAAAACGCGATATCTTGACTATTTTATCTTCCAGAGGGCAAAACAAATTTCCAACTTAGCCTCTCACGTCACGCGCGTCAAGTTTGCTAGCGACGTTTCATAACAGGTTTAAGTGACGTCATTAAAATTTAGTGACGTCACAAACCGATAATCCGTTACCACATAGATACAGAATTTTGGACTGCCTAAGAAGCAATCTGCATGTTTGATAAAGCTTGGCTTTCAGAGTCTTTGTCCTGCCCACCGGTCATATAAAGGTTTTCCCGGTCTGATACGTTTATCAGCCCGTCGTTAACGTCAACGACGTCGCATGTGATACTTTGACGTTAAAATGGCAATTGCAATTTTTTTTAATTTAAGAGTATACCCCTTTTTTGGAGGGCTTCGTCCACCAGGGAAACCAACAGGCAGTCACGAAAGTAGCTTCAATTTGTAAAAATGGCGGAGAAATATGTAGGTACTTCATTACCTTCATACTCTGTTTCAGTTGAGTTGGCAGACACTCACAATCTAACTCTTGGTGATGCCACGTGCCAATCATCTAATGACGTATCTTCACTCAATGTCATGCTAAAAGGTAAGCTAAATCTTTTTGAAAGTAGTAATCCTTGTAAAACAATGTCCTGTTATATAACTTGTTACAGATATGTCGTCACCTTAGTGCAAAAAGTCAATAACTCCAATCAAAATAGATAGGCACTTATTGACTTTTTGCGCCAAGGTGACGATGTCTTCGTAAAATCTCTTCTCAGCTCCCCTGCTCCTTTGCTGGTCGTAGGAACATAATTCTCTTGGTAGTATGCGATATTTCCAAAACAAAATGGACTTTAGCGGGTATTTTTACATAAAGGGACTCAAGATGTGTTTTAGTCGTTACTTATCATTTTCCGTTAGTTTCAACCTGCTGTTCACATATTATGTGTAGAATGGTAGTACGCAAATACCTGCAAAGTGGCTTATTGTGGCACCGATGGGGCTGGGAAAGGGGGAAGAAGTCTTATCTTTTCATATTTTCTATTTATTTTATTACAAAAAAACGGACACTTTTCACCAAAATATGTCGTCTGTGTGTTAAAGTATTGTCCATTGCGCAAGTTTATTTTTTATCAATTTACATTACAGCCTTCAGCTATCATATATATACTCGTATATTGCTATATAAGCTGCACTGTTTATGGGCACAAACCCATATTTTTCTGCTTTCTTTTTTAGAAGGGAACAGCTTTTTGACTTCTCATTCGCTGTCCTGAATGTGAAAACCTTTCAAATATTATTCATTTGTTCCAAGTTGACTAATCTAGCCTTATCAAATGGATGAGTCCATTTTCAATTAAGGGTTGTCTAATTTGGGTTTGTTAAATAAGTTTTATTCTGTTTAACGGAGAAATATCAATCTGCCATATGCAAATAGTGAAGACCCTAATCAGACGCCGCGTTTTGCGGCGTCTAATCAGGGTCTCCACTGTTTGCCTATGTCCTGTTTTGGGACGTTAGACATTAGCGGGTTAAGTATATGCACCGTCAGCCTGTCGGATTGTTTTGTTACCTAGATGCAGCAGCAGCAAGACAGGTATGCGCTGAACCAATTTTGGGCTCATTTACACACAGTATTGATGCAAGTTCAGCTTCCATCGGATGCAGTAATGGTACATGGGACTCTGCATGTGACACGGACAAATCAACTCTAAACATCACATACGCAACAACTGCTTGCAATCCACAAGTTTATGCTGGCTATTCATGTGAGTATCCATTAACATTGAAGATGACTTCTTCAATCTATTAGATTTCAATCAGATACAGAATTATTTTGATTCGTAAACGTTCATTTTTGTACTTTCTTCAATAAATATTGTTCAAACTGAGAAAATTGTGTCGCGCAAATAAGTGGTGGTTAAAATTTCTTCCAGCTGTTTTCCACTGTACAGAACGTTTCCCAGCACATAAGTCTGACAGCTGTCCCGGCTCACCTCCACCTTTAAACAGCACTCGTAATTGCCGCAAGAGGATCATGGGCTTGGGTAGTATCGTGCAGCGGTTACATGATAGTTTAGATTCTACCAAAGTTTAGATACTACCAAAGCTTGGATATCTCCAAGCTTGACGGTGCCCATTTAGTCTTAGTATATCAGGATATGTCACAAAGCTGTAAGAGCATCGTTCTTATGGACGACAGGACTTATATGGCCGTTTCTGATCTATTTCCGATTTGACGGCCGCGACCGGAATAAAGTCGTGCTTTCAGTGACTG
>CAXDIV010000092.1:100197-140471 GCA_963989385.1 Ctena decussata
AAGAATTTCGAAATCTCAGCGTCTTGTATATGAAATGGTTGAGTGTGAGATTTTGCTTATCATATAGCCACATTTGAGCCACGACATGACAAAACAAACAAAGTGGCTTGTGCGCCCAGCAAAGACTCAGATCAGCCTGGGCATCCGCCCAGACTGATCAGAGTCTTCGCTGTCCGCATAGAGCTAGTTTAGCGCCTTAGCTACCCTTTAAGCGCACACTTTGTTGGTTTTATCATGTGGCGGCTCAAATTGTCACCGCGTCCTAATGTATCATCATTTGACTACCATTGAAAGTCCAAAAATATGGACACCTAGAATTAATACCGTGATTGTCATAAAATGGAACAGTTTGGTTCTACAATCCAGTCCAAAAGATGGAAATAGAATGGCAAGTAGTGACAACTGATCAGACTGATCGGTGTCTGCAATGTTTGCTCAGGCCTTTCCGTCCCAATACTTTCAATCTTTATGGTAACTAACTGATCTTATGTCATCTGACTAATAAAATCGATCTATAGAAGTGTTACCATTTCCCTCTGTATTTTCGATCCTTTCCATTTCTGTTTTTCAGCATGAATGTTCAAGGAGACTATGAGCCAATGGATGCTGGAGGTTTCATAAAAATAAATGCACTGAGGTATATTATATATATATATCAATCTTATAAACCCAGGTAACGGATTCAGAATTTGTAATTTTCAGATCAAATTAATCGGAACCGCCTTTGCGTTTTTGTGTCCCATGTCAAATGTGGATGATAAAGCAACTGATTTTTCGTGTATCTCCATGTTAGATACCATAAAAATATAGAAATGGGGACATCTAAAACAGTTGCCATAACTGTCCTAAAATGGTAGAGTTTGGTTTTTCAATGCAGTAATGCGTCCGAATGGTTCAAATGGGATGACAAATGTCCTAGACCCTGGTAAGCCTGCTCTTTACAAGCAGTCTGTGCACTGTTGCTGAGACCTATCTGTCCTATTATTTCAATTTTTATGTATAAAGGTTAACAAGAAATGCTGATATGGCTTCGTTGCCATAATTTAATGTTAATTACATGTATATAATTTACCGAGTGGCTATTTACAGTTAACTGTAAATAGCCAATAAACGTTAAAATGGCTATTTACAGTTGACTGTCAATAGCCAATAAACGTCGATACGGCTATTTACAGTTAAGTTTACTCGAAGTCCTTTCATTGAAGCCCATTCGGAGATATTTAATTTTAAGACGGACGTTAGATAAAAAGAATCACGCAGTGATTTTAAAAAATGGAAAATCGTGTCGCTTGATGAAATTTGATACATTTAAAGTGGAAGAACAAAGTCTGCGTAGAACACAGACATTTGTAAGTTAGTGAATGATTTCTTTTTACGGAATACAAATTTTCCGAATTTGCCAATATGTTCCTTCTTTCGAATGTGTTCTCTGCTCTTGAGGGACCTCATCTAGATTTTAATTTCCAACAGAAAATACATTTAAGATCCAGTTTAGTGGGTAAGATGTTTAGAGGAGCAGCTGTTAGATAAAGGCCTGATGCCAAAGCCGTTTACAAATATACTCAGCGCCAAGAAAACGCACTAGTCTTATGATATCATGCTATTTTTAAATTCAATGATCATACGTTATCTACATGAAAAAGTTATCATATCGAGCTATCTTATTGTGCCCATGATGTCGTTTTGTCTAAAAGTACGCTGTGAGTGTGTGACGTAACGTAGGCTCTGAAATCAAGAAAAACGGAATTCCAGCATTATTTTACATGCCAGAACTTCGTAAATGATGGATTTTGCTAAAGAGTAGATAGCCTATCAAATCGCCATGGTAAGGAAATCCAGACAGCCGAAGGGAACAAAGTGACTTGCAGTCAAACGTCACTATATTATCACGTTATTCAAACAATAAACAGACAAAATTTTACCTTTTGCAACCCAAAATGCTGAGATCAGTGAAAGAAATTGATTTTCAGAAGTTTTGTGGGGCAAACGTCAACCATTATCCAGACCGAGCATGACGTCACATGTATAACGTGACCCTTATTTGCCGAACCGCGTCATAATTCCATGAAGAAAAAGAGGTTTGATGTCAAGAGACCTTCCAAAGAACGATTCGTTTGCAACCAAGTGTCTGGCAGAGCACGGACTATGGATTTATTACGCTTTAAATGTGTCATTTGATATTGACCGTTTTCAAACGTGTCATTATTGACGTCACGCTTGATAGCGCCGAC
This sequence comes from Ctena decussata, assembly GCA_963989385.1. Classification (NCBI taxonomy): domain Eukaryota; kingdom Metazoa; phylum Mollusca; class Bivalvia; order Lucinida; family Lucinidae; genus Ctena; species Ctena decussata. The sequence goes on from CAXDIV010000092.1 coordinate 102,429, forward strand.
TGGTGACCGAAATTTAACTTTTAAACACCCTGTCTCAACACCAGAAAATTCAAAAATATTGAATTGTCTCTAACATCAAACCAAACATTAAACGAACATAATGTGCCATACGTTCCAAATTGGTGCGTATTCATTGACGCTGAGTATAGTTTTATTTATGATCATGTGATACGGTACGCCTGAGGTCTTGGGTTTAAGTCGCCTGAGTCGGACCACGAGTTTGTTTCTACCAGAAAGTAATGAATTTAAAGAGGTGAAACATTTATGTGGTTGTTGCTTATTTCTCGAATGATTTTGATAACTTTTTACACAGTTTGCATTATTAATATAGTAGAGCTGATAGATAATTGAAAGTCATACAGGCCTTTCCACAGTATTTCAGTCATGTAATACATAAGGAGAAGGGTCAAACAGTCCAGAGACTTGAGATCAGATGAAACAACGAACCTAGCCGGCCCTCAGGATTTCGTGTCCACAACATTAGCCCCCTTTAATAAAATATTGTTTAAACCAACTTTAGCCCCTCAGCCAACACGACTGAACATTATTTCATAAGACTTAGCCACAAAAAAGATCATAAAAATAATATTGAACCTGAAACTTTATCCTAGCGAAACGCTGAAATAATAAATTGATTACAAATATCCGTGACTTTTAACTGTAAATTATAAAAAGCCATATCTGCAGTCAACTGTAAATAGCCATTTTAACGATATTTGGCTATCTACAGTCAACTGTAAATAGCCAATTTTACGGGTTTTTTTTTTGGCTATTGACAGTTACCTGTAAATAGCCATTTTAACGAGTTTTGGCTATTTACAGTTAACTGTAAATAGCCTCTGCCTATAATTTAAGCTTGCATTATGATAATTGATTACCATAAACATCAATCAGCTGGAGCTTAAGTCTTCAAGGCACGCTAAGTAGTGAAATCGGTTACCTGTTACCTGGAGCGAGTATTTATGTGAATGCAGTTATTTCCCTTAGACTCGCGGAGCGATAGGCGTTAATCGATATTAGGAATGTAATATCGATGGCCATATCCCCGGATTTGTACAGGTGTTCAACTTCTTTGAAGCCGGGTTTGCCATCACTGTTTGATATTTTATCAGCACAATAATATTACGAAGGAGCTAGAGGGAAACATTTTTAATTTTCAACAATATGGTTTTTCTTTTTTCTCAGATCTAATCAATTTACTTTCTCAGTTCTGACAACAAAAACATAAAACAATGATACTTATAATAATGAAATTATGATATTTCGATCCCTCTTTGACGGTCTCATCTTTATGGAAAGATTAAGCCTGATACAGATACCCATCCACCCACATAGTTTTTTTTTTTCTTTTACCCCGCCCATCGAGGCTCGCGAATTATATTGGCTGTCTTCTGCGACAGAGCTGCTAGACCTGAGTGGCATTTATCGCAGACCGAGTAATACTAGTAGCCCTATTTGTGTTCAAAAGTTTTATGCAAATGCCGTCTTTCGGCATGTCGCTAAGCTGCGATATTTAAAATATTTAAGATTGAACATTAAATGTTGCCGATAATTTATACGTTTTTCTGCGAACCAAAAAAATAAATAATTGAGCCGCGACACAACAAAACAAACAAAATGGCATGTGCGCCCAGATCAGCGTGGGTCTCCGCCCAGTCCGATCAGAGTCTTCGCTGTCCGCACATAGGCTATGCCACTGGTTATCCCGTCCAGGCCGATCTAAGACTTCGCAGGGCGCTATGGCAATGTGTTGGTTTTGTTGCGACGCGGCTAAAATAACTTTTTATACAGTTAAAAATCATCAGAAAACGATCTTTAACACATATCGGATTAAATATCGAAATACTGAATTTCATTGCCGTTGGCAGGTGTTAATTTTGAAATTGCAAATTGTTTTGACAAGACATGAGACCGAAATTTTCACACCTTCCGAAACAGATGGCGTGTCGATGACGGGGCTCAGTAGGTTACGCAGTCGATGACTTTAGCAAACAATTGAATGAGCCGCGTCATGACAAAACCAAAACAGGTGCATGTGCACCCAGCGGAGACTCAGATCAGCCTGGGCATCCGCCTAATCTGATCAGAGGCTTCACTGTCGGCATGGAGGTAGCTTAGGGTATTAGCTACCCTTTAATCGTACAGCAAAGACTGGGTACCTGCCTTGGCTGATCTGCGTCTTCGCCGGGCGCACATTCCACTTTGCTGGTTTATCATATCGAGTCTCGTATGACGAAAATTATGAAAATGACCAGAAAAAAGTGACCTGGCCTTGGCCGGACCACTGATAAGTGCCTTGTATCTATTAATTGTTCTTTTCGTCTTTCCACTGTGCGTATTTCTAACTATTTTTAGTTCTAACTAAATTTAATTACAACGTGAGGTTAGCTTGCCAATTTTAAATGGTAAGCGCATAGGCACAGCCTGATTTGATCACACATGTTTAAATATTTTGATCTCAAATTCGGATCAGTTTGGTTTGAGCAGAAACACGGGTTAGGGTGTATAAAGTAATACTAAAATTGACAAATTTTTAACTGATCATAGACTCAGACCAGTGTTTCGCAAGTGCACAAGCTGGTCTGAGTCAGTTTGCATATTGATCAATCTGTATTGTGTAAACTAAAATATATTTTGTAATTCATGCCCGAAATTGATAATAACTAATTCCATAAATTGAATGTTGCAACTTTATATTTTTCTTAGCATTTATCTTTGTTTATTTCAAGATGAGTTAAAAGATGACAATAACGATAACTGTTAGGAGGTAATATCGGATTCTATGATCGTTAATCGATTAATGCACGCGTACTAAACATGTTACTTATACTGTACTTTATCGTATTATCAACGTATTCCGATCAGCTTGCGGCTATAGATGGCTGTTCCTGAATAATAAAAAAACACATTGTGGGTTGAAATGTTGATATTCGATGTAAGGTTTTGCTTTATTTTATTCTTTACAGATTGCAAGAATACCAAAGGCTGCGAAATAAGGAAAAATAAAGAAATTTGGATGAAGCATTGCTGTCGAGATAACCAACTTTTGGCCAAATACTGTTGACTTTTACTTTGGTGGATCGTCTAGTCCTTTGTTGAGACTTTTTCAGCTTCTGAGTTTACTGCGGAACATTTTTCTGAAGCAAAACTCCTCAGATATGAAATGCCTGGGGCCGTATTCATAAAACGACTTAAGTGGTTGCTATGCTGTTGCTAAGGCTAAATTTCTTTGAAGGAGATTCCTTACAACTATGAAATTTGCTCTGGAGGAACAGTCTTACAAAGACTGTTCCTCCAGACCAAATTTCATAGTTGTAGGGAATCTCCTTTATAGATATTTAGCCTTAGCAACCGCATAGCAACGACTTAAGTGGCTTTATGAATACAGCCCCTGGCCCCCAGGTTATAAAACTTTTTGTCATGCTGAGCATGAAAATTTAAGCTGGTACTAAAAAGTCCTATCCATTTTGCAGTTTGCAGAGCTTTTTGTGTTTTTAAGTGTTTGCTTTTTCAAATAATTCCTGGTGCTTGAACGCTCAAAACTACTAAAACCTTATGGACTTCCTTCAGGAGCAAAGATAATGCAAAAGAAGGAACACGGGCCATACTTTGTAGTTAAGGAGCAGAGAACACATTCAAAAGAAGGAACATGGGCATACTTGGAAGCTTTGGCCACTCAAGCCTCATCAGTGACCCTGACAATATCTGGTTACAAAAGTCAGAGAAAAGCATACTGTAATTTCTTAATTTTTACTAGGCAGTCGATTCAAAGACTGATTTGTAAGCCTTATTGAGCATTTTGAATTCTATACAGTATTTTAAAGAAATCTCAGTCAGAAAGTTTATAACCTCGGTGCTTAGTTTAATATACATATATTTCAAACTATATGTCCTAGCTAAATAATGTATTCTTGCATCAGTACCTGTGCGCATAGCTGTTTGCATGGCTGTTTGAAGCCGAGGTCGAAAGGAACAAGTCGTGAAATTTTCTTGCTGTTTGAACAGTCTTTTCTAAAGGCTGTTTGTTTTCATTTTAATACATGAAGCTAGCATCAAAGCCATTCTGTTTTCGCGGAATGGCGTCAAGGTACAAAATGCATATAATGAACGACGATTTTTATGACTTTTCGGGCATTTTTGATTAGCTTTTCATTGGAATTATATGACAAAGTGCAAGAAAAGCAATCATTTGTTTTATTGCTTTACCATTAATATTTGCCGGGTTCTTCGGAATATTTGCCGGATCCAGAGGAACATGAGGCGTCAGACGAGTGTTCAAACTTCTTCCGAGGGATCCGGCAAATGTACCAATCGTAATTCCTAGTGCAGTGTGTATCATGAGAGCGTTCCATGCAACACAGAACGGCTTTGACGCTGGTTAAAGCGAAATAAGTGTGCTTATTCCAAGGCGGCATCGAAGCGCCAAGTAGTGGCCCAGGGCTACGTTGCATGCAAGTCCATTAAGTTAAGCTGCCATTAAAATTTAAGTCGGCGTGAAAAGCTTAATTCTCCGTTAATTAAGTTGGCCTAAAGTTTTCTTTCGTTGCATAAAACATTTTTAATTGTACATAAACAAGCCTAACAATATCAAAACACCATGAGAGTTCGATTTTTGTTCCATTCACCTGTCTATGCAAGAACTTTGATTCATGGTATACTTTAGGTCGTACTCAACATATATGTATAGACACATGGACAGTAACTCAAACCAAAGGTGAGGGGGACATACTGCTTTCGATGCGGATTCCGTTGATGTCGGCGTCGGTATGACAGTTGCTTATATGCACAATATCTCTCGAACAAGCTGCTTGATGTTCACCAAACTTACATAGATAAATGGTTTGGACAAGTTGTAGAGCTGTTTAGTGTTTGGTCACCTTGACATCATTTTCAAGGTCACAGGAGGACTTATATATGTTAAATTTTCATAACGGTACGATATCTCTTGAACTTATGAATTGATTTAACCAAACTTGCATGAATACATCAGTGGGGCAGTTCAAGACTTGATCAGGTTTTTGTGACCTTGAACCCATTTTCAAGGTCGAAAGACGACTTCACTTTATCTTTTCCCCAAACATACTCACTGGGTAGATTTTCATCAGACTTGCAAGGATATAGCACTGAGACAAGCTAAAGAAATGATTAAATTATTGTGATCTTGTTCCAGTCTTGCATGTACGATATTTCTTGAAGCTGTGTATCATACTTGCATGGATTCATCGTGATGACAAGCTTAAGGGCCGAATAGATTTTCAAGTCACTTGAAGACTTTGAATGTTATTTATCTCTTAAACATACTCATATTGACAATTTTGACCCAACTTGATCATAAAATTTGGAGGAATTGCTGAGCTATATAGGTTTTGATGACACTGACTTAAATTTTAAGGTCAACATGCTATTGGAAGATTTTGGGATAATGACACCGGGTGGTAGAAGGGGTTAGAACTGCGCTGGTGGCAGGGGACGCCGTTTTTTTACTAGGAACATACTTTTTCAAATGACTTCAGCCAGTATCAGTTCACCAACTTAGAGCAGCATTACATGTGAATAAATTGACAATCACGCATTCGTTGTGTTTATTATTATTATTTTCATATTTTCTTTGGTACTTATATTGTATGCAATAATTCGGACCACAGAAGCTTAAAGTTCGGTCATAAAAGCATGTTAAAAGCCTTATAAAATCTAATGTACAGAAGCCGTCGTACAAATAATATAATATATACTTTTCACAAAAAGTAGGTTATATTAAGATCTGAAAAATGTAGCATTTAGAAAAACATGAAACTCAACTGAAAGGGTAAGTGTCGATAAGACAAATATTTGTAAAGACATTTTGCATTAAAGTTTGGACGATATGTATCATGTCACGCGATCTGCATACAATTAATACAGACTAGGGGTCAGGATCAAAATTTCACATCACCGAAAAAAAACATTCAAATTCTTCAGCCAATTTTAAACTTTTTCATTTTTAAGTGCGTGCTCTAATTTTGTTTTGTTATTCAAAAATGCAATTTTGAATAGATAAGCAGAAGACAAAAATCATACAGGTATGACGCATCACCGAAAAAATTACACCTTTTATGGCCCTATGTCTTAATTTGACAAAACTGTGTGTAAAACCAATTTTCAACTTGTTTATTGACTTATGGCGAGCTTTTCTGCTTATATTTTGCCATTTGAGCATGATCTGTCGCAATACCTGATTCATGTGAAATTTGGGCTTCGACGTCCTGTCTCAATCATTTTGTATGCAGCTCACGGGACTTGCTAGATGCAATGTCTAAACAAATGTATGTCTTATCGATACTCACCGTTTCAAATGGATTGCATGCTTGTTCTAAATGCAACAACTTTGATAGCCAATATCTCTTACTTTTTATGAGCATGTACATTGCACAAACAGAGACAATGTAATTATAGCCTGGTTCAACTTGCCTCCCATTATGCCTATCGGCAAATGTAAGCCAGGAAACCACCTTCCATGAGTTTTACACATACATGCCCGCATGCATGACTCCATTGCTGACCTGCCACGCCCTTTCCTTTGCAACGGGGTTACCAGTAATGGCGGCCTAGCAACGTCTTGCACACGCAGCTAAATTAGCCTTGCCTTAGTTTAGTTCACCGGTCAATTAAGACATGAAACCCACGGGTTTCTCAAGCATGTTTCCATGGCCGTCAATGCAATTGGGCGCAATGGAACAAAAAAAGGAAAGCCGAGAAATGGTTTTCTGACCCAAATGTTCAAAACTAACGGGCGTCATTTTTGTGTATTTCCCCTTGATTGTTTCAGGTATAATTTCGTGTCTGCTCCATAACTTGAATACCCTTAGAAATATTTTCATGATACTTTACAGATATGTAGAACTGTCTTGTGAATAACAATGACAACTCTTGCTGTCTTACTTTTTTAGTTATTTCCCCTTGATGATTTTGGGTGATTTCGTGTCCGCTCTATAACTTGAATACCTTTCAAAATATTTTCATGATACTTCACAGTTATGTAGAACAGGTTATGACGATGTGTCGCGAACAAGAATGACAACTCTTGCTTACTTACTTTTCGAGTTATTTCCCCTTGATGGTCTTTGGTGTGATTTGGTGTCTGCTCTATAATTTGAAATACCCTTTGAAATATTTTCATGATACTGCACAGATATTTAGAACAGGTCATGGCAATGTGTCGCGAACAAGAATTACAACTCTTGTTTTCTTACTTTTTGAGTTATTTCCCCTTGATGGTTTCAGGTGTGATTACATGTCTTCTCCATAACTTGAATAACTTTTAAAATATTTTCATGATACTTCACAGATATGTAGAACATGTCATGACAATTGGTCTCAAACATGAATGACAACTCTTGCATTTCTATCAAATGAGTTATTTCCCTTTGGAAGTTTGAGCAGCAGTTTTGTGTCTGTGCTCCATATCTGTATAACCCTTGCCTGCTCCACAATTTTAATACCCTTATAACTTTTAGAATATTGATGATCGTGCCTTGATTTCCTATCAGTGTTCCTAACTCTCTGTGACTCCTCCACCCCCCCCCCAAAAAAAAAAATCAGATTGGATTCTTTGTTTGTCCAAATTGACTTACTAGAGAGCTCAAATTACCAAATTTACTGTCGCCCAAAGATAATTTGTTTCCCGCGCAAATAATCTAGCATGCCCATTTAAGAATAACAGGTAAAACAGGTAGTGAGTAGCCTCGGGCTATTATCCTCAGCTTTTGCAATACTTCCATGAATATATTTCTTAATATTTCATCATTCAAACAGTTGGTACGTGGTTTGACAATAAAGCAGTTTAGTGCGAGTTCGAAACTCAGGCAGTGACAATTTTTTTCAAAGACTTTTTCTCAAGAGTTCTTACTTCCTTCGTATTTAATATTGCTACGCTGATATTTTTATCAGTCTTATTCATTTTTTTTTCTTTTTTCTTTCTTTTTCTTTTTATTTTGTATTATCATTTTTCATGCCCCCGAAGGAACTTCGGGTGGCATATTAAAATCGCACCGTCCGTCAGTCCGTCCGTCCGTTACAAATCCTGTCTCAGCGATAACTTTAAAAGTACTGAAGCAAATTTGATGAAACTTCACAGAAAGATAAAGCATAATGAGAAGGTGTGTCGCGCGCAAGACTCGGGTCCCTACGCCCGTCCGTCCGTCCGTTACAAATCCTGTCTCAGCGATAACTTTAAAAGTACTGAAGCAAATTTGATGAAACTTCACAGAAATATAAAGCATAATGAGAAGGTGTGTCGCGCGCAAGACTCAGGTCCCTACGCCCAAGGTCAAGGCCACAATTGTGTCAAAGGTCAAATTGTGTCTCAAAATCGTGTCTCAGCGATTATTTTAAAACTACTGAAGCAAATTTGATGAAACTTCACAGAAAGATAAAGCATAATGAGAAGGTGTGTCGCGCACAAGACTTAGGTCCCCACGCCCAAGGTCAAGGCCACAGTTGGGTCAAAAGTCAAATTGTGTCTCAAAATTGGGTCTCATTGATTACTTATAAACTACTAAAGCAAATTTAATGAAACTTCACAGAAGTGCACAAAATTTTGGGTTGCCAAGTTCAAGGTCAAGGTCACAATTAGGGGTCAAAGGTCAAATCTCGCCTCTGTGATAACTTAAAAGCTGCTGAAGTGAATGTCATCAAACTTCACAGAAAGGTAAATCATTATGAGAAGGTATGTTACACACAATATTTATTATCCCAGATCCAAGGTCAAGGTCACAATCTGGGGTCAGAGGTCAAATTATGTCTCTGCAATTATTCAGAAAAGTACCATAGCAAACTTTAAAGAAAGATAAAGCCTGATGAGAAGATTTGCCGTGCACAAGACATAGGTTCCCATACCCAAGGTCAAGGATGCAACACAGTTTGGTTAGTGGTTGAATTAAGTCCCCTCGAATCCTCTTAAACTTCCAAAGTGCATTTAAACGTAACAGAAAAGTAAAACAAAATGAGAATGTATATCATGTGCAAGACCCAGGTTCTGTGCCCAAGGTCAAGGTCACAGCTAGGGTCAAAGGTCAGTTGAAGGGGCCTTCGGGGGCATTTGTTACACACTGTAACATTTCTTGTTTCTTTGTCAGTTTTATTTTCTATCGTAACAAACTTGAATAGATATAACGCGGTGGTATAATGACCTGTAAATATTCTATTCCGCGGGTGTCACTGGTTCGATCTCAAGATTCAATCAGACATGCCGTCACGGCATTCAGAGACATTAAAATTATTTTTCCAACTAGACAGCGTAAGCCTACTGGTATATCGAAAGCGTCTGATTGAAATCTCAACATCAGTTGCAAAAAAATAAGATTACCCAGCAGCCACATCACGTTAAATTAACATTGAATTAAGGTTGAATCAACGTTGCGTCGACGTTGAATCAAAGTTGAGTCGACATTGTTTCAACGTCGTGTGCCTAATGGGTAGGTATTTAGCACCTAGAAAAAAATAATAACCTCAAAAGCAAGAATATCAAACAAGCACACACACACACAAAAAAAACATACACGTGTGATTCGAACCTACGACCGTAGACAAACCAAGTTAGATCTTGGTAATCTGGTCCACTGAGCTACTTTGATTAGTAATTTATTCTGTGGCAATTTAGCCATTATAATATGATCAGGCGTCCTAACTTACTACAGGTAAGTACCTGTCACCCCTTTCAATGGTGCGTGCCATGTTTACATCAATGTTTGTCAATAACACATTATCGTTGGGCCACTGTAGGGCTTGTATTGTTGATAAGGATTGACCTGGCACTCATTTAATTCCGTCATTACACTCGGAGGTTTTCGTTAGTTTTAGCGATGATTTACCGGAAAATACTGCTACTTGAATATAATAGAGTCAACAGTTTGTAGCTGACGCCGTAGCATGGTGGTGAAGACTTTTGACTACGGATGCATATATCGCAAGATCGAATCTGACAGTAATCGTTTTTACTAATCTCATTTTTCACTTTTTGTCTTTATTTTTAATATAAGGAATGAAAATGCATATTTTTACTTAAGAATTTTAACGTTTTTCTCTCGTTTAGGTTTTCCCCATATATTTTCGTGGGAACGTAAGTGTCCCGGTTTCTCTTGTTTCTAGGTACTCTGAAACTGGTCCTTTTTCTGACAGCAGCTGCATTTAATGTCTGTTGGGTATATCATCCGCCTCCAGGTGCTTGGTTTTCCTGAAAATGCTTTGATTTGGAAGACATGAGTATTTTTTCTTTCAATCTGAGATGTTTTTGTCGACATTGTTGTAGGATTTACATGTACATGTGATAGTAGAAGAAAAACAGTACATCTCGTTCAGTAGTTGAAGGGGGTAGTCGGGTCTGGCGATGGTGCTGTGTCACTTTCAGTGCCCGGCCGCTATATTAGTTTGGCTGATAGTGCGACAAAGAGCTACTGTGCATGCAGTAGGTGCGGGTGGGGCTTTTTGGACTTTTTTCTCTCGCCTATCATCTTTTCTTTCTCCCTATCTTTGAAAGACGGCCCGATATAGAATGAAGTACTGTCTCAAAGGGCCGCTAAATCCAAGACAACCAACCAATTTACCAACCAAATCAATAGCTGAAACATTAAAGTTTTATGTCAAGCATGGCAAGATTACCTGCTGTTTTTACGCAAAGAAAAAATATACGTAAAAATATAAAAAAAGACGATTGGGAGATTCGAACCCATAACTCTACGATTAAAAGCTCAATGCCTTAGCCACTGTGCCACTTGATAAAGTGATATTATTTTTATTTTCTGTTTAATAATAACTGTACATACTGACGCTACCTTTATCCGTTCGTAATCGGACACCGTGAATTAATTTACGGAGATGAACAGAATATTCATGAGTGCCAGGTCAATACTTACGCACTGTACTTTAGAAGTTATTCACACATTTTGTAATGTTGAGTGTATCATATGTAATAACAACACAATGGTTATAGTAATTTATTCACCCTCTGACACCCCAATAAATCAAAACTTTTGCAGGATTCGCATATATCCCTGCTGGACAGCCTTAGATAACATGGTGTTATTTTCATATCAAAGAATGAAGAGAAAAAAGACGTCAGCATGCCATGTATACCCCAAATCAACATTCTGTCTAGAACGGTTTCTATAAAACAAATTAATAATGCACGGAAAAAGAAAACAATGTGCAGAATAAAGCTGGTTCTCATTCTCAAACTAGTCGTTATCAACCTGTGCACTGAATATGAAAAGCTGCGGTAAAAAAGGTCAAGGTCAACCCAATGTCATCATTTGAACATTCTTGGCAGTACTCATGTACCCAATGCTACATACCAAGTTTCAAGGCGATAGGTTAATTGGTAAAGGAGAAGAAGATGTTTAAATGTATTCACCATATATGGGCATGGTGGCCAGGTTGGTCATATGACCGGGACCGTTTGAATAAATTTTCATTCCCTCAGCCCCTGGAGGCTCTGTATGAAATTTTGTTACAACTTGCTCTGTTGTTTTTGAGCAGATGTTTGAAACTATCAAAATATGAGATTGCTGGGGTCAAAGGTCAAAGAATGGCCTTGACCTTTTGCACTCACAAATCTTTATGTACTCATTAAGATGACTGTATATAACAATTATTAGGCCAAAATATTCAAAACTTACCATAAAATCTTACATGTATGTTCTAGCATTTCCCATATTTGACCTTGCTGTAAAAAAGGTCAAGGTCAATCTAAGGTCATCATTTAAACAATCTTGGCAGTACTCGAGTACCCAATGCCATATACCAAGTTTCAAGGCTATCGGTTGATTGGTTACGGAGAAGAATATTTTTAAAGGTTTTTACCATATATGGGCATGGCGGCCATGGTGGCCATGTGACCTGTACCATTTGAACAAATTTTCAGTCCCTAAGCCCCTGGAGGCTGTATGTGACCAGGACCGTTTGAACATCTTTTCGTTTTTAAGACCCCTGGAGGTTACATGTATATGAAATTTGGTTACAATTGGCCCAGTGGTTTCAGAGGAGAAGTCGTTTGAAATTGTGGACGGACGACGGAGCCTGCCTATACTATAAGCTCCCCCGGAGCTGCTGGCCCATGTGAGCTAAACAGCTGGTTCTAAATCCCACAATACGATAGGTGTTGTTAAATTGTATACCAAATATACTGCTCAAAATAAGTAAGGGATATTAAGACATTTAAGAAAAATAAGAAGATGAATATTAAACTGTTATAGTGACTCTTAAAACAAATATTCATAGAGACCTTCAATATGAATATTGATACGTTTATCAGGGCTTGACAAATCCAAAAATGTTCCACTTGCCCACTGGGCAAGCAAAATAATTTTTACTTGCCCAGCAAAATTTTCAACTTGCCCAGAATCTTCGTCAAATTCCAGCATTAAGGAATAACTGTTTAGAAAGTTAAGCAATTCGGTTTCTTTTAAACCTCAGTAACACATTACCCTGCACATGAAACAACCACTTGAGCACAGCAACTCCCGCTTGTCACGTGACCTAGAGTAAATTGAAAGTAGACAAGGGGTCGACGCCCAAATTTCGCACGAATCCACCACAGCAATGGCTAATCATTTTTATGCCAACTTTATTAGGACAGACGCCTAATGCCTCAGTAAACAAGAATCAGATACTTTTTTCATACGGTTAGATCACAGAACGAAACGGTAGGCGTAAACGATGCCAATGCGTTGTGAATTGTCTCACGGATGGTGACATTTGCAAGGGCCTACACCTTAAATAACGCAGCAAAGCCTACCAAAGTGGATGTTTTCAGTTTGGAAAATTATGAAGAATTTAAATATTCACAGAATCTTAGGGTCCACATAATTTTTTTTTCGCCAATGCGAAATTGAGGTGTCGATCCCACTGTCCTTTATGTGTTGCTCTAGGTCACGTGACCTGCTGTGACTGTTTCTGTTTTAGCTGAATATTGTCACTTGAATAGTGCTCTATCAATAAACAATTATAATCTAACCCAGCCATTATCATTTATTTTTGTACTCGCTTCGATGTCAACATATCCCCTACTTTTTATGAGCAGTATATGAGCAATCTAACTTGACTGTCAATGTTCAAAGCAGCCATGGGGAGGAAGGAAATTGACCAAATAGAGAGGAGAATAAGTAGGAGATGGCTGATTCTTTATCCCGCGATATGATGACGAGTCGTTGTCAGTCTATATACCAAATAAAATCAATATGTTATGAAAAGCAGTGAAAGAAACTCTAAAACATATACAAGGAAGACTGAGCAGGAGAATGCTGTTTCTCAACCTCGATCAATACGGGGACCGGACGGGAAGGACGGACTGATTAGGGACATAACGGACCACGGCCAAAACAGACGACGGACAAAACGGACCACGGTTAGGACAAAACGGACCACGTTCGGGACGAAACGGACACGTTCAGGACAAAACGGACCACGTTTCAGAACATAACGGACCATGTTTTCAGAAAAAACCTGACCATGTTATACATGAATACATTTGACAGTTAAGAATATTGTCAACTTACCTCCCGAATGGTAGTGTTGACTGATGTGACTATATACTTGTAACTTGGAGTCCATAAATTGACAATTGACCATATGTTGTGTGTTGTCCCAATATCGTAAAAATGTGGTTGTTGTATCAGGGCAACGGTCTGAGCTGTTTAAAGGATTGCAGTATCATTTGTCTCGATTTTATTTAGTCTCTCTCTGCAACAGCATCATTTTTAGCAGATATGCCTACGCCACCTTGTACTTAAATGTGGTCTGTTTTGGCTTCTAGATTAGTCCGACTGGTCCCAGAACTTGGTGTGTTTAGTCCTGAAACGTGGTCCGTTTTATCCTGAAACGTGGTCCGTTTTGTCCTGAAGCATGGTCCGTTTTGTCCTAACCGTGGTCCGATTTGTCCATGGTCCGTTTTGTCCGGGTACCGTACGGACGGACAGATGTAAACCAGTATATTCCCATTTTATTAGAGCGGGGTTATAAATATGGTTCAAATGATGATAACATTTTGATAGTTTTGTGGGGGAAAGACAGTTGAAAATTGAAAACTGAAGGATAAATTTCGACCACAAAATGTATTGTTGGACAGATGAAAGTATCAAGTGGTGATAACAATATCCTGAAAGTTTCATGAAAAATCGGTTGAAGACTGAAGGAGGCGTTGTAGTCACAAGATTTGTCCACATATTGTAATAGACTGTCCCTGACAATGAACCTAACCCGAAGCAACTGGGGCTATTTGTTTCATTCAGTCATTGGCTGGAAGTGATTATCATACTGTTGATGAGCCGAAGAAACCCACTGAACATTCTCAACAAGCAATATGTGTAATCAACTAATAACTGAAGAACATAGAAAGTTTGATCAGAACTCACCAGTGTATCTGAACCCATGTTCCCTGTGTAAAGTCACTGATATCTACTTAAACTCCTAAGAGGAACTGTCAATCTATTGAACTTGTAATTCTACATGTGTATTCGTCCTCAAACTTGCTCAGAAGCATCCTCATGTAACGCCAATGTTATGTAAAGTCACTTTAATTACCAACTTTCCAACATGGAAGTGTGGTTTTGAAACATCGGCAGCCATATTGTTTACTTATTTTGGGAGCCCGGTGACAGTGTAGACATATTTTCTGCCTTAGCTATATTTATCCTGTGTAATTTAACATAGTCTGAGTTTACTTGCACTATGGACTACCTCCAGCTTCAACCTTCGGTAGCGATAGTGTTTGTAAACTTCTAAAAATAGTAATTTAATTGATTTGTTATGTCGTCACAACTGGCGTCTGCAGTCCGGTACGCCTGGTCACCGGACTTTCAGCATTTAGAGCTAAATGTCACGTCTCAGCCACTGAATGTGGTATCTAAATATTCTGTAGCTTCCAAGGAATCAAGTCCTTACCACATAATTCATTAACAGAGTTTACATTTTAAGTATTTTGGAACTGAAGCTGACTTCTGACGCGAGGGTGGCCTGGCATCCTGATTTCCAAATCGAGGCGGCTGGCCTCCGGGCTGCTTTTGATTGGGTAATCGGGTCACTTGGCTTCCCCGGGCTGTGAGTCATTGGTCAGTTTCAATCATGTGGGCACAATAACGCACCTATAAATAAAAGTTTGTTGCAACGTTTTGAATCTTCGGATCACGTACAGGGCGCGACGGTTTACCTGTGACCAGTACTCGACGTCACGTCAGGTTCGGAAGGCGCCAATCTTCAAATTTGTCTGGCTGATTGCCTGGCTGTGTTTACCCAGCCTAGCTCTACTGTGATAAAGTAATTATAACCTACCGTGGGTTGGGACAAGCCCGGCCTTCTATTAAGCAATACCAAACCAGTTTAATGTACCTGTCCATTGCCAGGCATCCATGTCTGACATTCTTGGGAATGCTTTATGAACAACAGCATACTGAAGTTATTGTGCCCAACATGTACGTGCGGCGATAAAGTTATGCACCTTGATGTTTGAATGCCAGTCTACATGAACAAGTATAATTGAGAATTAGGAATGCAGTTCTACATTTACCTTATTTATGAATAATTTAAGCTATATACTATTTTACTTTATAAACTAAGTTGCCATCCTGACGTCCATTATTAGTTAAACTTTCTGTCTGTGATATTTTGTTGAACTTCAAATAACTTTGAATGCATGTTTGGTATGTCTGTTAATAAGAGTAAATGCAATGTTCACTGAGTATTTGTTTTAATTGTTACTGAGATCCTGTATCACAGGCCGGGGTGAGTACAGTTTTGGTGTCAGAGAAGTGGATAGTAATTTGCCTTTTTCAAATTACATTACCGAACCCAGTGGAAAAATAAGAATACAAACTTTTTTGTATAGAACTGCACTACGGTAAATCGTAAATAATAATAAAAAAGATGTCAGACTCCGAATCAGATTCAGAGGTACAATTCAATATGAGATCAAACCATAATCTCAGTGAACAGCATGTCAATGATGGCTCAGCTGCAGAAAGCAACAATGATTCACAAATAGACTCGCAGAGCGAAGCTGAAATAAATGAGCAAAATCCCACTGGGAATGATAATCAGGGGCGTGTCAGTCCAGTCCAGTCCAATGAAAGTCACGAAGGTCAGCTGCACTGCCTATCTGGTCCGTCAAACAGTGCACACGTAAATTCCCATGTCTACAGTAATAACATTCAACCCCAACCTAGTCAGCGGAGGCCTAGGCCTAGGCTTTGCCGTAGCCCTAGGCGCCTACTAAGTGAAGTCGACCAGCGTTCCCGTTGTCCCGATAGCGACGTTGGTAATCCAGACCGACGTTTTCGTACCGATAACCGACACGTCGACATGCCAGGCCGACGTCATCATGCTACTGGGTATACTGTTGATAAACCAGATCAACAAGAAAGCTTACCGTATTTTTCCGTCAATAACCGACATCTCGACATACCCAGTCGATACGTTAGCGACCCGCAGAGACGTTCTCGAGCTCCACATCGGTGCACTTCTACTAACGCAGATCGATGTTTTGAAACCCGCCAAAGGTACAGCAGTAGCCCACGGAGGAACTTCCGTTCGGTAAGCCGTCATACCCGAAGTCCAGATCGGTATGATCATAGCCCACGTCGACGTATGCAAAGCCCATGCAGTCCATACGTCAGTCCGGTTCGTCATTCTCATTACCGACCACATCATTACCGAAGTCTGAGCAAGCCCTCTTATAGCCCTAAGAGGAAACGGTATATAAGCCCAAACCATCTGCGACGTATGCGTGGTCATGGGAGGGGAGACGTTAACCAAAGCAATCAAACATTACATATTCCACGTGGCAGACCTGACTCACCAGACTATGGTTCACTTCGGGGCCTATGTCCTGATGTACAGATATTTGATAGCGACCCCTATGACTCCTCTTCGGATTTTGAAAAGTCCAGACCCGGCAGACTAGATTTCCCCGAGGAGCAAGCTTACAACTCAGCCAGCTATCCGGGCGGCCCAAAAATCAGACCAGAGCCATATACTGGGAGCGAGAACTGGGAGGAATATCAGTCCCATTTTGAGGACTGTGCAGAGCTTTCAAGGTGGGATCACCGGAGTAAGGTACTATTCCTAGCAGCTAGCCTAAGGGACCAGGCTAGAACATATTACATGAGTCTTGATGTATATGAAAGACGTAGCTATTCCTCACTAGTCGCCCGAATGAGACAGAGATTTGGTAGCAGCCGCCATGCTATTAAATGGCTTAACCAGTTAGAACTTAGGCAAAGGAAGTCAGGGGAAAGTATTACGGCCCTTGGGGACGATTTGCGGCAGCTAGCAAAGAAAGCCTATCGTAACCTGGACACAAATGCGCAAGAGACGTTGGCCCTCAATCAGCTTTACAAGTTGATCCCTGTTGATATGAAGTGCCGTTGCATAGACCATGAGTGCAAATCCGTACAACAAGCAGTCGAGGTCATAGAGCGATATGAAGCCATACTTGGAGAGGCTTCACAAGAGCGTAAAAAGACTAATGTGCGCAACATGGATCAGACACCACAGCCTCAGAACTCAGACCCGAATATATCTAGTATCTTGAAAAAGTTAGATTCGCGCCTTGAGAAGCTTGAAAGCATGTCTCTCGCGCATCAGATTGCCAGCCGTGAAAACCAACAATGGCGAGTAAATCTCAGTAACAGGAATAAGAGATGCTGTTTCTATTGTTCCTCCCCCGATCATATGGTTAAAAACTGTCCAGAGAAGATCAGACAAGGTTCTAGACCACGGTACCCTGGCCCAAGTAATAACCAGCCTCATCACAATAACCCAAGAAATGTCCAATTTCAGGGTCAACTAGAAACTAACATGCAGGTCCCTCAATTTCAGCAAAATAATCCTAATCGCCAATCTGGCCCGGTTCCACAGTTTATTCCCCAGCCTGCGATCGCCCAGGAAAACGGACCACTGTCGACTCAGTAGGCCTTGAGTCGACAGTCGATAATAAAATAGGGCCTGCAAAAGACACACCTGATACCAGCATAAGGTCAGGCCACATCGGGGAAATAACATCAAAAGGTGACAATGGATTTTATACTAAAGGGTATATTTCAGAATTGCCTGTAGACTTTTTAATTGACAATGGGTCCACGTCCTCAATTTTATCTTATAAGAAATACAATGAGCTACAGCCTGGACATAAACCCGATGTGAGACATATAAAAATCGTTGTATATGACGCAAGTGGCAATATTATACAATGTCATGGGGCAATTGATGCAAAAATTTGTCTTGGCGGCTTTGAATTTGAACAGACTTTGATCATTTGTGATATTCACCAAGATGGCATAATTGGGCAAGACTTCCTACTAAAATATGCCGAAACTATTAGCTACAAGCATGGCCGCATAAACACAAAGTTCAATGAAATAAACTGTTGGCTAGGTGATGAAAGTATGGCAGCGTGCAGAGTAGTGGTAAGGCGAACCATCACTATCCCTTCTTTAACTGCCACTTGGCTTCCGATCGATATACCGGGCTCGGAAAATTTGACCAAATACGGTTACGTGGAAGCAAACGTTAAGCCCGGCTCTGACCTAGCGATCATACCAGGTATTCTGGATTTGCAGATGACAGAGAAGTGTTTAAGTATCATAAACCACTCCGAAAATGCAATAACTTTATATGCTAAGCAATCCGTTGGTATGTGCGAATCGTATGAAGACATGCAGAATTCCAATGCAGATGAATTGTACAGTCCAGACTTCGTCACAACGTCCCACAATGGTTCCACTCATGGCATGCCACCGACTAAATCCTTGCACAACGTCAACACTTTTGAAACATTCCCCTTCCAGACCAGCTCACACGGCCCGGAAATGGCTATACAATCCCCGCAAGATGAAATGATCAGTACAGATAACGCTCAACATTGTCATTTGAGTGGAACGCATGCGAATGATCAGCAAAGGACTGAGCATTCAGTGTACAGTACCGACAACAGTCAACATTCCCAGTTGACAGCACTCCATGTCTGCGACGAGGAAGCGACTTTACAGTCCTCACAATGCACTTCCCCTAGTCATCTGGACAATCAAGCTCACACATTTAATGACACACGAAATGAGCACCTGCTCTTCAATCAGAATGCCGAACAAAACAAGCCAGAGGGAGTCCCCGTTCCCAAAGCTGAGCAGAAAGACATAGTGGGACATGGCAGTTGCAATACACAGACTGGTACAGTCCCAAGCGTTCCTCCTTTCTTGCAAGATTTGCTTGAACGGAGTTCCAAATACCTCACTGATGCCGAGAAGAGCCAGTTAGCCCAGCTTATGACTGATTATCAGGATGTTTTTGCAAAGTCATCAAATGATCTGGGACGATGTGAGAGAGTTCAGCATAGAATAAATACTGGCAATGCCTTGCCAGTACGTCAGCCTGCACGTCGCCTCCCATTTGGTAAAATGAAAGCTGAGCAAGAAGAAATACATAAGATGTTGGAAAGGGGAGTGATAGAGCCCTCAAACAGTCCTTGGAGCTCGCCTATTGTCCTGGTCACCAAAAAGGATGGTAGCATCCGCTTCTGTGTTGATTACCGAGTTCTCAATAGTCTCACAGTTAAAGATGCTTACCCAATCCCCAGAGTGGACGAATGTTTAGATGCTTTATCAGGCTCTAAATGGTCTTCGGCCAGAGGACAGAGAAAAATCTGCCTTTGCAACAAGCTTGGGACTGTTCCAGTTCACGGTTATGCCGTTTGGCTTGGCCAACAGTCCATCAACATTTGAGCGCTTGATGGAGGATGTATTAAGGGGGCTGCAGTGGACTGAACTACTGCTTTATATGGACGATATCATATCTCCAAGTCACTCAGTTGAAGAAGGCCTGAAACGGCTCCGGAACATATTTGAGAGACTACTGGAAGCTAATCTAAAGCTTAAGCCGTCTAAGTGTGCTTTCTTTCAGAAGCAGGCATGCTTTCTGGGTCACATTGTATCAGAGCAGGGTGTCGCCACCGATCCAGAGAAAATATCAGCTGTTAATGACTGGCCAATTCCGAAAACAGCTAAGCAGGTAAAGAGCTTTTTAGGACTCTGCTCCTATTACCGGCGCTATGTTAAAGACTTTGCAAAAATAGCAAAACCCCTCCACATGATTTCAGATAAGAAAGCAAAATTTGCATGGAATGACAAGTGCCAAGAGGCATTTGAGCAACTTAAGAAAGCACTCACTAGTTCAGATATACTTGCCTACCCTATCCCCGGTCTAGGATTTATCCTTGACAGTGACGCCAGCGATACCACTGTAGGCAGCATTCTCTCCCAGGTGCAAGATGGTCATGAAAAAGTAATTGCCTACATGAGTAAGGCAATGAATAAACATGAGCAGTTATACTGCACCACCAGGAAGGAATTATTAGCTGTTATGTATGCCTTGCGAACTTTCCATTCATACCTGTATGGGCAGCCAGTTCTGCTTAGAACTGACAATTCTGCAGTTAGCTGGTTGCGCCAGCTGAAGAATCCAACAGGTCAGGTGGCGAGGTGGATACAGGAAATAGAGACTTATGACCTCACAATCCAGCATCGTCCAGGTTTGAGCCACTCAAATGCTGACGCCCTCTCGAGAAGGCCCTGCAAAGTTTGTGAACGTCAGGAAAAGCTAAGCACTGAAGCCAAAGCAGAGCATGATATAGATGAAGAGTCCATTTTAAATCAGGAAAATCTAGAGGCTGATCAGGTGACCGACAATTTACCAGCCCAAAACAGCACTGCAGTCACAACAATAAGGGATCTCAGCTCTGCATCAGATCAACATATTCCCCAAGTACTGCTAGAGGGATGGACTAAGGATGAGATACGCAATGCACAGCTGCAAGATAACAACATTAATCCACTTATGACAGCCTTGGAAGCAAATTCCGGCAGGCCTAACTGGGACCAAGTGTCAAGTGGACAGGCTTCTCTGAAGACATTATGGCGCCAGTGGGACAGGCTTAAAATTATTGGAAGTCTTCTTTATTGCAGCTACTATGACAATGACCTGGAGCAAGAAAGCAATCTACTAGTTGTGCCAGCCTCCAAGCGATCCACCCTACTGTATCATTTCCATGACATTCCAACTGCCGGCCATCTGGGGAGTGATAAAATGCTGTTTCGTATAAAAATGTCCTTCTACTGGCCAGGAATGAAGGACGATGTCTTGCGTTACTGCAATTCTTGTGATAAATGTATAGCCAAGAAAACACCAAGTCACCCAAGAAGAGCACCTCTGAAGCCGTACCAAGTTGGAGAACCCATGGAAAAGATAGCAATTGATGTCCTGGGCCCGCTTCCATTATCAGAGAAAGGGAATCGATTTGTTTTGGTACTAGCTGATTGCTTTACCAAGTGGACAGAGGCCTATGCCATGCCGAACCAGGAGACCAGTACTATAGTTGAGATCATCGTTAATGAGTTTATCTGCCGCTTTGGTACCCCGCTCCAGATCCTGAGTGACCAGGGCTCCAATTTCCAGTCAAAACTGTTCTCAGAGATCTGCAACTTTCTCAAGATAGATAAGGTGAACACCAGCAGTATGAGACCACAGGCAAATGGTACAGTTGAGCGCTTTAACAGGACTCTTCAGACAATGCTCACCAACTTCTGTGAGAATGATCAAAAGACCTGGGACAGATACTTACCTCAGCTTTTAATGGCCTACAGAGCATCCCAGCACTGTTCAACACACCTGACACCTAATCTCATGATGTTGGGACGAGAGGTGGTCTTACCTGCAGAGGCTGTCACTGGACTTCCGGATTCTACTCAGGACGATGATTCACATGTAGATGTAGACCAGTATGTCATAAATCTGAGAGACAGAGTCACAAGGGCCCATAATGTTGCCCGCAGACATCTGCATACACATTCTGTGTATCAGAAGAGGCGCTATGACCTGAAGGCTCGTAAACAGCTGCTCGAACCAGGACAAGCAGTCTGGCTGTATAATCCTACACGCAGAGTTGGGGTTTGTTCTAAACTTACCTCTAAATGGAAGGGACCCTATGTGGTGATCAGAAGACTCGATGATGTTACCTACCTGGTCAAAAACTCGCCAAAGCAGAAGGCTAAAGTTTACCATGTAGATAGACTCCTACCTTATCATGGCAGAAATCCGCCTACTTGGTTCGATAAAGGGAAGCTAAAGGGAGGAAGTCAGTAAACAACGACAGATACATATATCGGGAACTTTATTAACAGGGTTAATATTTATTTTGCAATAAGCAAAAATTAGCAGAATTTGTTCAAGGATGTTGAATTTTGAATACTTAATAAACAATGTTCATCAATTTGATTTCTTAATTGTTACATGGTCCAAGTCCTCCACAAGTCGTGAAATTTTATGAGTCTGATCATCCGGATCTTCTAAATGTACAAAAAGCAGGTGCCTTATGTTATTATATTGTTGCCTTAAAGGAGAAGAGGTGGCGGTTCCCTGGACGCACCAGATCTCGAGTTGAAATTTTTAAACTGGAAGTGGATTGGACCATGGCCTGATCAACCACTGATCCATTCACTTTGTATGGAGCATCGTTAGAGCTTGAATCCGGATAGACAGCTGAGATGCCGAGTTGTTAATTTAGTTGCTGCTTTTACAAATATGTACATTTAGAAAAATGGGATGACCAGAGTGCCGTGGAGTTTACTTTTCGTGTGCAATGTCATGACTTGCGGAGCGTGCGACTTAGATAACTGTTGTTCATGAAGCATTCCTCCATCCAGATCCTTTACATTTCCATATGATGATAAACTGATAATATGAAATATGTGAACACTTCCTGTTCAGAAGTACTTATATTAAAAGTCCAGATGGTAATTCCCAACACTTGCTGTATAAACATTGATGCAGCTCTGCAAGATGCGAACTAAAACAGAACAAGCAAGACTGAATAGATATCCATATCTGAGACCGATTCCTATGTGCATGGGCCGATTCATAAATTACCATTGTATTATAGCTAATCGATGCTGTTGAAATTAAGAGGTTACTAGTCATATGATGTACATGTAACTTTGCATTCGATGACCAGTGCCACGAGACTCTTATTTTCTATGCCGTGACCTTGACCCTGGTGACCTGAAAAAAATCTAGGAAAAGAACTGCTAAACCTGAAAAAATAAATAGAAAGACTGTTAAGGCCATTAATAAAATACTCCTGCAATAAACTTGAGAATCAGCATCGAAGCGTTATAAAAATGATTAGAGACGATGGCGGCTAGGTGTTACAGGTATTAACTGTCGCTATAATAGGGGTTCCACCTATGTTTCAGGATGTCGTGCTGGAAATGTGGAGAGAGATTTCAGACCCAGAAACTCCTGAAAAACCATATGACAAGCCTGCATGGTAGTATGACAGTCATCTGCACCTTCTGTGAGAAGTCAGAACAGCGTTTCAAGAGGGTGTCCGACCTGAAGGTCCATGCTAGGAAGGTCCATCAGGCAGAAATGGAGACGCTTCCCACAGAGTTCTACTCCGAGAACAATGGATATTGGTGTAGTATACATCCAGCTGACTACTTGAAGCTTGTACGATCCACTGACAGGAACAATCCAGCAGCTATTCAAATGCGCACAGCCGTGCTTGACTGGACTAAGAAGATGGGCTCCAAGGCTTCAAAGTCCAGACAAGGTTTTCTAGAAGACTGGCAGAAGACAGAAGCTGGACCAGCCTTTACCCTCACCCCGGAGGAAGAGGACCACTTCGATTACTTCGACATCGAGGATGAGCCTAAGATAATATACATCAATCTTATTCCTGGGGCAATTTTCGCTGACCTTGAGAAAGGTTTAGACAAGTTCCGGCTACTCATCTTAGACAACATCTTCCAGGACACCCCCAGCCTTCGTAGTTTAACCAGAAGAATGAGCTCTCTTCAGCCGTCATCCCTTCCCTTTGGTGCCATGGACTTGCACGAAGACAACAACCCGGACCACAAGAGCCACCTCTGCAAGTTCCTGAGTATCAAAGAGGAAGTAGTTGAGAAAATGCAATCCAAGAGAGTGATCCTCAAAAGAGCCCTACCGAGCCCTCAGAAAGACGCAGCAACTAAGAGGCAGAGACCAGAGATGCCAGAGCCCGCAGCAGTGACACCCAAAGCACCCCTTGTAGCAGATACAGCCGGAAGATCAACTACAAAGAAGATAACTGGTCTGCCAAAAGAACACTCTGAAAAGGCCCCTCTTCCAGATGTACCTGCCACAACAATAAGCCCAAAGCCAAGAGGACGTTCAAGGGAATGGTCACCACTCGAGTTAGCCGTACCACTTGGGTCAAAGTCTACAGAGATTTTGTCATCAACTCATCCTGCGTCTCTCCCTGTACAGCTACCTGTTCGTCCAGCATCATCATCTGAAAATCAACAGTTGCCTCCCCCACTTGTGATGAAGACAGCCTCCACAGTTCGAAAGCCAGTGGTGAGTTCGTCGGACTCTTCCTCAGCCGTTCAACAGAAGCGGATCCAAGGCTCTATACCACCTCCTCCCAGCCAGGACTACCGTGCTTCAAAGCTGTTGAAACTTGGAGGAATGCCCCACTGGCAGCCAGCACGTAGGGCTTGGGACCAAGATGAAGCCGTAAGCCTTGTGGAGAATGACCTGACCATCTTCTGGCCACCAAAAGGATGGAAGACCTTGACACCCCAGCAGAAACTCATGCAATGGGAGTTTGCTTCTTTGTCCATTCTAAAGGCCCGAGGAGACGATTACATCAACATCCACCAGGCAGATCTACTTGACAGTTTCAACTTCCTTGCTCTCCCAGGAACAGCAGCGCACAAATCACCAAAATCACTCCCTTCTTACTTAATGGTCAAGAGCAGGATCTTCAATTATGAGATGCTGAGGTCGATTGCAAATGGGGACCTCAAGGATGAGAAGTGGCTGTCCATGCTTGAGGCCGGTGCCATGATGAGAGACACAGCAAATGACAAGCTCTTGAAGACCTGTTCCCACATCAAACTTCGACTCATCAAGGATTAATCTCGTTTTTTTTATCTTATCAGCAAGTAAACCTGAAATGAAATGAATTGAGCAAGAATTCAGTCAACATATATTCAAAGTGTTCAAAATGTGAAATGGCATTCCATAAAGTTATTTAGAAATCAAAGTGGTGCATAGTTATCTCTCTTATTGTTGCTCAAGCTGTGCTCGGTTTTGACCAGCCATCGTACCTCTGTAACATCAATGTGATGTGCGATGTCTGGACATAATTTGAGGTGAGCTTGAGCTGTGATATGGAGTCTCAGTTTAAGCTTTGGAAATTTTCATATCACGCATAAAGGCATAGTGGCCAGTCGGTACAGCTTGATTGCTGCTGAAGTTGTGCTCAAGTCATGATTAATAGCTGTAGAGAAGCGCGACTTGTTGGTTATACAGCTTTTGAATGTGACCTGAGGTGGACTTCAGCTGTGATTAGCTGTTCGATAAAGGCAATTTAGGGAAGATATCATAACAGTGTTAAGTTGTGTTAGAGCCATGAATTCCAATTCACATGGATCACCAGTTTCAAGGGAACAAATTAGGGTACTATGAGACTGAATGATACGTCAGTCTAAGTTGGATTCTGGAACTTTCGTGATGTAAAAAAGGAAGTTCAACAACTCCTATCTGAGATGAACATGAAGTCACATTCTGATAATGTCGAAACCAGGACTCTGTTGATCATCTTACTGTAGTTAAGTATAAACCTGTTGATACAACTTCCAAATTCAGGAGAATTTATTTTACAAGGGAGGGGAGAGTGTAATAGACTGTCCCTGACAATGAACCTAACCCGAAGCAACTGGGGCTATTTGTTTCATTCAGTCATTGGCTGGAAGTGATTATCATACTGTTGATGAGCCGAAGAAACCCACTGAACATTCTCAACAAGCAATATGTGTAATCAACTAATAACTGAAGAACATAGAAAGTTTGATCAGAACTCACCAGTGTATCTGAACCCATGTTCCCTGTGTAAAGTCACTGATATCTACTTAAACTCCTAAGAGGAACTGTCAATCTATTGAACTTGTAATTCTACATGTGTATTCGTCCTCAAACTTGCTCAGAAGCATCCTCATGTAACGCCAATGTTATGTAAAGTCACTTTAATTACCAACTTTCCAACATGGAAGTGTGGTTTTGAAACATCGGCAGCCATATTGTTTACTTATTTTGGGAGCCCGGTGACAGTGTAGACATATTTTCTGCCTTAGCTATATTTATCCTGTGTAATTTAACATAGTCTGAGTTTACTTGCACTATGGACTACCTCCAGCTTCAACCTTCGGTAGCGATAGTGTTTGTAAACTTCTAAAAATAGTAATTTAATTGATTTGTTATGTCGTCACAACTGGCGTCTGCAGTCCGGTACGCCTGGTCACCGGACTTTCAGCATTTAGAGCTAAATGTCACGTCTCAGCCACTGAATGTGGTATCTAAATATTCTGTAGCTTCCAAGGAATCAAGTCCTTACCACATAATTCATTAACAGAGTTTACATTTTAAGTATTTTGGAACTGAAGCTGACTTCTGACGCGAGGGTGGCCTGGCATCCTGATTTCCAAATCGAGGCGGCTGGCCTCCGGGCTGCTTTTGATTGGGTAATCGGGTCACTTGGCTTCCCCGGGCTGTGAGTCATTGGTCAGTTTCAATCATGTGGGCACAATAACGCACCTATAAATAAAAGTTTGTTGCAACGTTTTGAATCTTCGGATCACGTACAGGGCGCGACGGTTTACCTGTGACCAGTACTCGACGTCACGTCAGGTTCGGAAGGCGCCAATCTTCAAATTTGTCTGGCTGATTGCCTGGCTGTGTTTACCCAGCCTAGCTCTACTGTGATAAAGTAATTATAACCTACCGTGGGTTGGGACAAGCCCGGCCTTCTATTAAGCAATACCAAACCAGTTTAATGTACCTGTCCATTGCCAGGCATCCATGTCTGACATTCTTGGGAATGCTTTATGAACAACAGCATACTGAAGTTATTGTGCCCAACATGTACGTGCGGCGATAAAGTTATGCACCTTGATGTTTGAATGCCAGTCTACATGAACAAGTATAATTGAGAATTAGGAATGCAGTTCTACATTTACCTTATTTATGAATAATTTAAGCTATATACTATTTTACTTTATAAACTAAGTTGCCATCCTGACGTCCATTATTAGTTAAACTTTCTGTCTGTGATATTTTGTTGAACTTCAAATAACTTTGAATGCATGTTTGGTATGTCTGTTAATAAGAGTAAATGCAATGTTCACTGAGTATTTGTTTTAATTGTTACTGAGATCCTGTATCACAGGCCGGGGTGAGTACAATATGGACATATCAAGGACCGTAACTCTGGCAGAAAGGGTCTAATCATGACCGATGATAAAATATGATCCCCGTCAGGTAGTGATAACAATATCCTTAAAGTTCCATGAAATCCGAATTAACCGAAAGAGATGCGGCCACAAGATTCATCTACGAAATGAACGGGCTGACAGACAGATGGACCGACATTCGCACATGTCCCAAGGTACCTCTTCACGAGAGAAACGACTGGGTGGTATTGAAAATAAAGAAACAAGTAGATAAACATTTTGAGGCGCCTCATTAGAACCGGCAAGGTGAGGCTAATGAAAGGCTACAGCATCCTTCTAACGAGTGACAAGAACAATCCTTCTTTTAAAGACAAATACGAAGCATTACTGTCATCTAGAGTTCTGATTCTATCGTTCTTCTCTGTAATGCTGTATATTGCAACCTATCCACCATCGGTCCATAATAAGGGATATGCTATTCAAAGGGTTTGTAAATCTGTTTACAAGAAAAAGCGCTGTATATTATACACCTCTCCTGCAACCAATCAAGTTTTTTTTTTGTGGGCAAGATTCAGCGTTAGTCCTCTTCGAAATGCTAAAAAAAATTGCCAAGACAAATATTCTTGAGAGGGAGGACATAAAACAAATAAAGCGAGGATATGCTTGTTTGTGGGGATATATTCCGTCGCACATAGCCCCCAACGCGTACTCGACTTCAGTCTGACTGAACAAAAAAATAATGATGAAAGTAACCCTGTTGTCCCAAGTAGACATGCTATCTCAGAATAAGATTGTATATGAAAATATGCAGTCTTGTCCTCTTCACAAAATTTATGTCCCTTAATACTTCTCCAGCAATGTCAGAGAGAGAGAGAGAGAGAGAGAGAGAGAGAGAGAGAAAGAGAGGGGGGGTATGAGCGGCCTCACTTGCAAACGTACCTCGCGGCATTCATGTACAGAATGGCGGCCAAAGAAGTTGACGGCTCGGAGGAAAACTGTTAGTATGTGTGTAGTCTTGAATTTTGTAGTACTAAAGCCCCACATGCTACATACCAAGTTTTAAGGCAATCGACCCAGTGGTTCTGCAGAAAAAGATTATTAAGGTTTTTACTATATATGAGCATGGTGGTCATCTTGGTCATGTGACCTGGACTACATGTAGAACTTTCTTAATTCCTTTGCCCGAAGGCTGCAAACGAAATTCAACTGAAATTGGCCAAGTAGT
This sequence comes from Ctena decussata, assembly GCA_963989385.1. Classification (NCBI taxonomy): domain Eukaryota; kingdom Metazoa; phylum Mollusca; class Bivalvia; order Lucinida; family Lucinidae; genus Ctena; species Ctena decussata. The sequence continues at coordinate 130,941 of CAXDIV010000092.1, forward strand.
TTCAGAAGAGAAGTTGACAGACAACGGACGAGTAACCTTTGGCCAAGGTCGCAAAATGACATTGACCTCTAGAATTCATAGGGATTGATTTTACTGCATTTCCATATTACATAGTACAACAGCAACAGAAGAATAAACTTTTTCAGCTTTTCCAAATCAAAAGCCTAAATCCCCAGTACCGCAGAGCTTGTGACTGCGATGCGACCGCGCTGATTTCGTTTGCAACTGAATTGCGACCTCTGCGACCATTGCAACTACTTTTCCTCTACAGGTGTGGTTGCCAATCATTCGCCGACAAGTCGCTGTACAATCGGCGATAGTTTTTGCATGCAGTCGGCGATCGATCGGCAAGCTTTCCGCAACTTGTCGCCGTAGGATCGGCGACAGGTTTGCGACTAATTTTGAGTGATCGGCGAACAGCAAACAACCAATCGGCGACATTTCAGCGACTGGTTGCAACTGAACGGCGACTGGTCGGAGATTGGTTGACGACCGTTCTGCGATCAAAACAAGATTTAAATAAAATGTGTTGACAAGGATGAAATCATTTGTGTGCAAAGTTATTGACATTATAAAACAACAACAGATACAGTTGCTTCGCTTGCAGCGAGATAACCAGAATGCAGTTACTTGGGCTATGATGGTGTACAGGCAACTGAGGTGGCGGAGGCAAAGGCAGTACTGGTTAAGATCTTGGATTTCAAGAAGGCCGCAGGCGGCGACAGCTTTTCGTTGAAGCTGGTATTGCAAGCCTTCTGCGGTCAATCGGCTAACGCTTGGTACCTCCTTGCAATCTTTGGCCGACCAGTCGCCGATCGGTCGCCAATCAGTCGCCGATCACTCACCGATCATCAGTGGTTAATAGCCGATCGGTCATTTGCGACCAGAATCAGTGGCGACTCGTCTTTTGTGCATGTTCAAAAGCACTGGGTGGGAGCGTACAGTACAAGTGACCGGCTGTCCCGATCTGTATAGTGGACGCATCTTTGTCCCAATATGTCGGGTAAGTTTCAAAATTGTTTATTTTTGTGTTTTAAAATAATTGAGTGTAGGTAGAACAGCTTGCTCAACAAGCCTTACTACAGGTCTTTTCGACATGTCACCTTAATTTTCTGTAAATTGTTATGATATGCTTTATTTTCACATTTAATTTGAGAAAATCACTACTCTACTTTCGATTTCGAAATCTGCGCCGGTACCATTTCTTCAAGATTGGCCGTCAATTGTATATGAAACAACCGTGTTTTCTTTAGAAATATTTTATGGTGTATTTAGGTTCAGGATTAATTAATCTTGTTAGATATCATGCTAGGTAAGGGCAATTATTTTCAAAGAAAACAAAAGAGGGGTCAAACACTATTCTGTATCGTGGGTCGTAAAACCGATTGTCAGTGAGACATCCCATACAGTCAGAAAAATTTGGGGATGCTCAGCTTTGCTTGTCTTGTGGATTCGTCCCGTACTTAAAGGATACTTATCATGGGTAAATCTCTTAATAGATCATTAATCTATCTTAAAAAGGGACTAACTAACATTTTTTTTCGAATTAAAACGCTAACTCGGCCGATTTTCTGGTTACACGTGACGTGATCTGGTTACAAACACCAGTGATTTGCAGATGAAAATACGAATTTAGAGCAAAGAAAGCAACATCTAGCCATCTCCAAAGAGGACCATAATGGAAAACATAAATAGAGAAAACACTCTTACCAAGTGGTTTACATCCAAACAATAAAAGAAAACACATTTCACACAAACACACCCTGAAGGTCATAACAACGGACAAAGATTTGCCCACTATACACATCGGACAACTGAATACTTTATTAATGCATTAAGCCATATGGCCCATGAGCATATAAACATATAAATCTCATTTAGTTAATATACAGGATAGCAAGCATAACAAGCATATACAGTAGTATAGAAAAGTACAATTCCTACAAATACAATGGAGCATATGCTATGATTGTAAAGTACTTATGGGAGAGGTGCACCAAAAGACGAAGATAGATGGAGAAAAGAGAATAAGATGAGATGTATACAGAGAAATATCCAAAGAGTAATAACAGTGGAAAATGTAATACTATGGTACATATTATAAGCCACCTTTGAAAATATATATCAGTCAGAGATTCTTCTGGCGAGTGATTGGGTAGGTCCCCCACCTACAGGCCATCGAATCTCTGAAGACGTAAATACCTACAAAATACTAAGGTAGAATGTATAATAAGATGAAATATGTACAGACAAATGTCCAAACGATAATGACAGTGAAAAATAACAATGCCACGCTACATATTATGAGCCACCTTTAAAATATAAATCAATCAGAGGCTCATCTGGCGAGTGATTGGGTCAGTCCCTACCGACAGGTCATCAAAGCTCTGAAGATTGAGCTAGCTAGCTTGCTAGCTCGCTAGATCGATAGATAGATATTTCATACATAAATGCAAGTGTATAGAGAATAACACGCAACATAATACACAGTAACAACCTCCAGTCAATATTACAATACTTTTTATGTGAATTTCTTATTTACTTTATATGTTCTGGGCGCGGTACTTCAATTTCCGATTACTTTTTGATAGAGAAATTATGTTTATAATGACATATACTAGCAAAAGCGTACTCCAAAAATGCTGCAACAACTAACTTAAACTATGCTAATTTCTTACAATAGTGTGATTTCTTTTCTTAACTGAAACGCCTTTTCTATAAAAACACTTAATTGCTTTAAAGTTTTGCTATGTTCTGTACATAATAACTCAATAAATTTCGGCATATTCGGTCTTTGCCAATAGTATCTTTTAATATATCTCTTACGTAAATCTGCGTAAAGAGGGCACTCCAGCAAAAAGTGAAACTCGTCCTCTAAGACGTCACAGCTTTTACATTTTCTGTTTTCATAAGGAATTTTATTAGGCTTTGTCCAACGACCTACTTCCACTTCTAATCTATGCGAAGATAAACGCAGCCTACTTAAATTTTTTCGATATTTCACAGTATTTATTACATCTAAATATTTTTGATATTGAAAACTCGCATAAGTAATGTAACATCTTGCTCTTGTAGAGTTTTCTAATCTTTCATGCCAGTTTTGAATGAAAATATCCCTTACCCTTTGTTTAAAGATGTTCAAAAAAAAATCCTATATTACCCACACCCTGCATTTCCCATACTTCCATAAATCCTAATCGACCGAGTAAATACTTTACACAGGACGCCCAATTTTGTTTCAAAGGTTGTGATTCCATATCATTCAGCATCATGTTATAAACGTGTTTAATATACTTATTTTCATCACTACAAATTAGTTTAAACCAATACTTAATTATAGCTATATATCTACGAGTCTGGTAGTCAATTCTTCCTAATTCGCCGTATATAAAGTCATTTTGGGTAGACTGTTTAACACCTAGAATTGTCTTGCAAAACTGTAAATGAACTGTTTCTACTGATGATGACTTGTAAAAACCCCAGACTTCACTTCCAAAATTTAATATTGGGGATATTAATTTATCAAATAAGTCTAATATGTGTAAAGGCGTCAAACCTGTGAAATTATATAAATACTTGTTCAAAGTGAAAACCGCTTTAAGAGCTTGCCCTGATAATGTTTTCTGTGTCTCAAAACTTGATCCCCCTGATGTGAACACAACTCCTAAATAACAAAACTTGTTAACTATTTCGATATTGATATTGTTGTAAATAAAAGCTAAGTTGTTTGGTAGTCGACCCCCTTTCCTAAAAACCATTATCTTTGTTTTGTCAGTATTTACCGTTAACTTCCACCTCTTGCAATATTCCTCTAAAACCGACAACGGTGCACATGTACTGTACGCTCCCAACCAGTGAAAAGATTGGCTGCGACTTATACTAATTTTGACCACACTGTAAAAAATTCAGCAGATTTTACGGTAGAATAACTGGCAACCAGCTGCCAGTCCATTTCCCGTTATTTTTACGGGCGCCCGTAAAAACGTTGCAGGAATTTTCAAGCACAGTAGGATAGAATAGAACAGGTGCTGTTTTGGTCGCCCTTCAACACTCTAAAGTCATTTACGAGTGCGGCCAGTAAACATAACACTACCATATCGTAATTTCCGACAATGAACTACAGGCAGACGCCCGTTGAAAAAACAGGAAATGGACTGGTAGCTGGTTGCCAGTTCTTCTGCCTTAAAATCTACGGAATTTTTTTTTACAGTGCAGGGATCGCTCGGCGACCTTGTAGCGACCATTATAAAACCTCACCGCGACTTCTGCAACCTCTCTGCGATTGTCAACTGTTTTAGTCGCGGAGAGGTCGCAGCGTAGTCGCAAGCTCTGTGGGACCGGCGCTTTAGGGAGCGAATTTGACATTGCATTAAATAGGTCAAGGGCAGCCCAGTGTTAGCATTTATATAAAAAAAAAACTTGTAGTCCTAGTGTCCCACATGCTACATGTCAAGTTTCAAGAAATTCGGCCCAGTAGTTCTGGGGAAGATTTTTAAAGTTTTTCCCATATAAGGGCATGGCGGCCATCTTGACCTAAGATGACCTTGACCAAGTATATAAACTTTCTCTCCCGGCATTGCCTGAAGGCAGCTTATAAAATTTAATTCATTGGAAATTGGCCCAGTAATTTTAGAGAAGGTCTTTGAAAATGTTGACAGATGACGGATGAGTGGCCTTTGGCCAAGGTCACTAAATGACCTTGACCTTTGCATTTCCATATCACAGAGCACAATAGGAACAGAAAAATGCACGTTTTCAGCTTTTCCCATTCAGAAGCCTATGGGACCAAATCTGACATTACCATTTAATAGGTCAAGGTCAACCCAGGGTAATCATTTATATAAACTTTGTAGTACTATAGTCCCAGATGCTATAATTTACCAAGTTTCAAGACAATCAGCCCTGTGATTCAATATTTTTTTTAGGTCTTTACCATATATGGGCATGGCGGCCATCTTGGTCATGTGGCTTGGACCAAATAAACTGAACAAAAAAAGAAACGTTACATGCACTTTCAATGCACGTTTTCTTTGAAATGAATTAAGATTTTGCCGATTTTTTATTTTACGTCTAATTGACAAAAAGTATCCGTATTTGAGAAAATGAATATCACAACATAAGCTGCAAGATTAATTTCTCCAAATCAGTTTGATTCAATGAGGGGTCAGAATTTGGAAGTGCTATTTTGAGGTGCTATCTGAAGACCCGTATTTCACTCAAGTTGTCAGCCCATGTGAATAAGTGACTTCTGAGACGTTTATCAGACACTAGTTATTACAAAAACGATCCAATCGTCGCTTCCAAAGAGTTGACCAGTGAAGCACAAGGCTTGGATATCGCTTTCCATGATACTTAACTCTTTCATGCTATACACTGAAACTCTCATAGACAATGCAAGGTAATATACCATGGATAATAAACCAGGTCCCGAGGTTATAAAACTTTTTTCGTGCTCAACTAAGCTGAGGATGAAATTTTCTCTGCTGATGAATATGAAAATGCCAACATTAAGCATGAAATTTTCTCTGCTGATGAATATGAAAATGCCAACTAATGTTGGCATTTTCCTATTCATAAGCAAAGAAAATTTCATGCTCAGCTAAACTGTGCAAGAAAACAACTGTACTTATCAGAAAATTGCTATTTATTAGTAGGTAAAATTTCATGCTCAGCTGAGTTGAGCATGAAAAAAGTTTTATAACCTCGGGGCCTGTTTGATCAAACATTTTCATCATGAACCATTGTCTGGAGAAGCTGGAATAATATCCATGAATTAAACTTGTAAATTTTATTGAAACGTACTGATTAATCGGAGTAAATATTTTGCTATACTTTTAATTGCAAGGGGTCCATTTTCAAAGCCACAGCATCTTTAACATCTTCTTTCTTTGAGGTCCTGGTTAAATGTCATAAGATTCATAGGGTTTCTTATTGGAGGTTACAAGGCAAATCCGAAAGTGCAAAAAAATTTACGCGCTTGCGCATCGAGCGTTTCACATTATCTGTGGTATTTTCAGTCAAAGTGGAATAATTCTGTAACAATTAATGCAAATCGAAAATCGTTTAGTTCAAAAAGTTGTCTGACGTCTGGCGCATTGAAGAATAACGTAGCATTCATTGGAAATATTGTTCTTTTGCTAAAAATTCATGAATAATCTATGTAACGTTTCTTTTTTTTTGTTCAGTTTTCTTTCCTGTTTTCCTGAAGGCTTGGACAGGCTCTTGGCGCCAGGTGTGTGCAACTATGGTTACATACCGCTAAGCCACTTGGAAAACATTGTCAGGAGAACTGAAACAGAACAAAACAGAATTTTCCTGAAGGCTGCATACGAAATTTGATTGAAATTGGCCCTCTAGTTTCAGAGGAGAAGGCCTTTGAATATGTTGATAGACCACAGATGAGTGGCCTTTGGCCAAGGTCACTAAATGACCTTGACCTCTAGAATTCATGGGAGTTGTAGTCCACTGCATTCATATATTACAGAGCACAAAAGCAACAAAAAATGCACTTTTTTTAGCTTTTCCCCAATCAAAAGCCTAAAGGACTAATTTTGACCTTGCCATAAAAATGTGTGGATGATGAAGGACAATGGAGGCCTGCCTATACTATAAGCTCACCTTTGAGCTTTCGGCTCAGGTTGGCTAAAAAACAAGAGAACCATTGGTCCTGTAGCTCACCTGAGTTCATTCAGCCTCAGTACTCTAGGGTAAATTACTCTAAGGCCATCAGTCAATTGGTTCTGGTGAAAAAGATTTTTAAAGGTTTTAACCATAAATGGGCAATGAGGCCATGTTGGTCATGTGATCTGGGCATTTGAACAAATTTTCATTCCCTCAACCCCCTGGAGGCTCTACATGAAATTTGGTTTCAAATTTGGCCCAGGGGCTTTTGAGGAAATGGTTTGATATTGTCAAAATTACAGAGTTCTGGGTCAAAAGTCAAAGAACGACATTGACATCTTGTACTCATAAAGCTTCATGTACTCATTAAGAAATTTTTAGGCATAAATCTTCAAAACATTCCATGAAATCTTATGTTCTAGCATTTTCCCATATTTGACCTTGCCGTAAAATGGTCAAGGTCAACCCAAGGTCATCATTTCAATCTTAATAGTACTGGAGTTCCCAATGCTACATACCAAGTTTTAAGGCCATCGGTCAACTGGTTCTGGAGAAGAAGATTTTTAAAGGTTAATACCATATATGGGCGTGGTGGCCATGTTGATCATGTGACCTGGACTGTTTGAACAAATTTTCATTCCCTCAACCCCTAGAGGCTCTATATGAAATTTGGTTACAATTGGCCCAGTTGTTTTACAGGAGATTGTTTGATATTGTCAAAATATGAGAGTTCAAAGTCAAATGTCAAAAAATGACCTTGACCTCTTGTACTCACAAATCTTCATGTACTCATTAAGATGACTGTAAATACCAATTTTAGGCATACATTTTCAAAACTTTCCATGAACTCTTATGTTCTAGCATTTTCCTATATTTGACCTTGCCGTAAAAAAGATCAAGGTCAACCCAAGGTCATAATTTGAACAATCTTGATAGTACTCGAGTATCCAAAGCTATATACCAAGTTTCTAGGCCATCGGCCTACTGGTTCAGGAGAAGATTTTTAAAGGTTTTTACCATATATGGGCGTTGCGGCCATGTTGGTCATGTGACCTAGACCGTATGTATAAGTTTTTGTTCCCTCAACTCCTGGAGGCTCTATATGAAATTTGGTTTCAATTGGCCCAGTGGCTTTTGAGGAGATAGTTTGGAATTGTCAAAATACGAGAGTTCTGGGTCAAAGGTCAAAGAATGACCTTGACCTCTTGTACTCATAAATCTTCGTGTACTCATTAAGATGACTGTAGATACCAACTTTTAGCCCAAATTTTCAACAGTTTCCAAGATATCTTATGTTCTAGCATTTTGCCATATAAAAGCTCAAGGAAGCAAATTTGCCCTTACTGTAAAAAAAGGTCAAGTTCAACCCAATGTCATAATTTGAACAATCTTGGTAGTACTCACATACTCTATGCTACATACCAAGTATCAAGGCCATCAGCCAACTGGTTCTGGAAAAGAAGCTTTTTTTTAGGTTTTTATCATATATGGGCATGGCAGCCATGTTGGTCATGTGACCAGGACCGTTCGAACAATTTTTCGTTCCCATGAGCCCTGGAGGCTACATATGAAATTTGGTTACAATTGGCCCAGTGGTTTCAGAGAAGAAGTCTTTTGAAATTGTTGACGGACAGACGATGGATGGATGGACGGAGCCTGCCCATACTATAAGCTCCCCCGGAGCCTCTGGCTCAGGTGAGCTAAAAAATGTCATGGTGCTGTCTGTCTGTCTATCTGTCCATTGGTTAACATTCTAGTGCAGGCCTTAACTAAGTAACTGGAATACCTTACTGAAATTTTATAGCAATATGTACAAGGGTCAGGACCATGAGTCACATACAAGAATGGTTGCTTTCCCTCTCTGTTTTCAAGTTATGTGCCTTTGATTACTTTTTGCTGATTAGTCTTATGCCAGCTATAACTAGATAACCATTTGGAATATCTTCCTTAGCAATGCGTAACAATGTCCAGACTATGAGTCACGTATAACAACGGTTGCTTTCTCTTACTTCTTTTCAGAGCTACGTCCCTTTGATTAATTTTTGAGGCTACTTTTGTGTATACTAATATTGTGCATGCCATAACTTGGTAACTGTTTGGAATATTTTGACGAAACTTTGTAGTAATGTGCATGATCTCAAGATGGTGTGTCACATATAAGAATGGTTGCTCCTCCTTACCTAATTTTGGAGTAACATCCCTTCAATTAGCTTTTTTGGCTTTTCTTGAGTGCGCCACAACTAGGTAGTTGTTTGGAATATAAAACCTATTAGCAATATGATGAGGTCAAAAGGATGTTCACATGCAAAAATATTTGCTCTCCCATACTTAACTTTTATATATCTTTTTTTTTGCTAATATTATGGCACTGCCCATCCATCTTTCTGTCCATCTGTATACAACTTGTTCACTCCAAAACACATTAACCGTTTCTACTTAATGAAACTGTATGAATGTGTATAATATTTGGACAATATATCATGAGCTAAAACTACAACTCTGGCTCATGGTACTTTCTGAAATATCAGCCCTTGCATAAATTTTCGGTTCACTCCACAACTCGTGAACCGTTTGAAATATTTTAATGAAACTTTACATAATGATCACAATGTCAAGTTTCTAGACCGCAGTGGTTTCCATACCAATTTTCATGGCCATGAGGATTTTTAAAGCTTTTTACCAAATATGGGCATGGTGGTCATGTTGGTAATATTTCACTACTTGAAGCAGATTATATCACAAGTGTGAAACACAAGTGATATATCTGCTTACAATATACCCCTCTGTTACCCTATTGAGCTTAAATAGTGAGACACCTAAAAACCATCAATTTTCCATTTGGAACAAATGGAAAAGAAATGGTTTTAGGTGTCCCAATACTAATGCACATTAAGGTAGGTCCTAAAAGGC
>CAXDIV010000092.1:140494-152160 GCA_963989385.1 Ctena decussata
AATCTTGAAATGGGAGTAGTCAGACAAGGGAAGACCATTGTATGCTTACAGACCAAAGGTGGATGTAAAGAAAAAGAAGTACTGCAAGCCCAAAGTTCCCCGAATTATATCAAAGTTACGAACTGGATATTGCTTAAATGAATATTTACACAAAGTAGGCCTTTCAGATTCTCCACACTGCACTTGTGGGGAGGTAGAATCAATTGAGCATTACAAACAGGAGTGTGAAAACTACGAAAACCTAAGAGAAGAATTATCAGTAAGATTATATCAGATGACTGGATTAACGGAGTGGACCCCAGCTTTATTTCTAGACATGAAAATAAGGGATGATCATGAAGAAAACAGACTGCAATTAATTGAGATTTTTGACGACTTTGTGAGGAGATCAGCTCGGTTCACAACAAACTAGTCTTTTACTATCAATTGAGTCAGTGCGCACCACCAAAAAAGTACCGGTGAGAAAGTACTGGGTTTTACCATTGAAGATACCATTTACCCGCGAGATACTTCGGCCATTCAGGGCTTGGATTACAACGATTACAACGGGAGGACTCACATGGGTAAAAATTAATGCTGTAAATAACAATACAAATTTACTTGCAATATATTTTGTCATCAAAAGGAGAGTGTCATGCACTAAAAGTGCCCTTTTTCTGGCCAGCACCCTGCCCTTTTTTCTGGCTAGGGGAAACACTAATGGTGCTAATGGTAAACTCTAAGGTCGGCTGAGGGCATTACATCAATTAGCCAGTTAGTCACCCCTACCACCCCTTCTACTTGTAAATGCTTGACGTAAAACCACTTAAACCAGTGAACTATTCTGTTGTTCGTGTTTGCAATTTATTCTGATTGAGTGGGTATCTTTTCAGATCATAAATATTTGGCGTCTCATAACAACCAAAAGATTATAAATTTGTATCAACCAGAATCGAATTTAACAAAAATAATTTATCTCAAGTATACGAAATATTAATCTTCTATCAATATACCTAAAATTGTGCACTGCATATTACAATAAACGCCCATTTAGACCAATAATTCTTGTTGCTCGAGTAAATTTGTTGTTGATTCCGCCATCTTGGAATTTCTGGGCACGTTTGATATGTTCTCCTGGGTCACCCGACTGACACGAGCAATATACCTTTGACTCGAGTTTACCCTCATATCTGCAGGTGAGCCGGGTAAATTAGGATAGCCTCCAGTACAACACACACCTATAACTAAACTGAATAGGTCAATGGAAAATACATAAACTTGATTATGTGACTGTGAAAATCAGTTGACATTTTGTTCAGGGGAGAATTTGAACAGCCATCAGCACAAACAAACCTACACACGTAGAGTTTATTAAAGATATCTTTATTTCATTTTGTTTTTCTTTTTTCTTTCTTTCTTTCTTTCTTTCTTCCGCTACGTCTTAAGCTCCGAGGAGGACATCAGGCGGGGTTTGGTATACAAGTGCAAAAGGAGGTTGGTTGAGATAAAAGAGGTGAACAGTTAAGAAAAAGTATACAAGTGAAATAGAGAGATTAGTATAGATGAAAGATAAAGACATATCTGATATTTACGGTGAGACATGGACTACTTGGCACACAGCATGACTGAATTGTGCCACAGTAGGTAAAACAGGGATATAGGATGGGAAGGCGTTCCAATGGACTATTGTGCGGGGAAAGTATGTGTACTTGTAATAATCTTTGAGAGTAGAAATTTGCCTGTAAGCTAATTGATGATTGTATCTTGACTGCCTAGTGTTTAAAATTAGGTAGTCTGCTGCAGGTATAGCAGCAAGATCATATGTGATCTTGTACATGAGGATAAGTCGGCTGTCAATACGCCGTTGTTCTGGAGTGCGCCAGTTTAGGTCCTTTATCATTTGCGTTACACTAGAGGTGCGCTGGTAATCTCGGGTGGCCCAGCGGGCTGCCCTGCGCTGTACTACTTCAAGTTTCGTTATGTTTGATGCTGTATGAGGAGACCACACTGTTGAAGCATACTCCAACTGTGGTCGAACAAGTGTTGTATATGCTGTGGATTTTAGTCCTCATTATGCACCTTGATATTTCCTTTTAAAAACCCTAGTGTTTGGTTTGCTTTCTTGGAGATAGAATCAATATGGGGGCTCCAAGATAGGTCATCTGAGATTGTAACCCCCAGATATTTTGCGGCAGGTACTGAGTCTAGGACAGTTTCATGGAGTCGGTATTTGGTCTGGATGGGACATTTAGCTCTTGTGATATGTAGGACCTGGCATTTAGAGGGATTGAAGCTCATGTCCCACCGTTTTCCCCATATTTCTAGTTGGTGAAGGTCATTTTGCAGCGTAATCGACTCACCTTCTGTACTGTTCAACTTCTAAAAATTTGTACTGAATATGCCCCGCCCCCTCCTCCACCCCTAACAAAACCCCTTTCTCGATACATAAAAATAATGCGTTTGGTTATGTATGGTGTCACGAAATAAGGACAGAATGCTAAATGTGTTACAGTATTTTTTTAAACTTTGCCTTGGTTTTTCATTGAAATAGAGAACTTATATTCAAGGCAGTCCTCATAGAAGATAGAGCAAGGTTGATCCATTTGTTCGGGAAGATGATTTAGCTAAACTCCGTTCATTAATTCTGAAACTGGGTTTTTCGCTGCTCATACTTTTATAATCTAATCAATCCAGGTAAGACTGTGCATAGTGATAAAACTCGACTTCCGCCGATTTCTCATCAATGTGTCCTATGACTCTGTCCTTCGTAGGATGCTGGGCTAACCTGCACAAAACTGCAAATGACAGATTTTCAACCTGAGGCTAAGTCCATCGGACAGGTTGGAAACGCCTTTTAATACCATATAAAGTGGTCGCTATAAATAGTTTTGTGTACGGATGGGGTTAGTATTCTAACACAGCCCCTGTGCGTGCGAAATCAGTCAGCGTGACAACAAGCTTGTCATCCAGATAATTTGTTCTCAAGTTGAAATTGATTACACCGCATAAATTCACACTGGACAAGGTTTTCAGCGTTTCACCATAGTATCGCCATTGGCAAACAACGTCTTAACGGCGTCATATCAGCGTCAGTGCGACGTAACGATGTTCACTGGCTTTATTTTAACGCATATATTACAGCTTTCCGCTGTTTGTTATAAAGTTCTTAAGTTCCAAAACATTTATTGCCAATGATGCGTTAAAACTGCAAAGTGAAGTACATGGACAAAAGGACCAAACCGTGTACCTCTCAAACTTATTACACCTCCCCTTTATCAGTCTGTTCCTCCTTCTTACCCCCCCCCTCTCTAAAAATTAATAAAATAATCTCCCCCACACTACCTTAAATAGGCTACCATCCACACTCCCACTCTTCGGCATGACCCCTTCCCAAACCTCCTTATTCAATCTACCCCCTCCAATAAATCACAAGAATAAGAAAAAAAAATCGACTACTTTTTAAAGGCCCCATCGCTCTTTCAATGGTGAAAATGTATGAAAGTATCGCTGCAAGCTTCTCCCTACAGGTTCGTCATTGTAAATGACCGCTATTTTCCAGGGTTAATTATGTAAAACTTCCTTGAGTTTCATATAAAATGTTTTAAAATGTTTTGAGTTTCATATAAAAATGTTTTAAAAATTATTTGGGTCATTTTAGTCGGCAACCAAAATGAACTACTTTCGTTTTCATAAACTTCAATTAATTGGTAAAAATACAATGTACAAGAGTGGTGTCCCGTTCACTATCCCGCTTCTGTTTATCTTGAATCGCTCGACGGGAGCCAGTAAAGGAAATCGTCTTTTGTGGAAAAAATACCAAGTTACTACATGAGCTACATTTTTCAGTTTTGACAACTCTGGATTTTAGGATTGAAAGTCAGACCCAGTTTCTTACCTTATTTTGAATACATGTACTTGTATTTGTTTGTGTCATATTTTCTCAGGAAACTATCAAAAGTAGTATACATATAAACAACGAAACAGTTGTATCATCCGACTCAGAAGCGAACTTCAGGCCTATAAACATCCCTGCATTTATTTATTTATTCTTCTTTCTATTAAGGTCTTCTTGCATATATATGTTCGTGTCGCAGGGTAGAGGTCGGAGTGGTAGAATAATCGAGGGAATAGTTTGTTGAAATAAAATTGGGGTGGGGGGAGCTGTAGGGTGTGTCTAGAGACTAGGTTGGCGGACTTGGTACCACAGTTATTACCCAAATGACCAGCGTGATACCCACGTGGAATGTATCTGAATATGTATGACTTTAGCCTGTCAATTTTCTTCAAATGGTCTTAGTTTGCGGACAGGTTTTTGAAATTTGCTGTTTCGTGCACGTGACTGCAGCATCCGGCGCCAGGCTAAGATACTTGAGACCTTTATGAGAAATCGGCGGAAGTCGAGCTTTATCACTATGCATAGTCTTACGTGGATTGATTAGATTATAAAAGTATGAGCAGCGAAAAACCCAGTTTCAGAATTAATGAACGGAGTTTAGAGGATTATCAACTTAAGGATGGATGGATGACTTGCGATTTTACATCCTTTTAACAGTATTTCAGTCATATCAGGACGATGGGAGGATGCAAATGGAAGGCTGTGTGTAATGGAACCCCGTTTACGATTGAAAAGATTCCCACCTCCAGTGGGTCTCGAACCCAGGACCGCTAGATCAGCAGGCCATCGCTTAACCTACTGAGCTACCGGAACTCCTCATTATCAACTGAACGGATGGAGATATATAATGCTATAGCTTCCACATACCAAAGGATGGGTGGATGACTTGTGATTTTACGCCCTTTTTAACAGTATTTAAGACATATCAGGACGATGGATTGGTGATAATGAAAGGCTGTGTGCAATGGAACCCCGTTCATGGTTGAAAAGATTCCCGCGGGGCTTGAGCCCGGGACCGCTAGATCAGCAAGCCATCGTGTAACTTACTGAGCTATCGGGTCTCCTATATACTACAGGCACCAGTGAAGGTCTTGTTCTTTAGTAAGAATTTCTTGCTAAAATGGGGGGGGGGGGGGGGGGGTGAGGCAGGGGATATCTAGATCTAGGGTCTGTGATGTAAGATTATTTATATTAAGATTAATAGTTTTCTATTGAACTATCCCCGCTTTATTTTGGGGTATATAGAGTTTCATGATCTTTTAACTGAATTCAAGCTCCAAAGAGTCATTTTGTATTTTGAATTTTATTTGTTAAATGCTGTATACATCAATCATTTCATTTGAACGTTTGACGATATGAAATAAGTACTAGTAAGAATAATCAAGCGTCCAGTTTGTTCTACGAATTTCAGAATTCGGAATTCGGAATTCAGAACTCGGAATTCGGAATTCAGAATTCAAAATTCGGAATTCAGAATTAGGAATTCGGAATGCGAAATTGTGAAATAGTATGGGAATGAAAAGTGAGCCAATTGGGCCATCGCACTTATTGCCCTATCAAAGACTTTCTTTAAATTAAATAAGACAGAAAACGTAAATGTTAAAACTGCAATTTGTTTGAGTATCAGTGATACATGATAAAATCATGAAGAAACTTAAGATAAAACAGAATGAATAAAGAGCCGTTAAGTATCCCAGCCACTCAGTTTTGCTGGCCTTGATATGATAAAGAAAACAAAAAAAAAAGATGGATAGATCAAAATAAAACTCTAAGATTATTCCTTATGTACAGGGTGTTAAGAAAGTTCGTAGACATTATTTAAACTTACACTTAAAGCTAAATAACGTTATGATTTTCGCAAAACTTAGTAAGTGTGATATAGGAAGCACTACCAAAGATATGCAACATACAAATTCTTTTTTTTTGATTTCAAAATGACGAGAAAATATGAATTGCCATGGACACTCCCTCTACAGGGCTAATAATGGTGAAGGCAAAATTTTGATTTGCATTAGAATTCGGCATCTTAATAGCTTGCTTTTTACAAACCAATAGAAATATTTAATAAGTTAAAGTACTGGTATTGCAGGGAATATTTTCGAGATGTTTTTGTTTAGTTTTCATTATTTTCTGACAGTTTACTACGGAATTTCTGATTAAATCGAAGAGGTACCCCCATTCTTAATTGAAAGTTTAAATGTTAGGGGTTAAGGATAGAATCTGTATCAGTTTTTGTAAACTCTGGGACAGTTTGCAGATTTCTTTTAGTCTCTTGTTATTAGATTTGTTCTCACATCGGGCATAAACATTTAATCTGATTTTTCTTTTCCTATTGTTTTGCAAAATCACTCTTAACAAATTACTATTTAGATTTAACGTCAGGTTCATTTTTCATTGAATTTTGCACTAAAACCTTGTTGTTTTGAAACAAATTAGGTAAGAATATGAAATTGTTTAGAAAACTCTTGAAATATTTTATACTGGGGTAAAAACTACCTGTAATTAACAAAATTTCTTGTCATTTAGATGCTCTATTGTCGTAGAAATGCTTTTTTATCAACACGTTTGCATAATTTGTAATTTTGGTGGTAAAATTTCAAATATATAATAATTTTCAGATACACCATAAATATTTTGAAATTTTATTCTTGTCTATCTTATCTCTAAGACCCCCTCCATGATATAAATGTTTTACTGTCACCTTTTGATCTCAAGTTTTGTTTTAGATGTTAATTCATTACCCCCACCCCCCTTTGCAAAATATTAATGCCTCATCTGGTTTTTCATGTCAGTGAATCATCTGGCAAAATGTACATGTTAGCTATGATTCTTTACATGCTGTAACTAATAAAATACTGTTTGGCTTAGTCTCGATCATTTCAGTTGGTTTGAAATTGAGGATTCACTGAGGGATAAGAATAAATAACAGTATAATATGCCACACCTTTATGCATAAAGTTCATAATAAATAGCTGGCCATTTTGACACCTTGGGTATGCACTGCTAATTTTATTACGGGAATGTTCGTTTGTAAAAGTTGTTACATTGTGGAGCCTTTAATACTGAATAGTTCTTGAAACCTGTATAGTTTTAAGATTTAATGAATGTAACTTCTGAAGTTATAAGCAATATTGTAATGTCTTCGAACTTTCTTAACACCCTGTAGTTTCTGAGGAAATAAATACTATCAACACATGTTTTCTAGTGTTCGAGGGGAGATATAGGCATTTTGGTGATGATATTACCCTTGAAATTGAATAGATCTCGAATAAACGTCTTTAGATTTAGGTGTCATTCTACTAGAGTGAGCAGCTGATATTTTCACATAATATTTTAACTCTCACAACATATTTCCTTTCCAAAAATGAAGCGTATACCTTGCTGGGATGAGGTAAAATGGGTGCTGATATTTGTGAAAACTGCCTTAAATATGCCAATTAGAGTAACTTTGGGCATCGACTGTTCTCAACATCCCACTAAAAGGCAAAGTAGATGCTATAATGTGTCATGTAGACTATTTCGATGACCAAAAATTCAAAAGGATAGGGCAATACATAACCGAATCATATCTGGTACTTTATAAGAAAAACGTGTCTGCATTTTGTGGTTAAAATTTGGGTGTCCTTTCGCGGTCTAACAAAACGCATTACCTCATGCCCAGAGGTAACGAGGAACAGGGTTAATTTGATTTGTATGCCGAATGCACTCCAAGTATTGGTAAAACCCCACACCATGCCGTTGAAAGCAACAAAAAAAAGGCAGAACAGACTAGAATATAATTTATTATTGGTATAACAAATACATCCAAAAAACAAATAAAACATATCTGTGTTCTATCTAAAAAGAGGAAAAAAATAAATAACGAACAGAAAGAAAGCAAATTACAAAAAAATAAAAAAAATAAAAAAAAAATAAATAAAAAAGAAATGAAAAAGCTGGAAATATTAAAAAAACAAAAACAAAAAAAAAACTCGGTATTACATATACTCGATGAATTCATCCGAAATTCTCACCAATTTTTGACATTTTGTTAGTTAATAATGCAACCAACTAAACTACATGTATCACCTTGTTGCGAATGTCAAAACTATTTCTTTCACTGCAAATACAATCAGGTGCAACGAACTGAACTACTGAATAGTAAATACAGTATCGATCAGTATCAGACTCCTCGCTTTCTCTTTTTCTGCATGGTAACGATTCCTTTTCACCAGAAAAATTAAAGCAACATGTATTTTTGACAAGAGAAACAAATTTATAATAAATTCAAAATATTTCTGAGCATATTATTTTATGCTAGATGCAAGCGTGGAACTGTCAGTAATGGTTGTTTGTGGTAGAATGCGACTGTCTAACATTTCAAGTTATTAAACAATCTGGAGCACACTGATCATACCGTTTTTTTCCAGAAATGTGATCACTGTGAACAAAATATGAGAGGTCATTAATTCAAACTGAGGTAAAAGTCGTGTATAAAAGAAATAGGAAAAAAAATCTCATTAAGTTTTATCTCAGCTTGGAGCTAACTGCTAGAAACCAATGTGTCAGTGCCAAGTTTAGATAGTTTCAAAAAACCGTTTATATAGATTCTTAGGAGACAGGCAGTTCACAGCAATTCCGGATAATAGTACCTGGTTGTCAAACTTTTAGGGGTTACACGAGTCAACCAGACTCTCTACCGTAGACGGATAAAGTAAAGTTAAGCAAAGTAAAGTATAGTTAGAAAGAGAGACTTTATCAGTACATGTGTATATGTGTTAAGCTTAATCAATGCTCTTTATTTACATGGTGTCCCATGCAGTTGGACTGTGGATTACTATGGTAACTGGAAATGCGCTTGTTGCCATAGCTTTATATCAAGGTCTTGAAAGTCGACATGTTGGTATCAAAGGTATTTAATGGTTTATAAAGAACTGTGAAATTCATTGAATGATAGAGTAAGCGCCCTGGTAAGTTTTAGATACTTGACAAAGGTTTCTTATCCTCCAAATTAACTTTGAGTTCATGGTCAGCGATACGATAATATTGTTTTAGTTTTTGAGCAGGAGAAGAATTTAAGTGCATCTGTTAGCAGGCATCTGATAGGCGAGCTATGTCGCCAGGCAGCATCTTATTGGTTAATATAGTTGTTGCTATGGACTTTGCTTGGTGCTTAGGAATGACAAAAGGATAATAATACTCTTTTTGAGAAAAAATATATGACATTATGACATTTTAATATCAGGTAAAATCAGCTAATACTACAGCACGGTTCATATCTATTAGAGTACGTTTCAAATTTAGAACTACACTTTTGTAAGAAACTGATGCGCTTCCTAGTCATTTCCATATTTCTGTATGCCCGTGAATCATGGACCTTGACAGCAGAGTTAGAGAAAATAACGCAGGCATTTGAGATGAGACGCCACCGAAAATTATTAATCATTTCGTACAATGATCACATAACCAATGGGGAGGTTTGCAGATAAATCCAAGCAGCCATTTGAGAATATGATGCACTAGGTATACTGACCGTGGTCAAGAAACGAAAACTAAGGTGGTTTGGTCACGTCTCAAGTTCTTCTGGTTTAGCAAAGATAATTCTACACCTGCAACAGTGAAAGAAAAAAAAGAGGTAGACAGAAGAAGAGGTGGGAAGATAACATTATAGAGTGGACAGGGATGAACATTGCCAGCTGAACTAGGCAGCTGAGAAAAAGGACAAGGTGGAAAGGAATTGTTGCGAAGTCATCTGTAATGTCCGATCATGACTTTGCAATGTTTTGTGGTAGAATAGAATAATGATGTTCTAACACATTCGATAATTTGTAAAAAGTCAGTACCCTTGCCGTTTCTAAATTAATACAATTTGTAGACTATCTTGTTAGGCGTAAAGCAATGTGCTACTAAATAGATATGACGCCAGTTTGATAATTCCAATAATTCCACTCAGCTAGACAGCTAGACGTTTGCCCAAAATGTCATTATTAATATTTCAATGCAGCCATTTACACGAGACCCAGTATTCAAAATAAAAAAAAAACTGTATACTTTCTATTGCCTCTGAGTATATTCACAGTATCCGAACTACATGTACAATCTCTTCCGGTTTTCATAGCGTTGAATCGAGAGTACAAACATTCGCTTATAACCAGTAGTCGGAAATCATTATGTTTGAGATTTTATCCGGAATCTGCTGCGTCATTTATAGCTATTCAGCTTCGAAAATGTAAAGAGGTAAGTTTAATATAATTTGCTCTTCGATCTTTTACTTTATTATCCTGTACAATGTCGTGTATGGGTGGGTAGTAATTGGTACAGTATTCAAATCGCCCTTGGCATGATTCTTAAACCATTTTGAGCATTTTCTTACATGTTTTATAAAAAATCTTTAGACTAAACGGAAGGCGTTATCAATCTACAGTTTGTTAGTTTTGATAAAAGAACGATAGCTAAGTTTTGCACGACACAATCTCGTGTTAAATTAAGCTGTTCGGGAAAAAAAATCTGCGACGGCAAGGAGTTTTTCATTGTACAGAGCAATAAAGTAAAAGACCGAAGAGAAAATTATATTAAACTTACCTCTTTACATTTTCGAAGCTGAATAACTATAAATGACGCACTAGATTCCGGATAAAAACTCAAAACATAATGATTTCCGACTACTGGTTATAAGCGAATTTTGTACTCTCGATTCAACGCTATGAAAACCGGACGAGAGGGTACAGTTCGTTCGGATACTGTGATATTTTCTACCTCTCTGTAAAATTTCAAGTCGATCGGTTGCGAAATAAGAAAGTTACAATTTACCCCACTGCATATAGAAACAAACCTTGTTTCTATATGAGTGGGGTAAATTGAAACCTTGTTTCTATATGCAGTGGGGTAAATTGTAACTTTCTTATTTTATAGTCGCAACTGATCGACTTGAAATTTTACGGAGAGGTAGAAAATATATTGACATTTGATAATATATATATAAAAATACAAATTTTCCGTCGAGTTACTGTGATTTATGCATAATTATAAGCTGTTAACAGTGTGGCTGAGTACATCTAGGGAGCGTGGTCCGCCCTTGTTTTTGTCTGCAGTTTGGTGCTGGGTTTTCCCCTGATAGGAGCTATGTTTTTATACCACATATGGCTGCTCCGAGCATGCGTTAAATGCCCAATTATGGTCACTCCGAGTATGCTCGCTATTGACGAAAATGGATTTTAGAGCAACAGTTCCTGTATATAGTCAACACCTGTATCATCTAGCAGTATATAATCTGTGACACTAATTTTAAGTGTACTTATATTGCATTTGGGGAAGCCCAGCACACATGCCCAATGCTAGTTATATATATACTTTGAGCAGTGGTTGCTCTGCGCACCGTTTTGTATTTTTTGCGAGCATGCGCATACTTTATCTATCTTCTTTCCAATTTATGCGGTTCCCGAGCATGATCTAGAAAAACGCTCGGAGCACCCTGGAGGCTGGAGCATGCTCTGGGTGACCAAAACTGGATTGTTAACGCATGCTCGGAGCAGACAAATCATACCTGCTGATAGAGGGGTCCTACTAAAGACAGAAAAGGACTTTTGCCACCGAAAAGAACTTTCGGGCACCGAAAAAGGCTTTTTGTATGCCATTTTATGCTACAAAACGTTTGATTAAAATATATACGGAAAAATATTTTATTTCTTAATATTGTTTTCTAGATCACTGAGTGAAAAATGCCCTTTTCGGTGCCCGAAATTCGGCATTAGAGATGGGGTCCATCGAATTACTCCAAACCACCCCAAAACACCCCAAACCACCCCACACCGCC
>CAXDIV010000093.1:0-7500 GCA_963989385.1 Ctena decussata
CCGAGTGTCTCCGCACACGCTTCCCCAGTAAATCTCGGGGAAGTTCTCGGGGAAGCATGCCGGTCCAGTGCCTGCACACGCAGCCCCTAACACCAGGGAAGATTCTCCCGGGGTCGCATGCCGAGTGTCTCCGCACACGCTTCCCCAGTTCTCGGGGAAGCATGCCGGTCCAGTACCCGCACACGCAGCCCCTAACACCAAGGAAGATTCTCCCGGGGTGGCATGCCGAGTTTCCGCACACGCTACCCCAGTAAATCTCTGGGAGGTTCTCGGGGAAGCATGCCCGTCCAGTGCCCGCACACGCAGCCCCTAACACCAGGGAAGATTCTCCCGGGGTCGCATGCCGAGAGTCTCCGCACACGCTACCCCAGTAAATCTCGGGGACGTTCTCGGGGAAGCATGCCCTTCCAGTGCCCGCACACGCAGCCCCTAACTCCAGGGAAGATTCTCCCGGGGTCGCATGCAGAGTGTCTCCGCACACGCTACCCCAGTAAATCTCGGGGACGTTCTCGGGGACACATGGCGGTCCAGTGCCCGACACCGGGGTACACGATTGCCCGAAGTGGCAGAGGGAGTCTTAAGGGAATGGATGCATCATCACGCCGCTCAATAATGCCCGAGCAAACTGACCAATATCTAAGTGCATTTAAGTGAAAATAAAAAAAATAAGGTCAATGCATATCTCCCTATATATATATAGATCCGACTTTTGATTCATAACCCGGCGCCAGACGAACTCGTGTGTTTGTTGCGTTTTTTCTTGTGTTGTTTGTTATTCTCGCTGGGTCGCGTGCAGAGTGTCTCCGCACACGCTACCTGGCAAAATCAGACGGGACGTTCGCAGGGATGCATGCAGGTACTGTCCCCGTGCACGATTGCCCGAACCCCAGGGAACATCCTCCCGGGGTCGCATGCAGCGCGTCTCCAAACAGGCTTCCCCGCTAAATCAGAGGGGAAGTTCTCGGAGACGCATGCCCGTCCAGTGCCCGCACACGCAGCCCCTAACACCAGGGAAGATTCTCCCGGGGTCGCATGCAGAGTCTCCGCACACGCTACCCCGTTAAATCTCGGGGAAGTTCTCGGGGAAGCATGCCGGTCCAGTGCCCGCACACGCAGCCCCTAACACCAGGGAAGATTCTCCCGGGGTCGCATGCAGAGTGTCTCCGCACACGTTACCCCAGTAAATCTCGGGGAAGTTCTCGGGGAAGCATGCCGGTCCAGTGCCCGCACACGCAGCCCCTAACACCAGGGAAGATTCTCAAGGTGTCGCATGCCGAGTCTCCGCACACGCTACCCCAGAAAATCTCGGGGAAGTTCTCGGGGAAGCATGCCCGTCCAGTGCCCGCACACGCAGCCCCTAACACCAGGGAAGATTCTCCCGGGGTCGCATGCAGAGTGTCTCCGCACACGCCATCCCTCATTGCGTGCGACCCTGGTAGAATCTTCGCGGGTAGTAGGGGTTGCGTGTGCGGGCACTGGACCGACATTCGTCCCCGAGAACGTACCCTGTGATTTACAGGGGTAGCGTGTGCGGAGACACTCTGCATGCGACCCCGGGAGAATCTTCCCTGGTGTTTGGGGTTGCCTGTGCGGGCACTGGACCAGCATGCGTCCCCGAGAACGTCCCCTGCGATTTACAGGGGTAGTGTGTGCGGAGACACTCTGCATGCGACCCCGGAAGAATCTTCCCGGGTGTTTGGGGTTGCCTGTGCGGGCACTGGACCGGCATGCTTCCCCGAGAACGTCCCCCAGATTTACAGTGTGCGGAGACAGTCAATAATGTACATAATACATAATAGAGAACAAAGTGTATGTGTAGCCAAAAAAAAAAAAAAAAAAGCTAAGTGTGGCCAAAAAAAAAAATAAAAAAAAATAAAGAATTTTTTTTTACAGCTTTGGATTCTTTGTCAAAATTAACTTACTAGAGAGCTCAAAATTAGATTTGTAGGGCTTGTACTGTAGAAGTTATTCACACATTTCGAAATGTTGAATGTATCATATGCAATACGTTGTGTACATGGATGCTGTTTGAGATTTTACCTCTTTTTAGCAATCTGGTATACTGTTTTGGTCTGAGTGTTAGATAATCATGCATCTGTTAAGCAGATAATGTCAATAAGTAGCATAAAAGAATGACAGTAGGTGACGTTCTCGGGGAGGCATGCCCGTCCAGTGCCCGCACACGCACCCCCTAACACCAGGGATGATTCTCCTGGGGTCGCATGCAAAGTGTCTCCGCACACGCTACCCCGCTTAATCAGAGGAACACCAGGATAGATTCCCCCGGGGTCGCATGCAGAGTGTCTCCGCACACACTATCCCGCTAAATCAGAGGGGAAGTTCTCGGAGACGCATGCCCGTTCAGAGCCCGAACACGCAACCCCTAAAACCAGGGATGCATGCGGTCCTGTCCCCGTACACGCGGGCCCTGACACCAGGGCACACGATTGCCCGAACACCAGGGAAAATTCTTCTCGGGTCTTATAGGAGGATACAATCGAGTGGCGCTTTGGTCGACAAAAATGGCGCTTTGGCAGATTTTAATGGCGTTCTGGCAGATTTGATAGTCGACCATAGCGCCATTTTGGCGCTTTGGTCGAAATTTTGTGGCGCTTTGGCAGACTTGAATGGCGCTGTGGTCGACTTGTTTAAAATACGCTATATTGAGCTTATTTTACGTGCTTTTATGTATGTTTGAGTCAAAACGGACCTGCAAAGATATTTACATGACATTTAGGTGAGAATCCCTGAGCTTTTAGCACTGATATTAAAGTTACTATGCAAAGGTATGGTTTACTATATATTGCATATAACTTTGGATCTATAAGTCCCATATGTCTTATAATTCCATGCGATTGTTGCCTATATATCGGCAAATAGTGTAGGCTAGGCCGTACCCCTATCCCTGGCCCTATAACAGATATGTTTTCTAAGTCAGAGGCTGAATCTTCCCTGGTGTTAGGAGTTGCGTGTGCGGGCACTGGACAGGCATGCGACCCCGAGATCTTCCCCTCTGATTTACAGGGGTAGTGTGTGCGGAGACACTCTGCAAGCGACCCCGGGAGAATCTTCCCTGGTGTTATTGGTTGCGTGTACGCTGCGACCCCGAGATCTTCCCCTTCTGATTTACAGGGGCAGCGTGTGCGGAGACACTCTGTATGCGACCCCGGGAGAATCTTCCCTGCTGTATGGGG
Source organism: Ctena decussata (assembly GCA_963989385.1). Taxonomy (NCBI): domain Eukaryota; kingdom Metazoa; phylum Mollusca; class Bivalvia; order Lucinida; family Lucinidae; genus Ctena; species Ctena decussata. The sequence continues at coordinate 3,195 of CAXDIV010000093.1, forward strand.
TTGAGAGTGCGGGCACTGGACCGGCATGCGTCCCCGATATCGTTCCCTGTGATTTACAGGGGTAGTGTGTGCGGAGACACTCTGCATGCGACCCCCGGGAGAATCATCCCTGGTGTTAGGGTTGCGTGTGCGGGTACTGGACAGGCATGCGACCCTGAGATCTTCCCCTCTGATTTACAGGGGTAGTGTGTGCGGAGACACTCTGCATGCGACCCCGGGAGAATCATCCCTGGTGTTAGGGTTGCGTGTGCGGGTACTGGACAGGCATGCGACCCTGAGATCTTCCCCTCTGATTTACAGGGGTAGTGTGTGCGGAGACACTCTGCATGCGACCCCGGGAGAATCTTCCCTGGTGTTATTGGTTGCGTGTACGCTGCGACCCAGAGATCTTCCCCTTCTGATTTACAGTGGTAGCGTGTGCAGAGACACTCTGCATGCGACCCCGGGAGAATCTTCCCTGCTGTATGGAGTTGCGTGTGCGGGCACTGGACCGGCATGCTTCCCCGAGAACGTCCCCCATATTTACAGGGGTAGCGTGTGCGGAGACTTGATTGATTGTTCTGGGTTTAACGGCCCTTTGAGACAGTATTTCAGTCTATATCGGGCCGTCTCCCAGAAAGGGAGAAAGAGGAGAAATGATAGACGAGAGAAAAAATGTCCAAACAACCCCCAACCTGCACCTACTGCAGGCACAGTAGGCCCTACAATGTTCCAAATCAGTAGGACGCCCCGGCACTGGAAGTTACACACACAGCACCATCGCACCACCCGACCATCCCCGTGTGCGGAGACTCTCAATAATGTACATTACAACCCGCACCTACTGCAGGCACAGTAGTCCCTACAATGTTCCAAATCAGTAGGACGCCCCGGCACTGGAAGTTACACACAGCACCATCGCACCACCCGACCATACCCGTGTGCGGAGACACTCAATAATATACATTATATATATAATAGAGAACAAAGTGTATGTGTAGCCAGAAATTTTTTTTTTTTTTTTTTTTTTACAGCTTTGGATTCTTTGTCAAAATTCACTTACTAGAGAGCTCAAAATTAGATTTGTAGGGCTTGTACTTTAGAAGTTATTCACACATTTCGAAATGTTGAATGTATCATATGCAATACGTTGTGTACATGGATGCTATTTGAGATTTTACCTCTTTTCAGCATTCTGGTATACTATTTTGGTCTGAGTGTTAGATAATCATGGATCTGTTAAGCAGATAATGTCAATAATATGCATGCCAGTCCAGTGCCCGCACACGCACCCCCTAACACCAGGGATGATTCTCCTGGGGTCGCATGCAAAGTGTCTCCGCACACGCTACCCAGCTTAATCAGAGGAACACGAGGAATGATTCTCCCGGGGTCGCATGCAGAGTGTCTCCGCACACGCTATCCCGCTAAATCATAGGGGAAGTTCTCGGAGACGCATGCCCGTCCAGTGCCCGCTCACGCACCCCCTAACACCAGGGAAAATTTTCCTGGGGTCGCATGCAAAGTGTCTCCGCACACGCTACCCCGTTTAATCAGAGCAACACCAGGGAAGATTCTCCGGGGCTCGCATGCAGAGTGTCTCCGCACACGCTTCCCCGCTAAATCAGAGGGGAATTTCTCGGGGACGCATGCCCGTCCAGTGCCCGCTCACGCACCCCTAACCCCAGGGATGATTCTCCTGGGGTCGCATGCAAAGTGTCTCCGCACACGCTACCCCGCTTAATCAGAGGAACACCAGGGAAGATTCTCCCGGGGTCGCATGCAGAGTGTCTCCGCACACGCTACCCCGTTAAATCAGAGGGGAATTTCTCGGGGACGCATGCCCGTCCAGTGCCCGCACACGCAACCCCTAACACCAGGGATGATTCTCCTGGGGTCGCATGCAGAGTGTCTCCGCACACGCTACCCCTGTAAATCACAGGGGACGTTCTCGGGGATGCATGGCGGTCTAGTGCCCGACACCGGGGCACACGAAAGCCCGAAGTGGCAGAGGGAGTCTGAAGGGAATGGATGCATCATCACGCCGCTCAAGAATGCCCGAGCAAACTGACCATGTCTCCTGCATTTAAGTGAAAATAACTAAAAAAAAAAAAAAAGAAAACGGTCAATACATATCTCCCTATATATATATATATATATAAATATATAGATCCGACTTTTGATTCATAACCCTGCGCCAGACGAAGTCTGTTTCTTGTGTTGGCTTTTATTCTTTCTGGGTCGCATGCAGAGTGCCTCCGCACACGCTACCCGGCAAAAATCATACGGGACGTTCGCGGGGATGCATGCAGGTCCTGTCCCCGTACACGATTGCCCGAACACCAGGTAAGATCCTCCCGGGGTAGCATGGAGCCTGTCTCCGAACACGCTGCCCCGCTAAATCAGAGGGGAAGTTCTCGGAGACGCATGCCCGTCCAGTGCCCGCACACGCACCTCCAAACACCAGGGATGATTCTCCTGGGGTCGCATGCAAAGTGTCTCCACACACGCTACCCCGCTTAATCAGAGGAACTCCAGGGAAGATTCTCCTGGGGTCGCGCGCAGACTGTCTCCGCACACGCTACCCAGCTTAATCAGAGGGGAAGTTCTCGGAGACGCATGCCCGTCCAGTGCCCGAACACAAAACCCGTAACACCAGGGATGATTCTCCTGGGGTTGCATGCAATGTGTCTCCGCAGACGCTACCCCGCTTAATCAGAGGAGCACCAGGGAAGATTCTCCCGGGGTCGCATGCAGAGTGTCTCCGCACACGCTTCCCCGCTTAATCAGAGGGGAAGTTCTCGGAGACGCATGCCCGTCCAGTGCCCGCACACGAACCCCTAACACCAGGGATGATTCTCCTGGGGTCGCATGCAAAGTGTCTCCGCACACGCTACCCCGCTTAATCAGAGGAACACCAGGATAGATTCCCCGAGGGCTCGCATGGAGAGTGTGTCCGCTCACACTTCCCCGCTAAATCAGAGGGGAAGTTCTCGGAGACGCATGCCCGTTCAGAGCTCGAACACGCAACCCCTATAACCAGGGATGCATGCGGTCCTGTCCCCGTACACGCGGGCCCTGACACCAGGGCACACGCAACCCCTAACACCAGGGAATTCTTCTCGGGTCTTATAGGAGGATACAATCGAGTGGCGCTTTGGTCGCCAAAAATGGCGCTTTGGCAGATTTTAATGGCGCTCTGGCAGATTGGACAGTCGACCATAGCGCCATTTTGGCGCTTTGGTCGAATTTTTGTGGCGCTTTGGCAGACTTGAATGGCGCTGTGGTCGACTTTTTTAAAATACGCTATATTGAGCTTATTTTACGTGCTTTTATGTATTTTTTAATCAAAACTGGCCTGCAAAGATATTTACATGACATTTAGGAGAGAATCCCTGAGCTTTTAGCACTGATATAAAAGTTACTATGCAAAGGTATGGTTTACAATATATTGCATATAACTTTGGATCTATAAGTCCCAAATGTCTTATAATTCCATGTGATTGTTGCCTATAGATCGGCAAATAGTATAGGCTAAGCCGTACCCCTAACCCTGGCCCTATAACATATTTTTTCTAAGTCAGAGGCTGAATCTTCCCTGGTGTTAGGGGTTGCGTGTGCGGGCACTGGACAGGCATGCGAACCCGAGATCTTCCCCTCTGATTTACAGGGGTAGTGTGTGCTGGCGGAGACACTCTGCATGCGACCCCGGGAGAATCTTCCCTAGTGTTATTGGTTAGTTTAAACGATATCCCCTGGTGTTATTGGTTGCGTGTACGCTGCGACCCCGAGATCTTCCCCTTCTGATTTACAGGGGTTGTGTGTGCGGAGATCACTCTGCATGCTATCCCGCAAGAATCTTCCCCCGGTGTTAGTGGTTGCGTGTGCGGGCACTGGACCTGCATGCCTCCCCTCTGATTTACAGGGGTAGCGTGTGCGGAAACACTCTGCATGCTACCCCGCGAGAATCTTCCCCCGGTGTTAGTGGTTGACCTGCATGCGTCCCCTCTGATTTACAGGGGTAGCGTGTGCGCAGACACACTGCATGCGACCCCGGGAGAATCTTCCCTGGTGTTGGGGGTTGCGTGTGCGGGCACTGGACCGGCATGTTTCCCCGAGAACGTCACCCAGATTTACAGGGGTAGCGTGTGCGGAGACTTGATTGATTGTTTTGGGTTTAACGGCCCTTTGAGTCAGTATTTCAGTCTATATCGGGCCGTCTTCCAGACAGGGAGAAAGAGGAGAAATGATAGACGAGAGAAAAAATGTCCAAACAACCCCCACCTGCACCTACTGCAGGCACACTGGAAGTTACACACAGCACCAT
>CAXDIV010000093.1:17500-29451 GCA_963989385.1 Ctena decussata
CTCAACCAGTGGAAAGCGAGCTTCAGTACACCTCGCACGAGATTGGCACCCAAATACGCTGGTTTACCCGAAGGAATAATAGCGTTGGTTTGGGAGCACGACCCATTGAGGAAGTACAGCTTTGTGAACCGTGGACGAACACAAATAACTCACTCTCCAATATTAGATCCGACTTTTGATTCATAACCCTGCGCCAGATGAACTCTATTTTTTGGATGTTTTTTTCATTCTCGGGGAAGTTCGCGGGGACGCATGCAGGTCCTGTCCCCGCACACGCGGTCCCGCTACATCTCAACCCTAACACCAGGGTAGACTCTCCCGGGGTCGCATGCAGAGTGTCTCCGCACACGCAACCCCAGTAAATCTCGGGGACGTTCTCGGGGAAGCATGCCCGTCCAGTGCCCGCACACGCAACCCCTAACACCAGGGAAGATTCTCCCGGGGTCGCATGCAGAGTGTCTCCGCACACGCTTCCCCAGTAAATCTCGGGGACGTTCTCGGGGAAGCATGCCCATCCAGTGCCCGCACACACCACCCCTAACACCAGGGAAGATTCTCCCGGGGTCGCATGCAGATTGTCTCCGCACACGCTACCCCAGTAAATCTCGGGGACGTTCTCGGGGAAGCATGCCCGTCCAGTGCCCGCACACGCACCCCCTAACACCAGGGAAGATTCTCCCGGGGTCGCATGCAGAGTGTCTCTGCACACGCTACCCCAGTAAATCTCGGGGACGTTCTCGGGGAAGCATGCCCATCCAGTGCCCGCACACACCACCCCTAACACCAGGGAAGATTCTCCCGGGGTCGCATGCCGAGTGTCTCCGCACACACTACCCCAGTAAATCTCGGGGACGTTCTCGGGGAAGCATGCCCATCCAGTGCCCGCACACACCACCCCTAACACCAGGGAAGATTCTCCCGGGGTCGCATGCAGAGTGTCTCCGCACACGCTACCCCAGTAAATCTCGGGGACGTTCTCGGGGAAGCATGCCCGTCCAATGCCCGCACACGCACCCCCTAACACCAGGGAAGATTCTCCCGGGGTCGCATGCCGAGTGTCTCCGCACACGCTACCCCAGTAAATCTCGGGGACGTTCTCGGGGAAGCATGCCGGTCCAGTGCCCGCACACGCGACCCCTAACACCAGGGAAGATTCTCCCGGGGTAGCATGCAGAGTGTCTCCGCACACGCTACCCCTGTAAATCTGGGGGAAGTTCTCGGGGACGCATGGCGGTCCAGTGCCCGACACCGGGGCACATGATTGCCCGAAGTGGCAGATGGACTCCTCAGGGAATGGATGCATCATCACGCCGCTCAATAATGCCCGAGCAAACAGACCAATATCTCCTGCATTTAAGTGAAAATAAAATAAAAGAGGGTCAATGCATATCTCCCTATATATATATAGATCCGACTTTTGATTCATAACCCCGCGCCAGACGAACTCGTGTGTTTCTTGTGTTTGTTTCTTGTGTTGGTTTTTATTCTCGCTGGGTAGCATGCAGAGTGTCTCCGCACACGCTACCCCAGTAAATCTGGGGGACGTTCTCGGGGAAGCATGCCCGTCCAGTGCCCGCACACGCACCCCCTAACACCAGGGAAGATTCTCCCGGGGTCGCATGCAGAGTGTCTCCGCACACGCTACCCCAGTAAATCTGGAGGAAGTTCTCGGGGAAGCATGCCCGTCCAGTGCCCGCACACGAAGCCCCTAACACCAGGGAAGATTCTCCCGGGGTCGCATGCATAGTGTCTCCGCACACGCTACCCCTGTAAATCTGGGGAAGTTCTCGGGGAAGCAAGCCGGTCCAGTGCCCGCACACGCAGCCCCTAACGCCAGGGAAGATTCTCCCGGGGTCGCATGCATAGTGTCTCCGCACACGCTACCCAAGTAAATCTCGGGGACGTTCTCGGGGAAGCATGCCGGTCCAGTGCCCGCACACGCACCCCCTAACACCAGGGAAGATTCTCCCGGGGTCGCATGCAGAGTGTCTCCGCACACGCTACCCCAGTAAATCTCGGGGAAGTTCTCGGGGAAGCATGCCGGTCCAGTGCCCGCACAAGCAGCCCCTAACACCAAGGAAGATTCTCCCGGGGTCGCATACCGAGAGTCTCCGCACACGCTACCCCAGTAAATCTCTGGGAGGTTCTCGGGGAAGCATGCCCGTCCAGTGCCCGCACACGCAGCCCCTAACACCAGGGAAGATTCTCCCGGGGTCGCATGCCGAGAGTCTCCGCACACGCTACCCCAGTAAATCTCGGGGACGTTCTCGGGGAAGCATGCCCGTCCAGTGCCCGCACACGCAGCCCTTAACACCAGGGAAGATTCTCCCGGGGTCGCATGCCGAGTGTCTCCGCACACGCTTCCCCAGTAAATCTCGGGGAAGTTCTCGGGAAGCATGCCGGTCCAGTGCCCGCACACGCAGCCCCTAACACCAGGGAAGATTCTCCCGGGGTCGCATGCCGAGTGTCTCCGCACACGCTACCCCAGTAAATCTCGGGGAGGTTCTCGGGGAAGCATGCCCGTCCAGTGCCCGCACACGCAGCCCCTAACACCAGGGAAGATTCTCCCGGGGTCGCATGCCGAGTGTCTCCGCACACGCTACCCCAGTAAATCTCGGGGACGTTCTCGGGGAAGCATGCCCGTCCAATGCCCGCACACGCAGCCCCTAACACCAGGGAAGATTCTCCCTGGGTCGCATGCCGAGTGTCTCCGCACACGCTACCCCAGTAAATCTCGGGGACGTTCTCGGGGAAGCATGCCCGTCCAGTGCCCGCACACGCAGCCCCTAACACCAGGGAAGATTCTCCCGGGGTCGCATGCCGAGTGTCTCCGCACACGCTTCCCCAGTAAATCTTGGGGAAGTTCTCGGGGAAGCATGCCGGTCCAGTGCCCGCACACGCAGCCCCTAACACCAGGGAAGATTCTCCCGGGGTCGCATGCCGAGTGTCTCCGCACACGCTACCCCAGTAAATCTCGGGGAAGTTCTCGGGGAAGCATGCCGGTCCAGTGCCCGCACACGCAGCCCCTAACACCAGGGAAGATTCTCCCGGGGTCGCATGCCGAGTGTCTCCGCACACGCTACCCCAGTAAATCTCGGGGACGTTCTCGGGGAAGCATGCCCGTCCAGTGCCCGCACACGCAGCCCCTAACACCAGGGAAGATTCTCCCGGGGTCGCATGCCGAGTCTCCGCACACGCTACCCCAGTAAATCTCGGGGACGTTCTTGGGGAAGCATGCCCGTCCAGTGCCCGCACACGCAACCCCTAACACCAGGGAAGATTCTCCCGGCGTCGCATGCCGAGTGTCTCCGCACACGCTTTCCCCAGTAAATCTCGGGGACGTTCTCGGGGAAGCATGCCCGTGTAGTGCCCGCACACGCAGCCCCTAACAACAGGGAAGATTCTCCCGGGGTCGCATGCCGAGTGTCTCCGCACACGCTTCCCCAGTAAATCTCGGGGAAGTTCTCGGGGAAGCATGCCGGTCCAGTGCCCGCACAAGCAGCCCCTAACACCAAGGAAGATTCTCCCGCGGTCGCATGCCGAGTCTCCGCACACGCTACCCCAGTAAATCTCTGGGAGGTTCTCGGGGAAGCATGCCCGTCCAGTGCCCGCACACGCAGCCCCTAACACCAGGGAAGATTCTCCCGGGGTCGCATGCAGAGTGTCTCCGCACACGCTTCCCCAGTAAATCTCGGGAAAGTTCTCGGGGAAGCATGCAGGTCCAGTGCCCGCACACGCAGCCCCTAACACCAAGGAAGATTCTCCCGGGGTCGCATGCCGAGTCTCCGCACACGCTACCCCAGTAAATCTCGGGGACGTTCTTGGGGAAGCATGCCCGTCCAGTGCCCGCACACGAAACCCCTAACACCAGGGAAGATTCTCCCGGCGTCGCATGCCGAGTGTCTCCGCACACGCTGCCCCAGTAAATCTCGGGGAGGTTCTCGGGGAAGCATGCCCGTCCAGTGCCCGCACACGCAGCCCCTAACACCAGGGAAGATTCTCCCGGGGTCGCATGCCGAGTGTCTCCGCACACGCTACCCCAGTAAATCTCGGGGACGTTCTCGGGGAAGCATGCCCATCCAGTGCCCGCACACACCACCCCTAACACCAGGGAAGATTCTCCCGGGGTCGCATGCCGAGTGTCTCCGCAATCGCTACCCCAGTTAATCTCGGGGACGTTCTCGGGGAAGCATGCCCGTCCAGTGCCCGCACACGCAGCCCCTAACACCAGGGAAGATTCTCCCGGGGTCGCATGCAGAGTGTCTCCGCACACGCTTCCCCAGTAAATCTCGGGAAAGTTCTCGGGGAAGCATGCAGGTCCAGTGCCCGCACACGCAGCCCCTAACACCAAGGAAGATTCTCCCGGGGTCGCATGCCGAGTCTCCGCACACGCTACCCCAGTAAATCTCGGGGACGTTCTTGGGGAAGCATGCCCGTCCAGTGCCCGCACACGCAACCCCTAACACCAGGGAAGATTCTCCCGGCGTCGCATGCCGAGTGTCTCCGCACACGCTGCCCCAGTAAATCTCGGGGAGGTTCTCGGGGAAGCATGCCCGTCCAATGCCCGCACACGCAGCCCCTAACACCAGGGAAGATTCTCCCTGGGTCGCATGCCGAGTCTCTCCGCACACGCTACCCCAGTAAATCTCGGGGACGTTCTCGGGGAAGCATGCCCGTCCAGTGCCCGCACACGCAGCCCCTAACACCAGGGAAGATTCTCCCGGGGTCGCATGCCGAGTGTCTCCGCACACGCTTCCCCTGAAAATCTCGGGGAAGTTCTCGGGGAAGCATGCCGGTCCAGTGCCCGCACACGCAGCCCCTAACACCAGGGAAGATTCTCCCGGGGTCGCATGCCGAGTGTCTCCGCACACGCTACCCCAGTAAATCTCGGGGAAGTTCTCGGGGAAGCATGCCGGTCCAGTGCCCGCACACGCAGCCCCAAACACCAGGGAAGATTCTCCCGGGGTCGCATGCCGAGTGTCTCCGCACACGCTACCCCAGTAAATCTCGGGGACGTTCTCGGGGAAGCATGCCCGTCCAGTGCCCGCACACGCAGCCCCTTACACCAGGGAAGATTCTCCCGGGGTCGCATGCCGAGTGTCTCCGCACACGCTTCCCCAGTAAATCTCGGGGAAGTTCTCGGGGAAGCACGCCGGTCCAGTGCCCGCACACGCAGCCCCTAACACCAGGGAAGATTCTCCCGGGGTCGCATGCCGAGTGTCTCCGCACACGCTACCCCAGTAAATCTCGGGGAAGTTCTCGGGGAAGCATGCCGGTCCAGTGCCCGCACACGCAGCCCCTAACACCAGGGAAGATTCTCCCGGGGTCGCATGCCGAGTGTCTCCGCACACGCTACCCCAGTAAATCTCGGGGACGTTCTCGGGGAAGCATGCCCGTCCAGTGCCCGCACACGCAGCCCCTAACACCAGGGAAGATTATCCCGGGGTCGCATGCAGAGTGTCTCCGCACACGCTTCCCCAGTAAATCTCGGGAAAGTTCTCGGGGAAGCATGCAGGTCCAGTGCCCGCACACGCAGCCCCTAACACCAAGGAAGATTCTCCCGGGGTCGCATGCCGAGTCTCCGCACACGCTACCCCAGTAAATCTCGGGGACGTTCTTGGGGAAGCATGCCCGTCCAGTGCCCGCACACGCAACCCCTAACACCAGGGAAGATTCTCCCGGGGTCGCATGCCGAGTGTCTCCGCACACGCTTCCCCAGTAAATCTCGGGGAAGTTCTCGGGGAAGCATGCCGGTCCAGTGCCCGCACAAGCAGCCCCTAACACCAGGGAAGATTCTCCCGCGGTCGCATGCCGAGTCTCCGCACACGCTACCCCAGTAAATCTCTGGGAGGTTCTCGGGGAAGCATGCCCGTCCAGTGCCCGCACACGCAGCCCCTAACACCAGGGAAGATTCTCCCGGGGTCGCATGCCGAGAGTCTCCGCACACGCTACCCCAGTAAATCTCGGGGACGTTCTCGGGGAAGCATGCCCGTCCAGTGCCGGCACACGCAGCCCTTAACACCAGGGAAGATTCTCCCGGGGTCGCATGCCGAGTGTCTCCGCACACGCTTCCCCAGTAAATCTCGGGGAGGTTCTCGGGGAAGCATGCCCGTCCAGTGCCCGCACACGCAGCCCCTAACACCAGGGAAGATTCTCCCTGGGTCGCATGCCGAGTGTCTCCGCACACGCTTCCCCAGTAAATCTCGGGAAAGTTCTCGGGGAAGCATGCAGGTCCAGTGCCCGCACACGCAGCCCCTAACACCAAGGAAGATTCTCCCGGGGTCGCATGCCGAGTGTCTCCGCACACGCTACCCCAGTAAATCTCGGGGACGTTCTCGGGGAAGCATGCCCGTCCAATGCCCGCACACGCAGCCCCTAACACCAGGGAAGATTCTCCCTGGGTCGCATGCCGAGTGTCTCCGCACACGCTACCCCAGTAAATCTCGGGGACGTTCTCGGGGAAGCATGCCCGTCCAGTGCCCGCACACGCAGCCCCTAACACCAGGGAAGATTCTCCCGGGGTCGCATGCCGAGTGTCTCCGCACACGCTTCCCCAGTAAATCTTGGGGAAGTTCTCGGGGAAGCATGCCGGTCCAGTGCCCGCACACGCAGCCCCTAACACCAGGGAAGATTCTCCCGGGGTCGCATGCCGAGTGTCTCCGCACACGCTACCCCAGTAAATCTCGGGGAAGTTCTCGGGGAAGCATGCCGGTCCAGTGCCCGCACACGCAGCCCCTAACACCAGGGAAGATTCTCCCGGGGTCGCATGCCGAGTGTCTCCGCACACGCTACCCCAGTAAATCTCGGGGACGTTCTCGGGGAAGCATGCCCGTCCAGTGCCCGCACACGCAGCCCCTAACACCAGGGAAGATTCTCCCGGGGTCGCATGCCGAGTGTCTCCGCACACGCTACCCCAGTAAATCTCGGGGACGTTCTCGGGGAAGCATGCCCATCCAGTGCCCGCACACACCACCCCTAACACCAGGGAAGATTCTCCCGGGGTCGCATGCAGAGTGTCTCCGCACACGCTTCCCCAGTAAATCTCGGGAAAGTTCTCGGGGAAGCATGCAGGTCCAGTGCCCGCACACGCAGCCCCTAACACCAAGGAAGATTCTCCCGGGGTCGCATGCCGAGTCTCCGCACACGCTACCCCAGTAAATCTCGGGGACGTTCTTGGGGAAGCATGCCCGTCCAGTGCCCGCACACGCAGCCCCTAACACCAGGGAAGATTCTCCCGGGGTCGCATGCCGAGTGTCTCCGCACACGCTTCCCCAGTAAATCTCGGGGAAGTTCTCGGGGAAGCATGCCGGTCCAGTGCCCGCACAAGCAGCCCCTAACACCAAGGAAGATTCTCCCGCGGTCGCATGCCGAGTCTCCGCACACGCTACCCCAGTAAATCTCTGGGAGGTTCTCGGGGAAGCATGCCCGTCCAGTGCCCGCACACGCAGCCCCTAACACCAGGGAAGATTCTCCCGGGGTCGCATGCAGAGTGTCTCCGCACACGCTTCCCCAGTAAATCTCGGGAAAGTTCATGGGGAAGCATGCAGGTCCAGTGCCCGCACACGCAGCCCCTACCACCAAGGAAGATTCTCCCGGGGTCGCATGCCGAGTCTCCGCACACGCTACCACAGCAAATCTCGGAGACGTTCTCGGGGAAGCATGCCCGTCCAGTGCCCGCACACGCAGCCCCTAACACCAGGGAAGATTCTCCCTGGGTCGCATGCCGAGTGTCTCCGCACACGCTACCCCAGTAAATCTCGGGGACGTTCTCGGGGAAGCATGCCCGTCCAGTGCCCGCACACGCAGCCCCTAACACCGGGGAAGATTCTCCCGGGGTCGCATGCCGAGTGTCTCCGCACACGCTTCCCCAGTAAATCTCGGGGAAGTTCTCGGGGAAGCATGCCGGTCCAGTGCCCGCACACGCAGCCCCTAACACCAGGGAAGATTCTCCCGTGGTCGCATGCCGAGTGTCTCCGCACACGCTACCCCAGTAAATCTCGGGGAAGTTCTCGGGGAAGCATGCCGGTCCAGTGCCCGCACACGCAGCCCCTAACACCAGGGAAGATTCTCCCGGGGTCGCATGCCGAGTGTCTCCGCAATCGCTACCCCAGTTAATCTCGGGGACGTTCTCGGGGAAGCATGCCCGTCCAGTGCCCGCACACGCAGCCCCTAACACCAGGGAAGATTCTCCCGGGGTCGCATGCAGAGTGTCTCCGCACACGCTTCCCCAGTAAATCTCGGGAAAGTTCTCGGGGAAGCATGCAGGTCCAGTGCCCGCACACGCAGCCCCTAACACCAAGGAAGATTCTCCCGGGGTCGCATGCCGAGTCTCCGCACACGCTACCCCAGTAAATCTCGGGGACGTTCTTGGGGAAGCATGCCCGTCCAGTGCCCGCACACGCAACCCCTAACACCAGGGAAGATTCTCCCGGCGTCGCATGCCGAGTGTCTCCGCACACGCTTCCCCAGTAAATCTCGGGGACGTTCTCGGGGAAGCATGCCCGTCCAGTGCCCGCACACGCAGCCCCTAACACCAGGGAAGATTCTCCCGGGGTCGCATGCCGAGTGTCTCCGCACACGCTTCCCCAGTAAATCTCGGGGAAGTTCTCGGGGAAGCATGCCGGTCCAGTGCCCGCACAAGCAGCCCCTAACACCAAGGAAGATTCTCCCGCGGTCGCATGCCGAGTCTCCGCACACGCTACCCCAGTAAATCTCTGGGAGGTTCTCGGGGAAGCATGCCCGTCCAGTGCCCGCACACGCAGCCCCTAACACCAGGGAAGATTCTCCCGGGGTCGCATGCAGAGTGTCTCCGCACACGCTTCCCCAGTAAATCTCGGGAAAGTTCTCGGGGAAGCATGCAGGTCCAGTGCCCGCACACGCAGCCCCTAACTCCAAGGAAGATTCTCCCGGGGTCGCATGCCGAGTCTCCGCACACGCTACCCCAGTAAATCTCGGGGACGTTCTTGGGGAAGTATGCCCGTCCAGTGCCCGCACACGCAACCCCTAACACCAGGGAAGATTCTCCCGGCGTCGCATGCCGAGTGTCTCCGCACACGCTACCCCAGTAAATCTCGGGGAGGTTCTCGGGGAAGCATGCCCGTCCAGTGCCCGCACACGCAGCCCCTAACACCAGGGAAGATTCTCCCGGGGTCGCATGCCGAGTGTCTCCGCACACGCTACCCCAGTAAATCTCGGGGAGGTTCTCGGGGAAGCATGCCCGTCCAGTGCCCGCACACGCAGCCCCTAACACCAGGGAAGATTCTCCCGGGGTCGCATGCCGAGTGTCTCCGCACACGCTACCCCAGTAAATCTCGGGGACGTTCTCGGGGAAGCATGCCCGTCCAATGCCCGCACACGCAGCCCCTAACACCAGGGAAGATTCTCCCTGGGTCGCATGCCGAGTGTCTCCGCACACGCTACCCCAGTAAATCTCGGGGACGTTCTCGGGGAAGCATGCCCGTCCAGTGCCCGCACACGCAGCCCCTAACACCAGGGAAGATTCTCCCGGGGTCGCATGCCGAGTGTCTCCGCACACGCTTCCCCAGTAAATCTCGGGGAAGTTCTCGGGGAAGCATGCCGGTCCAGTGCCTGCACACGCAGCCCCTAACACCAGGGAAGATTCTCCCGGGGTCGCATGCCGAGTGTCTCCGCACACGCTTCCCCAGTTCTCGGGGAAGCATGCCGGTCCAGTACCCGCACACGCAGCCCCTAACACCAAGGAAGATTCTCCCGGGGTGGCATGCCGAGTTTCCGCACACGCTACCCCAGTAAATCTCTGGGAGGTTCTCGGGGAAGCATGCCCGTCCAGTGCCCGCACACGCAGCCCCTAACACCAGGGAAGATTCTCCCGGGGTCGCATGCCGAGAGTCTCCGCACACGCTACCCCAGTAAATCTCGGGGACGTTCTCGGGGAAGCATGCCCTTCCAGTGCCCGCACACGCAGCCCCTAACTCCAGGGAAGATTCTCCCGGGGTCGCATGCAGAGTGTCTCCGCACACGCTACCCCAGTAAATCTCGGGGACGTTCTCGGGGACACATGGCGGTCCAGTGCCCGACACCGGGGTACACGATTGCCCGAAGTGGCAGAGGGAGTCTTAAGGGAATGGATGCATCATCACGCCGCTCAATAATGCCCGAGCAAACTGACCAATATCTAAGTGCATTTAAGTGAAAATAAAAAAAATAAGGTCAATGCATATCTCCCTATATATATATAGATCCGACTTTTGATTCATAACCCGGCGCCAGACGAACTCGTGTGTTTGTTGCGTTTTTTCTTGTGTTGTTTGTTATTCTCGCTGGGTCGCGTGCAGAGTGTCTCCGCACACGCTACCTGGCAAAATCAGACGGGACGTTCGCAGGGATGCATGCAGGTACTGTCCCCGTGCACGATTGCCCGAACCCCAGGGAACATCCTCCCGGGGTCGCATGCAGCGCGTCTCCAAACAGGCTTCCCCGCTAAATCAGAGGGGAAGTTCTCGGAGACGCATGCCCGTCCAGTGCCCGCACACGCAGCCCCTAACACCAGGGAAGATTCTCCCGGGGTCGCATGCAGAGTCTCCGCACACGCTACCCCGTTAAATCTCGGGGAAGTTCTCGGGGAAGCATGCCGGTCCAGTGCCCGCACACGCAGCCCCTAACACCAGGGAAGATTCTCCCGGGGTCGCATGCAGAGTGTCTCCGCACACGTTACCCCAGTAAATCTCGGGGAAGTTCTCGGGGAAGCATGCCGGTCCAGTGCCCGCACACGCAGCCCCTAACACCAGGGAAGATTCTCAAGGTGTCGCATGCCGAGTCTCCGCACACGCTACCCCAGAAAATCTCGGGGAAGTTCTCGGGGAAGCATGCCCGTCCAGTGCCCGCACACGCAGCCCCTAACACCAGGGAAGATTCTCCCGGGGTCGCATGCAGAGTGTCTCCGCACACGCCATCCCTCATTGCGTGCGACCCTGGTAGAATCTTCGCGGGTAGTAGGGGTTGCGTGTGCGGGCACTGGACCGACATTCGTCCCCGAGAACGTACCCTGTGATTTACAGGGGTAGCGTGTGCGGAGACACTCTGCATGCGACCCCGGGAGAATCTTCCCTGGTGTTTGGGGTTGCCTGTGCGGGCACTGGACCAGCATGCGTCCCCGAGAACGTCCCCTGCGATTTACAGGGGTAGTGTGTGCGGAGACACTCTGCATGCGACCCCGGAAGAATCTTCCCGGGTGTTTGGGGTTGCCTGTGCGGGCACTGGACCGGCATGCTTCCCCGAGAACGTCCCCCAGATTTACAGTGTGCGGAGACAGTCAATAATGTACATAATACATAATAGAGAACAAAGTGTATGTGTAGCCAAAAAAAAAAAAAAAAAAGCTAAGTGTGGCCAAAAAAAAAAATAAAAAAAAATAAAGAATTTTTTTTTACAGCTTTGGATTCTTTGTCAAAATTAACTTACTAGAGAGCTCAAAATTAGATTTGTAGGGCTTGTACTGTAGAAGTTATTCACACATTTCGAAATGTTGAATGTATCATATGCAATACGTTGTGTACATGGATGCTGTTTGAGATTTTACCTCTTTTTAGCAATCTGGTATACTGTTTTGGTCTGAGTGTTAGATAATCATGCATCTGTTAAGCAGATAATGTCAATAAGTAGCATAAAAGAATGACAGTAGGTGACGTTCTCGGGGAGGCATGCCCGTCCAGTGCCCGCACACGCACCCCCTAACACCAGGGATGATTCTCCTGGGGTCGCATGCAAAGTGTCTCCGCACACGCTACCCCGCTTAATCAGAGGAACACCAGGATAGATTCCCCCGGGGTCGCATGCAGAGTGTCTCCGCACACACTATCCCGCTAAATCAGAGGGGAAGTTCTCGGAGACGCATGCCCGTTCAGAGCCCGAACACGCAACCCCTAAAACCAGGGATGCATGCGGTCCTGTCCCCGTACACGCGGGCCCTGACA
>CAXDIV010000094.1:0-166405 GCA_963989385.1 Ctena decussata
TGTATTTGATGACCATTTCAACAAGAGCTGTCACCTGACAGCATAGCTCGCCTGAATTGGTGCTTCCCCATCACACAGCCACTATGGTGGTGTGTGGTGTGGACTGCTATGCATAAAACTTCAGGCAAGCATGTCCATAATGAAAACACATTTATAAACAAAAGCTATCTCAGAAAAAAGTCTTAAAATAAAATTAAAATAAAAAAAATGAAATTTTATTTCAAAGTCCACAAGCTTGAGGGTAAAAAAACTGACGGGGGGGGGGGGGGGGGGGGGGCTAGCTATGTGGACTGGTATGCATAAAACTTCAGGCAAGCATGTCTATAATGAAAACACATTAAAAAACAAAAGCTATGTCAGAAATAAGTCTTAAAAATAAAATTAAAATAAAAAAAAAATGAAATGAAATTTCAAAGTCCATGAGCTTGAGGTAAAAAAACTGATGGGTAGGGGGGAAGGGGGGAGGGGGGGTACTAGGATGTATCAAAACCCTAAACCATCATCTAACATCAGTCCAAGTATTAGTATCAACTGAGTCCATCATCGTGGCACTGTGAAATTATGTCTTCATAAATATAAAACTTTAACCAAAATCTTTAAGACAAAATTCTAAGTCGATGACCTTGACTTCAAGGTCATCCAGTGGGGTAAGTATAAGGTGTTTTGTAAAAACTCCAAAAAGAGTCTAACATCAGTTCAAGTATAAACTAAATCTCTGCAAAGCATTATGAATCAGTACGCAATTACAAAACTTTAAAAAAGACAAAAATTTCCCAAGTCCCTGACCTTGACATCAAAATCACTGAGCGGGGTTGGGGTAGTACTCTGTAGATCTAACTACAGTGCAAATATAAAAAGAATTCATCCATGGGTTCTGGAGATATGTGTCTTTAAAAAACTTTAACCAAAACATCCAATCAATAAAAAGACAATATTCTAAGTCCATGACCTTGACATCAAGGTCACAGAGGGGGTTGGGGGTAGTACCTTCGAAAACTTTAGACCAATATCTAACTTTAGTGCAAGTATCAAAGGAATCCATCCATGGGTTAAGGAGATATTGGGCTTTATAAAACTTTAACCAAAACATCCAGTCAAAAAAAATACCAATTTTCTAAGTCCATGACCTTGACATCAAGGTCACGGAGTGGGGTGGGGGTGGTACCCTGTTAAACCTTAGACCAATATCTAACTACAGTGCAAGTATCAAAAGAATCCATCCATGGGTTAAGGAGATATAGGTCTTTAAAAAACTTTAACCAAAACATCCAATTCGAACGCAGACGCGGACGCTGACGCTGACGCGGACGCGGACACGGACGCCGACGCCGTGGTGACAACAATAGCTCTTCCTGAACTTTCGTTCAGGCGAGCTAAAAATACATCAGCTCTAACAGCAAATTGTTGAGCAATAATTAATATTCGACATCAGCTGTAAAGTAGATCGTATCACAAGCCCAAAGCATGAGTGATGTGTCTCCTTACAACTCACTGACAAATGCTTATTTGCTTATAGTTGTTAGTATAAGTATAATGTCATTCAGCTACTATGCCGCATTTCTGTGGATTCCAAAACTTAATTAACAAGAGCTGTCGCCTGACAGCATAGCTCGCCTGAATAGGTGCTTGCCCATCACACAGTCGCTATGGTGGTGTGGACTGCTATGTATAAAACTTCAGGCAAGCATGTCCATAATGACAACACATTTATAAACAAAAGCTATCTCAGAAATGTCTTAAAATAAAAAAAAAATCCACATGAAATTTCAAAGTCCATGAGCATGAGGTCAAAGAACTAAGGGGTAGGGGGGAGGAGGGCAGGGCTAGGACGTATCAAAGTCTTTAACCGTTATCTAACATCAGTCCAAGTATTAGTATCAACTGAGTCCATTGTGGCACTGTGAAATTATGTCTTCATTAATATAAAACTAATCAAAATCTTTAAGACAAAATTCAAAGTCCATGACCTTGACATCAAGGTCATCCAGTCGGGTAAGTATATAGTGTTTTGTAAAAACTCAAAAAAGTGTCTAACATCAGTTCAAGTGTAAACTAAATCTCTGCCAAGCATAATGAATCAGTACGCAATTAGAAAACTTTAATAAAGAACAAATTTCCTAAGTCCCTGACCTTGACATCAAGGTCATTGAGCGGGGGCTGGGGTAGTACTCTGTAAAACTTTGGACTAATATCTAACTACAGTGCAAATATAAAAAGAATTCATCTATGGGTTCAGGAGATATGTGTCATTAAAAAACTTTAACCAAAACATCCAATCAATAAAAAGACAATTTTCTAAGTCCATGACCTTGACATCAAGGTCACTGAGGGGGGTGGGGGTAGTACCTTGGAAAACTTCTGACCAATATCTAACTACAGTGCAAGTATCAAAGGAATCCATCTATGGGTTAAGGAGATACTGGGCTTTAGTAAACTTTAACCAAAACATGCAGTCCCAAAAAAGTCCCAATTTTCTAAGTCCATGACCTTGACATCAAGGTCAAGGAGTGGGGTGGGGGTGGTACCATGTTAAACTTTGGACCAATATCTAACTACAGTGCAAGTATCAAAAGAATCCATTCATGGGTTAGGGAGATATAGGTCTTTAAAAAACTTTAACCAAAACATCCAATCCGGACGCCGACGCGGACGCTGACGTTGACGCGGACGCGGACGCCGTGGTGACAACAATAGCTCTTCCTGAACTTTTGTTCAGGCGAGCTACTAAAAGGACTTTAATGGACTACCATAGAAATTCTAAGTATTGGGACAGACAGGTCTGAGCAAACAGTGCTGACCCAGATCTGACTGCTCCTACAGGAGCAGTCAATTCAGGATCTACACTGTTTGCCATTCATCTGCATCTTTTGGGCACATTACTGAATTGTAAAATCAAGTAGTTTCACTTTTAGGACAATTACAGTACGGTACTTATTTTAGGTGTTACAAGTTTTTTAATATTTACAAGTATATATAGTTGAAATAATAATATACCTGTCCATAACAAAACTTGTGAAATCCTGGTAATAATCTATTGCTGTCTGTAAACCTTTAGATATCTCTGCTACCCTGTCATACACTGTGGGCAGATCTTTTACAAGGGCAGATAACTCTGACTTGATCTTCTCTCCCTATAACAAATTTGGTCATAAAATCATAGGACAGTGGTAACTGCGGACAATGGAGACACATCATGTGATTTCAAACAATATGGCATTGGTAACAAGCAAAGGTTCTGATCAGACTGCGCTTGAGTGCAGTCTGATCAGAACCTTCACATGTCACATCAACCATGTATGGAATTAGCCTACAACATACAGCCAACAATGAGGCCTCTACAGATTCTGTGTAATCAATAAGAATGGTCAATATCACATGACAAAAGTGCCACATTGATGGCAGTCATATCATGTGGCTCAGTTACATTTTTCCTTCCAATTAAAGTTTGTGTAGGGCTGAAACTTCATAGAAGACATAATTAAAAATCCAAAAGCACATGCATATCACAGAAAATATACTGGACAAAAAAAGTTAGGGATCAACTATTTGACTGTAGCTTAAATAATGTAAAATAAATCATCCAAAAATAATTTTCTTGTATTCTCGGCACAGATTTGCATGAAAAATATTGGAATCGGATCGGGTGAGACACCAGTACAAACAAATAAACAGTTAAACCCCTAAAATTGAAGTGAAAATTGGCATCACCACAGAATTGAATGTCCCTGATTCTTGGTTTTTATCCATGCAAAACATTCCTAGTGCTCATACATACCTCTGGGGGTCTGAATAACTGCATGATAGCTACTCGGTGTTCTTTTGGTAAAGCGATAGAGGCTCCTTTGGGGACTTGCTTGCCATTTTTAATGAAAGGCCAGAATTAGATCTCCAGGAGTTTCCTGAAGCCTCTGGTGATTAGAATTGGTGTGATGTAACATCTGTCAAGCATGTTCAATCAGATTTAAAACTTGCGATCAACTAGACTTGTCCATACGGACAATAGTCTCTGTCCAAAGCCACTGGTTTATCACAATAACACTGTGAGGACGCGCATTTTTGTCCATTAAATGATTTAATCGGTAAATTTAAACGAAAACAGTTAGAAAGAGACTTAACACAGCTAATTTGCGCACTTGCACGCTGACAATGAGCCCAGGGTTGATGCGATTTCATAGAAATGCGAGGCGACAGTTGGCAAAACGTGACACAAAGTGGCATCTGGGTCATTGGACCCATGTTCTTTTCACAGATGAGTCCAGACTGTATGTAGATATCCACAATGATGAGAGAAGGTTGTTACGACTGCCAGGTCTACGTAGCACAGACTATGAATCAAATGGTGTTGAGGAATATGACATGTCTGGACGAGGGTGGTTGATGGTATGGTCCGGAATCTGGATTGACAGCTGTGCGGACTTGCGCATGCCAGACAGAGCTCTGATTGGTGTTCGATTTAGGAATGACATGTTTATCCAATTACGAGACCGTTTGCTAAAGTTTTTGGCGAGGACATCATCGAATCACAGGGCAAATGTGGTGGACCAGTGTCTAGCGACAGACACCATCGCCCTCATTGACATGTCAATTTAATCACAAGTTTCAAATCCGATTGAGCATTCTTTGGACATGTTACACCGCCAATCCTGATCACGAGAGGCTTCCTGAAACTCAAGGAGAGCTCATTCAGGCTTTTCGTGAAAAATGGCAAACGAGTCCCTAAATAGGCCTCTGGGGATTTACCAGAAGCATACCAAGTGACTGTCATGCAGTAATTCAGGCCCTTGGAGGCCACACTGAGAACTGAAAATGATTTTGCATGGATGAAATAAAAAAATAATGGGCATTCATTTTGTTGTTAATGCCAGTTTTCACTTTGATTTTAGGGGTATGCCTGTTTATTCATCTCTGCTGGTGTGTCACGTAATCAAATTCCAATATGTGTCATGCAGTCTTGTGCAGCATTGTTAGATGTATTCAACAGAAGAAAACGATTTTTTGAAAATTTCTTTTTTCAATATAAAAATTTCAGTCTAATGTTTGATCCTTAACTTTTTTTGTTCAGTATATATACAGATGGTTTGTTGAAATTTATTCTAATCCTAGTCTATTCAATTTTCGCTTTCACTCACATATTAAGCCATCTGGGTCATTATCAGGTAACTTAGATGCTTGTCTGCCTATCAATGAGCACAACAGTAATGATATGCAGACTTCATTCTAAAGTAAGTGTGCCCCTATTGTAAAAACAATATTTGACATTGGCAAATGTCTGAGCAAAACACTATTTGACTGTGCATCTTGCCTGTGGTAGCCACAGAACTTTTGTTTTGTCTGAATTGAAATGAAAAGGAAATAAGATTTGTATTAAAAAATCAAGAGATGGATTTTCCAAGTTGCATCCTTGAAAATTGGCTCACATTTGGCAAGTTAGAGAGCACTAAATTTTAGCCCTGCGTACTGTACCATTGTATTCATACCTTAATTCCGAGCTGTTTACAACTACTGTCATATTTCTTTCTGAGCTCAGCTGCCTTGCTGGCATAGTCTGCCTCCTTCCTGTCACACTCCTAAATGAAGAAAAAGTGAGATTGTATTATCCAAGGCATATACCTTGCAAATGCATGTCAAAAAATTAAATAAAAACAAGAAATGTTACAGTGTATAACAAATGCCCCCCAAAGGCCCCTTAAACTGACCTTGGAGCCTAGTTGTGACCTTGACCTTGGGCATAAAACCCGTGTCTTGCACGTGATATACATTCTCAATTTGTTTTACATTTCTGTAACGTTTAAAGATAGGACTTCTCTGCCGGGGGGTCTGGTTCCCATCTCACAGCAGATTTACCTATACAGGTAAAGGTGTAAAAATTTATTCAACCAATCAGTGGACCAGAGTTACCAGTTATGACCATTTTATTGGCTGACTGGAGGTGTTGACACTATGTGATCAAGAGACAGAATGATACTGTTAAAATTAATCCTCCTTATATAGTACCACCCTGTCTTTAAGTGCACTTTGGAAGTGGATTCAAGGGGATTTAATTCAACCACTGAACCAAACTGTGTATGGCTTTGACACTGGGTGTGGGAACCTAAATGTTGCGCCTTACATGACTTACCATTATACTTTACTTTTCTTGACGTTACCATTTTATCATGCTTTACCTTTCAGAGAAACTTGATGAAATTCGCTTCAGCAGTTTTGCGTCAGTTCAGAGACATGATTTGACCTCTGAGCCCTGACTGTGATCCTGACTTCAGGCAACAGAACCATAATTTGTTTGTGACATGTTCGCTCATTGTTTCATACTTTTTCATGATGTTTAATGAAGTTTGCTTCAGTAGTTTTTAGGTAATTGAGAATAAATGACTTGTCCTTTGACCTCTGGCTATGACCTTGACCTTTGGTGTGGGAACCTATGTCTTGTGCATGGCAAATCTTCTCAGTACGCTTTATCTTTTTGTAATGTTTGCTTTAGTACTTTTCTGAGTAATTGCTGAGATGTGATTTGGCCTCTGATCCCAGATTGTGACCTTCACCTTGAATTTGGGATCATAAATATTGTGTGCAACATACCCTCTCATTATGGTTTACCTTTCTGTGAAGTTTAATGACATTCACTTCAGCAGGTTTTAAGTTATCACAGAGGCGAGATTTGACCTTTGACCCCTAATTGTGACCTTGACCTTCAATCTGGCAACCCAAATCTTATGTGCAACACACCTTCTCATTATGCTTTATCTTTCTGTGAAGTTTCATTAAATTTGCTTCAGTAGTTTATAAGTTATCGCTGAGACCCAATTTTTAGACCCAATTTGACTTTTGACCCAACTGTGGCCTTGACCTTGGGCATAGGGACCTAAGTCTTGTGCGGGGCACACTTTCTCATTATGCTTTATCTTTCTGTGAAGCTTCATCACATTTGCTTCAGTAGTTTTAAAATTGTTGCTGAGACAAGTTTTTGAGACACAGTTTGACCTGTGACCTAATTGTGGCCTTGACCTTGGGCATAGGGACCTAAGTTTTGTGCATGACACACCTTCTCATTATGCTTTATCTTTCTGTGAAGTTTCATAAAATCTGCTTCAGCAGTTTTAAAGTTATAGCTGAGACAGGATTTGTAATAAACGGACGGATGGACTGACAGATGGACATATGGTGCGATTTTAATATGCCACCCGAAGTTCCTTCGGGGGCATAATAATGATGATGGTTCTATACCACTTCCCTGAGAGCCTGGTTAAAGATGAATACATGTACTGTGCAAGACAGATTAAATTTCTGCTATGGTAACCAGATCATTCACTGTCAGTGCTACAAATACATATTTCATAATCTTTGTTTTTTTAAATGTATACAGTCTAGTTTATAGCCTTAGCAGGTGTATAAAGCCTGAAACAGGGGGCAGATCACTTACTGGGACAAAAATATTAAGCAAGCCATGACACTTCTAGTACTTTGAATTTCATCAATATCAAAACTGTCATTTCATATGAATTTTATGAAAATCGCTAAAGGCTTGTTACATAAATTTCATATGAAATGACCACTTGTGTAAGATCCTCTATATCAGGGCTCGGGAAATATTGAAAAATGAATGAATCGGTCCAGCTGATGATGTCATCATCTAACTACACGGGAGCGCCGTTACAACGCGGGTGCCGGGAGACATAAAATTATAAGTGATCTCGCGGTATAACGATCTTCGCTGAATACCCCCACCCACTAATGAAAAACCCCATGTTTACATGTTCGTAGCCCTAACCAGGTAGAGGAGACATGTTTACTGCTTACCTGACAGAGTGAAAATCAGTGCTGAAATAGCCATTTTGTCCCTATGTTCTTACTTATTGTGAAACATGCGCTTTAAAATGCAAACATGAAAGTGAAAGTAGCCATGCCAGAAACGCATGATTCGTCTTACTGCCGTTTCGAATGGGCCAATAAACTATTGAGCGGGTAACCATCATTTTTATTTGAGTTTTTATTCGAGTTTTTATTCGAGTTAATTCCCTTGCCCGTGTAATTTTTGTGTTTTACCTTTCAAAAAGGTACCTTCGGACGATTAGAAAAAATATACTTATTTGCGCGAGTACTGACGTCGCCTAAAATAATAAAAAGCCTACAGATAATCAAATCAGGCTTAAGCTTTGTTGT
This sequence comes from Ctena decussata, assembly GCA_963989385.1. Classification (NCBI taxonomy): domain Eukaryota; kingdom Metazoa; phylum Mollusca; class Bivalvia; order Lucinida; family Lucinidae; genus Ctena; species Ctena decussata. Next base: position 8,158 of record CAXDIV010000094.1, read on the forward strand.
TGTTGTTTTTCGCATGTAAAAGTATTTTATAATGCTTTCTTTGGAAGTATACACGGCCTTTTTCCCCGAGCGTCGGCCTGTGTATTGTGTAAACAATCAGAATCAGAATTTATTAAGCTTAAGCATATACAGCTCATCACTATACATTTACAAATACAATACATATAAGCACAATAGTCTCTTTAATACAATAATATACAATAGAAATCCGAAAGTGAGCATTTAGGGTTACATTTTCAACTATGAAGTCTATGCTTTCTATTCTTAAGTACCTTATGCAGAAGTCTAATCAAGAGTTCTTGAATTATACAAAGAAGTACGAATTTCAAATGCTTGAATGATATATCTGGCTAAGTTCTTTAACACGTTAGCATTATCTGTTAGGAGTAACTGAACAAATTTAAACATACTTGGCCGTTTAACATAATATTGCTTAATGTACTTCTTACGAATTTCATTGTAGACCGGACAGATGATTAAAAAGTGATATTCGTCCTCTATATCATGTTTATCACAAAAAATACAATATCTTTCCTTTCTAACGATGTTTTTATATCGACCCTCTTCTATATTTAAATTGTGTGAGGACAATCTTAATTTGGACAGAGCTTTTCTAAACTTTGGGTTAACCATTTTATCTAAATATGTTGCAAGTCCAAAGTCCTGTTTAAATTAAACAATGTGACCTGAGATTGGTGACATGTGGCATGTGCTAATTATCGAAGTCTTCTGAAAACCTCTGTTCACACCTTGGCAAGACAATCGGCGCTTTGTTAATCTGTGATAACTTTTGACACGTTGTTGATTAAATTTATGTAAACAACCCAATTAACTTTTAATGCAATGTCGTAAACACCGACAAAAATAGCCGAAACATCCGCGACAAAAAAATATCTGACAGAATCGGAGAAAATTTCCTAAGTATTGGCCCAATATGGGACCGATTTTTTGGGGCTTTGGGCTGTTTCCAATTGGTCCCAATTTCTGAATTTCGGTCTGGGACCAAAAGAAATCCGGTTTTCCCGAGCCCTGCTCTATATTTAAAATCTAACTTTTTTTCATGACTTTTATGCTTGAATATAGCCTTGTGGCAGAGGTAGACAACCCCTATTTGACAAAATTTTGATAATGACTCAAAACTTTTGTCATTCTGGTCATTTGTTGCAAGGTTTGTTTTGTTGCTTTACGAGCACAGTAAACAGCTATGGCCATGTTGGAACGGTCAGTTAACCTAACCACACTATTCCTGGACAGGCTTAGACCTCCTAACCAGTACTAAATGCTCATTCTTCTGCTAGTAACTGACAAGTGCCCTTCTTGAATCAGCAGGAGAATCCAAAGTTGCAAGTTTTGACGTCTTATTAAGAATTGCATTCATTCTTTCATGATTTTATTCATGTACATAGCTCTGCAGCGGGGGCAAACAACTCCAAGGAGAAATTATTTTGAGTTACAGATTGTTTCTGTTACTTAAATTGTTTTTGTTACTTTAATTGTTTAAATGGAGTTTTGGAAAATCCATATTAACTCTGATTTTGTAAGTTGTCCCCAAAATAATACCTTTTGTATCTGTTGGCACTTTGCTATCTGTTTCTTCAGAGCAGGAACTTCATAATTTACATTTCTTATTAACATCTGAGCTGTCTCAGCTGAAAAATCAAGACATGAACTCGGTTTTAACATCCCACCAACACAGATCATACAAAGATGGGGCCTCAGTTTTACAGTCTCATTCAAAAGACCACAGCAGCAAGTATCAAACTTGCGACTATGGATTGATAGTCTAGCACATTATCCACTACACTACCTTGGCTCCTCAAATTATATGAAACTTGATCAAACTGAGTAGCATCACTGTCCTACCACATGTGGGAAGAGACAAAATTCAGATCTGACACATTATAATCATAGTCTCTTCTAGCAGTATTGGAACAAATAGTCCAAAGTAAACAGTGCAGATGGGCTTTGGGGCTTCAGCCCCGCCATCTGGGCCTCTGTGTTATGTATGATATGTAGGCCTCCAGATAATGAGTATCTGATGACAGTCTGAGATAATTCATCTGTGTGGCTAGATTAAAATATATATTTGATATCTTCTTAGAATCGCCTCGGCCAGGCAATTCTAATGAGATATCACAGCATATATTTCAAGACAAAAAGGACATGATAAAAATTCTCATCAAATTGATCCCTAATTATTTTTATATATTTTTGAGCCCCCAACCCCCTACACACACACACAAGTGCGTTTGACCCTTTAATATTTTTTTGGCGATCGCTATTGACAACCGGTTGTCAATAGCGAACATTCGCTATTGACAACCGGTTGTCAGTAGCGAAATTCGCTATTGACAACCGGCTGGAATATACCCCATCAAATTAAGATGGGCCAGTGAAGATCTTCTGAATTTTGAAGAAATAATTTGGTAACATGAAATTTTATAATATATTAGACAAGAAAATGTGAATATGGAGATGTCAAGATATGAAAAACGAGTATTTGTTTCATGCTTTTTGGAACTTTTATTGGAGCTGATATCAACATAGTACATGAACAGCAAAGGCATAAATGATGTTTTCTTCTATAGATATTTCCTCAAATCTCCAGATAGTTAAGTGTAGCAGGGTGTTATCTTCATATGTTATATGGGTAATTAGTATAATATTTTAACATGTTCTGTAGTATTTGGGTTGCTTTTACGTTTTACAGGAATAAAAAAAAAGCTGACCTACCTACCCTGGTTTCACAGACAAAGGGGGTATTCTGGTAACTGTTTCTGTCTCTTTGAAGATTAATACACAAGTAGAGTTCCGTAATGTTGAGTAAAGCTCAAGACAGTATGGTTAAGGAAGGGTATCTATAGTTAAGGAGAGTTGAATTGACAAATAACTTAGGCCCTTCTCAGTCTCCCTCATACGTAGTCTGATCAGGTTCTACAACATTTGTTATAGATTTCTCTCTTGTTTAGAAGGATATCTATGGACAAATAATGTAGGCTCTTCTCAGTTTCCTTCAGGAGTAGTGTGATCAGGTTCTACACCATGCTATGACACACCTATCTTGTTCAGACATGGTGTCTATGTGTAAAGAGAGTTGAAATGACAAATAATGAAGGCCCTTCTCAGTCTCTCTCAGGAGTAGTCTGATCAGTTTCTATACCATTTGTTATTAGACTTCTCTCTTGTTATCCCTAGCTGAAGGTGAATAGATATTGTTTTCTCCATGTCTGTCCATTGGTCTGTCTCTTGGTTCATCTATCTGTCCTTCTATTTGTCCGTCCTTCAGTCCATTCATCTGGAGCCATAACTAAATAACCACTGGACAGAATTTCATGAACCTTAAAACAAATATTCAGTTGACCCTCTTTACAACAACAGCATTTGTTCCCAAACATTTTGACATTAGACTGAATTTGCTCTTGTAAAGAATGCATATTCAGAACAATTTAGCCATTTTGTTACATTGTCAGGATTGCTTAAGCAATGACTGAGCGGACAGGATTTGTGATGGACAGACAGAAAACTATTGGAAAAACAAGAAATGTTACAGTGTGTAACAAATGCCCCCGAAGCCCCTATCACCTGGTATTTGATCCCTGACCTTTGACTGTGAACTTGACCTTGGTTATGGAAACCTAAATTTTGTGCATAACACATTATACCATTTTAATTTACCTTTCGGTAAAATTTGATTAAATTCGCTTCAGCAGTTTTTGAGATAGTTTGGACACAAGATTTGTAAGAGACAAACTTATGACCTTTGACTGTGACCTTCACCTTGGTTGTGAGAACCTAAATTTTGTGCATGACACAACTTCTCATTTTGGTTTACCTTTCTGTAAGATTTGATTCAATTCACATCAGCAGTTTTTGAGATATCTTGGATACAAGATGTGTAGAAGACAAGATTATGACCTTTGATTGTGACCTTGACCTTGGTCATGGGAACCTAAATTTTGTGCATGACACAACTTCTCATTTTGGTGTACCTTTCTGTAAAATTTGATTCAATTCACTTCAGGGGTTCTTGAGTTATTGCTGACATACAAGACAAACTTATGACCTTTGATTGTGACCTTGACCTTGGTCGTGGGAACCTAAATTTTGTGCGCGACACACCCTCTCATTATGGTTTTCCTTTCTGTGAAGTTTGATTCAATTCACTTAAGCGGTTTTTGAGTTATTGTGGACACACGATTTGTAAGGGTCAAACCTATGACCTTTGATTGTGACTTTGACTTTGGTCATGGGAAGCTAAATTTTGTGCGCGACACACCTTCTCATTATGGTTTACCTTTCTGTGAAATTTGATTCAATTTACTTCAGAGGTTTTTGAGTTATGGCGGACACACGATTTGTAAGGGTCAAACCTATGACCTTTGATTGTGACCTTGGTCGTGGGAGCCTAAATTTTGTGCGTGACACACCTTCTCAATTTGGTCTACCTTTCTGTGAAATTTGATTAAAGTCCCATTAGCGGTTTTTGAGTTATGGCGGACATATGATTTGTAACGGACGGACGGACAGACGGACGGACGGACAGACGGACGGACGGTGCGATTTTAATATGCCACCCGAAGTTCCTTCGGGGGCATAATAACTAATAGTAATGACTTAAAGGTAGGTTCCTGGGCTAGCGATGTCAATTATATCCACAAAATAATTTCGTCTTTTTCTGAGCAGTATTGAATTCTCTTATTTTTCTGAATTTGTTGCTGCTGAGAAACTCGTCAGATGTTGAAGAAAATAGTCGTTTTCCCTTTTGGTTTATTTTCTTTCGTTGGAATTCCAGTTCTAAAAATAACTATGTGTATTATGTCTATAAGTGCGCGATTTCTGATGCCATTCTCCAAAGGTCATTTTCCCTTGATGTGAGCTCTCCTAGAGGTCCTGGCAGGGCGGATGGGCTAAAACTATCCCAAAATGCTATGCAGCATGACATAAGCTGCGTTATCTATTTTTGGCGCGAACTAAAAATAGCGCTAACTGGTGTGCGAAGCAGAGTTAGGAAATCCCTTGCAAAACAACTTTTCTAATAATTTTTTATTTAAACTTTTTAGTGAAACTTATTAATTCCCTTTTATAAGTGCTTTCCAACAACTTGGATGAAAGTTCAACAAGATTATGATGCATTCCAAAGTACAGGAACCTACCTTTAAAAAAATTAACCAATGACTGACTGAATGAAATGTCCTGAAACGTAAAATCATTAGGTATTGTCATGACATAGCAGTGCATATTAAGTTATAATCACATCAGTAGTGCATGATTTAATGCCCTTGAATTGCTTTAAAATCTATAAATTAGCCATAACTAAGATGCTGCTGAACTAAATTTCTTGAGACTGAATTAAAAATGTATTATCATAGTTCAGTGATGCTGAGGCAAGTGTTTAAGAATGGCTTCAGCTTATACCTCACTTATGCCAAAGTTATTTCCCCTGATTTGATTTACAACACAGCCCTAACAAAATAACCAATGGATGATATTTTATGAAACTTAAAATAACACATGAACAAATCAAGGCCACTTTGGCGAAGGATATAAATTCACCAGATTTGCTTCTTAAGAAGGGGTTCTATGGACAAATAATGTAGGCCTTTCTCAGTCTACTTGAGTAGTAGTCTGATCAGATTCTACACCATTTGTCCAGCGCTGGAAATGCCCAGAGGCCCGGTGGCCAAATGCTCCTAATTTTTGTCTCAGGCCACCAGAAATCTCCAAAATACTACCTTTAGTGGCCCAAATTTATCTTTCTGGCAATACTAAATGAATGGGAGCTTTAGTTGGTGGATAATTTGGGCCTCTGAAAGTTAGGCCTGTTAAGCTTTTGGGCCACCACATAAATTTTGCGAGTTTCCAGCACTGTTTGTTATGACACACCTGTCTTGTTAAAACATGGTATCTATGGTTAAAGAGGGTTAAAATGACAAATAATGTAGGCCATTACCAGCCTCCTCATGCAGTCTAAACCATTTGTTCACCTCACTTGTTAAGACAGTGTATCTATTGTTAAGGAAAGTTAAGGAAAGTTGAAATGTCAAGTAATGTAACATAACAGTGCATGGAATTTTAACCTATTTCCTCTTCAATGCTGCAATAAAATAAACATATAATAATGTTCTCATTTGATATGATGGATGGATTGATAGCTAATTTGGAGTTTAACAGCCTTTCCAACCAGGGTTCAGTCATAGCATACTCTTCAGCTACAATGAATATTTGAAACAAGTCACCCAATGGGAAATGCTCGTCCACCTGAGTTCTAGCATGCATTATGCCCAAAACAAGGTCAAATGTGGGCTTTTGAGTGTTCAAGGGCAAGTCACTAGGCAATAGTAAAATATGGCCACATTTCTAACTGGTCTGAGATTTTATACCTGTCCTGGTTAGTGACATTTTTATGAAAATTCTGTGAAAAACCATTAACTCCCTGAGCATGAAAGTTTGGTCACTTCAGGGGCATGGTTGGCAGGATTTATGTAGGGTACCACTCCCTCCCTCCAGTATGGCCGACTTGGATCCAATGGGCATGACTGGCAGGATTTATGTAGAAGACCACTAAACATTGGTAGTTGGTACATACTAAATATATAATTTGATCAAGATTGGCCAGGAGGTTTAGGAAGTATATGTATTCTTGTTTGAAACTTTTGAACAGACAACGGACAACAGAGCCTCCCTATAAACTCACCTAGTGAGCCTACAGCTCAAGTGAGCTGAAAATGGAATTGATTACTATCAAAACTTTATATCAGATTCTGGGGCTCTCAAGAAATAGCTATAGAAGAAAACATTTAAGCCTTTACTGTTCATATACTGTGTTGAAATCTGCTCAAATAGAAGTTCCCAAAAAGCATGAAACAAATATTTGTTGAAGTAGTACCATGACATCTTCATATTCACTTTTTCTTGTCAAATACTATAACATTTTAATATTACCAAATTATTTCTTCAGCATTCAGTAGATATAAACTGGCCCATCTGAATTTGATAGGGAATATTCCAGCCGGTTGTCAATAGCGATGTTCGCTATTGACAACCGGTTGTCAATAGCAAACGTTCGCTATTGACAACCGGTTGTCAATAGCCACTTATTTTTTTCGAGTATATATTAGCACACTTGATTTTATGGGTACCAGAAGACACAAAAGATACTTTACAAATGATTTGTGAAGATAATAATGCTTTGAACAAATGGGCCCAGACACATGGACAGCCTCGTGAAAAAAGCTCATATAAATTGGTAAGAATGTAATGTGAAATGGTTTCATGAGGAGAGAAAAGTTTGCTCCCGAACGTTTTGGTTCATGTAGATATCTAGATAGTACTGCATCTCACCTAGAAATACTCCATCTTTTTCATACAGCTTTATAATGTCTGCCCAGTCCTGAAATAGATTCAACTGAATATGAACAGAAACAAATAGAAACACTTAAACAGAACCACAACAAATAAATTCTTGTTGATACCCAAAGAAATAATAAAGCTTAAAGCAAAGCAGAAATTCAATGACATAATTGCTGATGTTTTTTTTTACAATTGTCACCTGCTATCATTTTACACCATAAAGTTGCATTTTTCAGCCACTAAAAAGGCAATGCCTTGTGGGATAAGAGGTGAACATATGACCAAGTACAAGCAACACTGTCTGAAGATGTTGATTCTGGAATTATGCTTATAGCATACCTTCATTTTCTGTGACGAATACTGTCCAAATATATTCTTCTCTCCACATTCAGTGTCCTTCAACAGCTCAACAATTCTCTGACAGTGGAAATAGTTGATATCTGGAATATCATAAAATTTCAAAGTTTTGGGACAGATCAGTTTATACAAACAGTGCAGACCCAGATCAGACTGCTCCTGAAGGAGCAGTCTGATCAGAACCTACACTGTGTGCCATTCCATCTGCATTTTTGGAGGCATTACAGCAATTTGTAAAACCAAACTTGTTCTGTTTTTTAGGATGGATGGATAACTTGTTTTCTTATATGTCCTTTTCAACAGTATTTCAGACATAAAAGGACAGTGGCAGGGTGAAAATAAAAGACTGTGTGCAATAGATCCCCATTTCCGTCTGAAAAGTTTTCTGCCTCCACTGGAAATCAAACCCCGGACTGCTGGATCTGCTATGGTAAAGTGTGCCAATTTTCAGAATTTTTACAGTATACAGTACAGTTCTTTTATCATGGTATGTTTGAAGTCCTTAGAAAGACATAGTATTATAAGTGAATAGTGTTGCATGTATACTGAGATTAAACTTCTAGGAAATATAAAGCAATCAAGCTTTAAATGCTCATTTACAGATATACCTTTATCCCTTTAACATCACCGTCTTGAGTCATGACATGTAAGTATCATATCCAGAGCACTAGCATTTCATCAAGGTGAACTGAAGCAACTCAATTATTTTCTGTTTTGCCTCCCTTCTAAATGGGGTCTAATCTTAAAGGAAAGAATTTACTCCCTGAGGAGCAAATTCTTTCCTTCAAGAGTAGACCCCATGTCTAATGGGATTCTTTGTACAGGGAGGCAGACAATATAGAAAAAGGTTGTTTCCCTTTGCAGAAATGGGGGAAAAGAAAGAGGTATATCTAAACACCTTAAACCAAGAAATATCACCAGAGTTATCATCCAGCCCAAGGTTATCAGGAGTTATGTCAAAATATCAAAATTATTTACATGTTCCAATATCAAAATTATTTACATGTTCCTTGCAGAAGTTTGGTAATTTCCTCCACCGCTGGCATATCCTGGATAGCCTTGTTGATTTTCTCTCGGATAATCAGTGACACAGCCTGCCATTGTTGCTGACAGTGGCGACGGTTTATCAACCAGTCTGAAATATCAAGAACAGAATTTGAACACAATTTATCAACCAGCTAAAATATCAAGAACATGATTTATCAGCCATCTGAAATATCAAGAACATGATTTATCAACCAGTCTGAAATATCAAGAACAGAATTTGAACACAATTTATCAGCTAGCTGAAATACTAAAAACATGATTTATCAGTCATCTGAAATAAAAGAGCTGCGACACAAGGTTTTTCTAAGATTTGACCTAGTGAACTAGTTTTTGACCTGACATGACCCAGTTTCGAACTTGGCCTAGAGTTTATAGAGATAAACATTCTGACAAAGTTTCATAAAGATTGGATCAAAACTGTGTCCTCTATAGTGTACACAAGGTTTTTCTATGATTTGACCTAGTGACCTAGTTTTAGACCCGACGTGACCCAGTTTCGAAGGTCCTAGATATTATGAGGATAAACATTCTGACAAAGTTTCATGAACTTTGGATGAAAACTGTGCCCTCTAGAGCGTACACAAGGTTTTTCTCAGATTTGACCTAGTGACCTAGTTTTTGACCCGACATGACCCAGTTTCGAACTTGGCCTAGATTTTAAAAAGACTAACATTCTGACAAAGTTTAATAAAGATTGGATTGAAACTGTGCGGGCTAGAGTGTACACAAGCAAAAGTTGACGGACGGACCTCCGGACGGACGTACGACGGACATCAGGGTATCCCAAAAGCTCACCCAGAGCACTTCGTGCTCAGGTGAGCTAAAAAACTACACACTTACCCAGAAGTTTGTTGTAGTGTATGTCTATTGGCAAGTTCTCTAGATCTTGTTGCATCTTCGCTTCTTAAAATAAAAACATGGAAAAATGCAGGCAGATGTCTCAGGACAGATAATCATAAACACTACAGCTAGGCTCACAAGGTGTCTGCATACAGGATAGCTTGAAAATTCAATCAAAACTTTCAGAAGAGAGTATAGATAGCTAAACCAAAATCCTTTTACCATGTTTACCCAAATCAAAATATACAAGTTCAACATTCAGTATACAATTTGAAAAAAAAACCCAAACACTAAGCTAATAAAACTAGGAGCATTTTGAAAATATTTTCACTGATGGTGGAGGAAAAAAACAAATTTTAGTTCAATTTAATGATTTTTTTTTTGCCAAAATGGTCAGTTTTGTCCCGTTTTTGAACACACAGGTCCTCTTTTCAAACAAAAATTCTGATGGCAAAACTCAGTTTAATTTTAAAATATTATAATTTTGAATGACAGAGCCTATTTATAAAAAGCTTTAAAAAGCTATGTATATTTTGCTATATATTAAATAATAGAAACTGCGTAAAAAATCGGGCTGAGCCACCCACTTAAAGTGGGACAAAATGATCCACCCCTGAAATCGAACCAAAACGACTCAGGCCGACTGGACTGAAATGACTCTTTACCCTTTCAGTTAGCTCTAAAAGTTAATATGAATTGTTTTCAACCTCGAAAATTTAACTGTGGTTGCTACTACAAGTCTAGGAAATCAGGATTTAACTCAGGCTCACAACCATAGCTCTTATAAATTGAAAAGCACCAGTCATTTGCATCTACACCCCCCCTTGGGCAGAGAAATAGCGGGATATTGACTTTTCACTCTGCAAAGCCCTGGTATATGCCCTGCATTGTGGGGGAATTTTTGTGTCAAATCCCTGTAAAAGGTCTGAATCAGAATCAGAATTGTTTACTGGTGATACGTCCAAGGACAATCATTCACCAGGACCTGTGACAGTGAATCAGGGAAGCTAGTCCCTAGCCCTTACAAGAGAAGTAAACTTAGTAACTGAATCCTCTGCACCCTCAGCAGCAGAAAGAATGGAATCTTCCAAGGAATTCTAATCTCTAATAGTCTGGGGGAAGAAACTGGACTTGTAAATGTCAGTCCCAGCCAATGGGGTTTGAAATGCCAGGGAATGATGATTCCTGGTACGCCTACTTGGGGGGAACAAGGACATTTATGGGTTTACTGGCTGCACCCTTCAGACTTTTGTAAAGCATTATGAGTCTACTATCTTTCCATCTCTTTTTCATGGATTCCCACTTAAGTTTCTCCAGCATGCCAGTCATACTCCCAGTTTCATATGTGTAATTCCCGGTTACAAATCTAGCTGCCCTTTTCTGCACCTTCTCAAGTTCATCTTGAAGAAGTATACTTTGTGGGTCCCAAACTGAACTACCATACTCCAAGACTGGACGCACCAGTCCCTTGTATGCGGACTCATTTAAAGTCCGTAGGGGATCATATAAATATGAATATCCATATTCTGACAATGTGTCGCTGTAAATTTTGTTAAAAACCCTCCACTATTTTCCCCACTGTTTTTGGGGGAATCAAAAGCCTGGTGTATCCATGGCACTGCTGGGACTCCTCTTAGGTAAGAACAGGGTACTCCCCGCTATGCTCGTTATCCTCGGGCCCCATGAAGGCCGCAGCTGCAAATGACTGGTGCAAAAAATGACTGTATGAGTTTGAATACCCAACTGCTGCCTTTCGTCGGCATATTCAATTTTAACAAACCACATTGTGCAATCAACATAGCCCCACCCACTTCGATCTCCACAAAAGAAGTCATTCTTTTCCAGTCTTGTAAATAATTTGAACATAAATATTTATGCTTACAAATTTCATTACATCACAAAATAAATATGCAATTTTTCTTTTACCTTATTTCCAGGTATTTATTGAGTGAAAAACAACAATATGGAAACAATTGCAGGCCAACGTCAAACCGAAAGTAGTTTCCTCTTCAGTTGGTCTTCCTCGGTTCTATCGTGTCTGTCTGCACGAAGACCGTGCTCTCAAGATCTGTCCGCATGACAGTCGGACACACGAAAAGAAGCTGGAAGTGATGGAGATGCAAACCTACCAATAGGTACCATTTCAGGGCAAAAATATCCAGTTTCCATCAACCAACTTTCCTTTGTCCACTTGGAACTACAGTTGATGCTAGCAGATAGTGGATTTTCCAACAAGGATATACAACACTCTGGACATCTTAGTTCCAGCTTCAGGCGCGTCGTTTTAAGGGATAGTGATACGGATTCAGAAAATGTCAGTTTGATACGGCTTTCTTTATCAGATGGCCAGAAAACAGGCGGTTCAAAGGGTGTATCATTGATAGGTATATGATAAACTGAGGTATAAACTACATTACCTTCTAATGGTTTACCATAAGTGCACGGATAAGTCAATAATTGCACGGATAATGTAAATATTTCATATTATAGACAACGAGATCTTCCCAACAGATTATACCCAAGATAGACTGACTAAAATTTCACGATGCGGAATGGTAAAGCTTGAGCCGCGTCATGTGACTTCCAACAATGTGACAATTTTGTCATGTGATATTCACATCAGGATTTTCACTGTTTGCCCGGTAAATTTTGTTGTAATTCCAAACAACTGACATATAAAGGAAACAATGTCACTGTCCGAATTTACCCGCCTGCCCGAAGTTACCCGACTCTCCCCTACATTGTTTGAGCAAACATTGTAATCGCAGATAAGATCTACAGTTTACCTTCAATTTTCTTTTTGTTTGATAGACAAATGTCAAAGACAGAATGGAAAAAAATCATGAATGAGGCAGTACACAGCCATATTGAAGCCTTGTGGCGGGCTGATGTAATTGATAAGCAATCTCTGAAATACATTAATCCAAATTCCTTAAAGGTCGGGAAACCACATCATGTATGGTCTACTGTTAGAAACTGCTTAACTGATAATAGAAGAGCTCAATTAAAGTGTAAACTTCTCACGGGCACCTATATTTTGCAAAGTAATAGGGCTGCTTTCAATCAGTACACAGTTGACCCAACATGCAAACTGTGTCTAGCTGCACCTGAAACAAGGCAACACTTTATAGCAGAATGCTCAGCTTATGAATCTGAACGAGAAGTTTATGCAGAGAAATTGCGAAATAACCCAGTTCTCCCTGATGAACTCAAACGTGAATTGTTGAACCCAGAACTGTTTACCCAGCTCACCCTGGATGCTTCATTCTATATCAATGGTCAAGATAATTTGGAGACCCTCGAATTACACTCGAGAGAGTATATACTACAGATTCACAGAAAAAGAATAGCGAGTCTCAATCGCCAGAATTCAACTTGTTAACAATCGTCAGACAAAGTATCAACAAATAATCAAGAGACTTCACTGCTTCTATTAAAAGTCCTATACTGTAAATAAAAAGACTGTACATAATAACACTTCACCAGTTTAATAATTATTTAACGAGCTCAAGTGTGAACTTTTACACCTAACGGTGGTGCCTCGATAAATCAACGGGGGAACTTTAAGAAGACTAGAACTAGAACTAGAACTAAGGCTTTACTTAAACGAGAATCTGAGGGCCCACACAGTTTGTCATTACTGAACCGTTTGGAATTATTACTGCATTGTAGTACCGAAGTGTTCCATATCAAGGGCGTAGCTACGTATACGGCAAATACGCAGGTGCGTATTGAAATTTTGTCAAAATTGACAAAATTTCAAAACGCACCTGCATAGTTGCATGCTGAAATTTTACAATTTAGACAAGATTTCTACACCAACTGCCAAAGTGGCTGAAATACTACCTTTTCCTTCAAGGGGTAGCGTATGACACATGATTGTGCGTATCATGAAATTGCTCCTAGATACGCCGCTGCATATGAGGACACTTACGGTAATGATTTCAGGTGTTCTAAATTTAAGATTTTCTTACGGTATGTTGTTCGCATATGCAATTGCCTTTCGACAAATCAGGAGTCATAGAATTGATATGGCTGGATTTTAAAGTAATCTGAAATTTCATGCCTACCCTTTCACAGAAATCTGATGAAAAATGGAGTTATATAGTGGTCACAATATTTTTTTTTCTATTATTAGTATAAGCCTACAGCATCTTCCAGTAAATATAGCAACCAGAGTTCTGAACCGTCTTCTATATACAATCCTTATCGTATCGTATCGTTCCGCCCCGAAACCCCTTCATATGAGTGAAATTTTATGAAAATTAGCCAAGAGGCAGCCAAGATATTCTTGTTTAAATTATGAAGTATGGATGTACGGATGGTCAGGCGAACATATCTATCATATAAGCCGCCCTGGGCCCCGTGGGATCTTCGGCTTTGGTGAACTAATCATGCAACAGAGCCCTTAGATTATAGTTAAATTCTAAAAATTGGGAAATCTAATTCAGTTACCGTAATTGACCTAAAATAGAACACTTTGAATAGAAATGGCCTACTGGGTAAAGTCTGATCAGACTTTTCCTTTTGTCTGATCTGGGTTTGCACTGTTTGCTAAAACCTCTGTGTCCCAATATTTAGAATTTAACGGTATATAAAAGAAGCTCTTGATTCCAATAAATTTAAATACTGAATCATTTTTATAGCTACTTATTTCCATTTGACAGCTTTTTAAGTTTTAATGTTGTTTCCATAATTTTTATTTGTAGTTTTCTTGTGCGATATTTATATTATTTGCGGCTATGATAATAAGATTTGATGCTATGGCTTTTGTAGTATAAGTCTCATGAGATCTGATTATTATTTATGAACCGCGGCACAACAAAACCAACAAAGTGGCATGTACGGCCAGCGTAGACTCAGATCAGCCTGGACATCCGCCAAGTCGTATCACAGTTTTCGCTGTCCGCATGGAGGTAGCTTAGACCCTTAGCTACCTTTTAAGCGCAAAGCGAAGACTCTGGTCAGACTGGGCGGATGCCCAGGCTGGTCTGAGTCTTCGCTGGGCGCATGGGCCACTCTGTTATTTTTTTCGTGTCGCAGCTCATTGTTTTTTTTTTTTGTAATTATCCAATTCTCGGTCTGAATTAATAATGTCATTTATTAAGCGGATGTTCACCTTTTGTATTATGAATACCTGATTCTTCCTATGTAATTATGACGTCGATATGTCAGGCTGACATTCGTTTGCTAGGGCATTTTGCTTAAACCCTTTAAAAGCGCCATAAAGCAGAGGGCAAAATTTAGGTCTGTAAAATTTCCAATCTTTCACAGGTTGTTGAAGGATTAATTTTTAAGAAGACTGATCTGTCATATTTAGATGCATGCTAATCTATGAGGCCTGGAAGGTGAATCCTGAACATCCTATATCCCTAAAATATTTGGAGATTCATCCGTTAAGATGCTTACTACATGCAGTGACGTTTTTTTCAAGTATCCCTTAAATCTGGGATCTCTTTATCCAAATAGTCTTAAAATATCGTTAATTTTCTTCAAAAATATCCTGTTGTGCTTTATCCCTGTATCCATAAATGCTCTTCTAGGGCCTAATCTGTGATATGATATCGCACCGTCCTGGGGTGAGGACAGCCCTTGTGGACTTTCCCTTCCCAAGTGCTTTGAATTCGACTTCTTAAACATGGCAGTATCTTAAAGTAATATCAGAGTTTGATAAGGGAAATAATCTTCATAAATAATCACCAAGTTGGAATTAGTGAATATGCTTTATGTTTCTATTCACTCACTGGAAATTAAATTGTCATGACTACATTTGAGCCGTGGCACGAGAAAACCAATAAAGTGGCATGTGTGCCCACCGCAGGCTCAGATCAGCCTCCGCAGCCGCCAAGTCTGATCAGAGTCTTCGCTGTCAGCACGAGGCCGTCAGATAAAGTTAAGGCCGTCAGATAAACCCTGGTACGATTCCGAAATAAGACGTCATTCACGTAAACGCGATCGTTTAAAAATAAAAGCTGTTAAATCTGGTAAAGAAGTCGATTGGACCAATTATAAACACGAACGTAATAAAGTGAATAACCTTATAAAGCATGCCAAAGAAGTTTTTTTTTTAACAACATTGAAAACCTTCTATTTGACTCTCATAGCGATAATAAACGAAATTATTGGAAAATTATACGACACTTCGTTAAAGGTAATATTAAAACTTCTTCTGTTCCGCCCTTGTGTTCTCAGTCTGCTGATGGGAGTATAATTGTCCATTCTTCGGATGAAGCTAAAGCGGATTGTTTTAATGATTATTTTGCCTCAATTTCGTCTGTTAACGATGAACAAGCAAGTTTGCCGCCTTTTGAATTGAAAACTAATTCTCAACTTACTACTGTAGTTATTGAAGAAAATGAAATTAAGGATATTATTGAAAATTTGAATCCAAATAAAGCTATTGGTCCTGACTTAATCAGTAACAAGATGCTTAAAGGAACTGTTCATAGTGTAATAAAACCCCTCTGTTTACTGTTCAATAGAATTTTATATTACCGTTCTTTTCCGTCTCCCTGGAAAAAATCTCTTGTTTTACCTGTATACAAAAAGGATGATAAAACACTCACATCAAACTACAGGCCCATATCCTTAATAAGTAATGTTGCTAAAGTAATGGAAAGACTAGTTTTTAAAAAGATTCACAATTATCTATTATCAAATGATATTTTTTATAAGTACCAATCCGGGTTTCTTCCTGGACATTCGACCACTTACCAGCTGGTTGATATTTTTCACCATATTTGTCAGTCTTTAGACGAGAAACAATATTCATGTATGGTCTTTTGTGACATTTCTAAAGCATTTGACCGCGTATGGCATACAGGTCTTTTATTCAAACTTAAACAATATGGTATTGACGGCGCCCTCCTCGAATGGATCAATAGTTACTTATCAAATCATCAACAAAGGGTCATTATAAACCCATCTTTCTCTTCCTTTCGAAGTGTAACTGCGGGTGTTCCTCAAGGCTCCGTACTTGGTCCTCTGTTTTTCCTTATATACGTTAATGATATATCTGAACATCTTTTAAGTCTAACTAGGCTATTTGCTGACGATAGTTCTCTATATTTTTCTGCTTCAAACCTGGACGACTTGGAAGGTGTCATTAATCATGATTTGGCCATTATCACACAATGGGCTAGGCGATGGCTGGTGACATTTAATACCAACAAAACTGAAGCGATGTTGTTCTCTTTCAGACTTTCCCAAATCGAAGTCCCACACCTGCTCTTTGATAATACCCCAATAACTTTCGTTGACAATCATAAACACTTAGGAATAACTCTAAACAACAAGGGTCGATGGCATGACCACATACAAAACATTATTAAATCTGCGAATAGAGTTATATGTATCATGCGCAGGCTCAAGTTCACATTGTCGAGAGCCGCACTTAATCAAATATACTTTGCATACGTGAGACCTATCTTGGAATATTCATCTATAGTTTGGGATGGTTGTACTATCCAAGATCTCAATTCTCTCGAGAAACTCCAAAATGAAGCAGCTAGAATAGTTACCGGCCTTACCCGCTCAGTTTCTTTAGACTATTTATATCAAGAGTGTGGGTGGGCTCCACTTTCAGAATGAAGAAAATTTCAAAAATTATGTTTTATGTACAAATGTAATAATAACTTGGTTCCTGATTATATATCTGATCTTATCCCACCATTAGTTCGTGATGTTTCTGTTTATCCCCTTAGAAATGCAAATGATTTTATGACTATCAGAACTCGTACTGAAACTTTCCGGAAAAGTTGTATCCCTTCTTCCATTGCATTGTGGAATAGCTTAGACAGTTCTGTAAGAGAGATTGGCTCCTTTGAAGGATTTAGAAACTCCTTGAAAACAACATTGTTCCCCAAAATAACTACCTCTTCAAGTAAGGTAAATAGATATCTATCAGTGATCCACTGCAGAATTCGTAACTGTTGTAGTAATCTAAATTATGATTTATTTCGAAATCATCTAAAAGTGTCACCACTTTGTTCTTGTAATACCGATAATGAAACAGCCACGCATTACTTTTTTGAGTGTCCGCTCTTCGATAATCAGCGACTCATTCTCTTCAGAAGAACAAGACATTATCACCCTCTTAGTTTAAACGCACTTCTATATGGAAAAGATAACCTTATAACACGTTGATGTTAGAGACCCTAAGTTATATAAAAAAAACACGGGGCGTTTTAGATAATGTGATACCCCTTTTAGATGCACGTTTTCTTTCCGAGCTGACGGAGGAGGCGGAACCAAGCATGTACTAAACCAACATGAAGCCGAATAATGTGGTGATGACGGCCTGTTTGCGTATATTATTATTATAACTATTCACAGCGGGCACCTGGGGTCGAGATGGCGTCGAACTGACGTCGATGCGGCGTCATTACGTCGAAAAGGCGTCAATGCGACGTCTTTTCGACGTTATGGGCCTGCTGGGTTATTATTATGGGCTATTATTACTACTATCGATTGTATTGTGACAGAGCAGTGGCGTTACCCCTAGAGCCTAGTTGTGTTGTTTGCTTCCCGGTGGTGGCAGTGACTTCCTGAACAGGAGGAGAGTTATCCCTAGGTTGTTCGGCCTCATGTTTTAATAATCATCATTATTATCTTCTTATTATTGTTATTATTATTATTATTATTATTTATTATAATTATTATTATCATTATTCTTTTTTTTTTCTTATACTTTTTTTTTGTTTACTCATCTACATATTCTCTGTTTATTTTATTATGGTGTAGCCTAGTTGACGATTTGTATATACTGTTCTTAGGGAAGGGCTGTAACTAATGTTGGTAGAACATGTAGCCCAACCCTATTGTTAGTTCTAAGACAATAAAATATGTTTAAACTAAACTAGCATGAGGTTAGCTTAGACGCTTAGCTAACCTTATTTGCAAAGCGAAGACTCTGATCAGACTGGGCGGATGCCCTGGCTGACCTGAGTCTGCGCTGGGAGCACATGCCACTTTGTTTATTTTCTCGTGTCGCGGCCTATTCTAAATTCAATTTGAGAAATGAAACAAGAGGGCTATGAAGCCCTGAATCGCTCCCCTGAGTATGGTGGCCATGTAGGTCATGTGACCTAGACCGCTTGAATAAATTTTCATTCCCTCAGCCCCTGGAGGCTGTGTATGAAATTTGGTTACAATTAGCCCAGTGGCTTTTGAAGAGATGTCTTAAATTGTCAAAATATTAGAGACATGGATCAGAGGTCAAAGAATGACCTTGACCTCCTGTACCCGCAAATCTCCCATGTACTAACTAAGATGACTGTATATACCATTTTTTAGGCCAAAATCTTCTAAACTTGCCATGAAATCTTATGTTCTAGCATTTTCCCATACTTGACCTTGCCTTAAGAATGGTCAAGGTCAGCCCAAGGCCATCATTTGAACAATCTTGGTAGTACTCAAGTACCTGATGCAATATACCAAGTTTCAAGGCCATCGATCATTTGGTTCTTGAGAAGAAGACTTGTAAAGGTTTTTGCCATATATGGGCATGGCGGCCATGTTGGTCATGTGACCCAGACTGTTTGAACAAATTTTAATTCCCTCAGCCCCTAGAGGCTCTATATGAAATTTGCTTACAATCGGCCGAGTGGTTTCAGAGGAGAAGTCGTTTGAAACTGTTAACGGACGACGCCGGACGCCGGAGCCTTACCATCCTATAAGTTCCCCCGGAACCGCTGGCTCAGGTGAGCTAAAAAATAAGTAAAAAAAATCAAACGGTTTGAAATATCTGTTTTATCGTTCATAGTTTTCATTTTTATTTTTATTCCAAACTCTTATCTTATCTTATTTGAACTTATCTTTTGAGTTTTCATACTTTTTCTCTTCTGAAAAGCAGGAACCGTTTCCCTTATCTCATCAAGTTATTCATGATTTGCCAGAGCAGTTCTGTAAAGCAAACAATCTGTTCCTCTCTCAATATATTTCATTGCCAAACAGTTTACAAACGGAATTAGAAGGTTTACCAAATTAATAATACCTTGCAGTAAGAATCAATACATTTCACCTTTGATTACAAAGGTTAGTTGAGAATGGATATATGGAACCCTGCCAATGGACAAATACAAATCATTCTTTATAAAAATCATTAAACGAGCCGTTTCTTGAGAAACGGCAGCATACAGCGTGAGCACGCGGCTAGAACTCAAAGCGCGGTCTCCGCATCCGCGCTTCTGCTCAGAACTTCGTAAATTTCTCAAGATGCATAGATTGGTTGTCCGTTCGAACTGCATGATTCAGATCAGCCTGTGATTACGCATGAGCAGATCTGGGTTATCCCTATTCGCAAACACCATAGGGGACATTTTCCCGATTTGGGCTGCAATCGGCTTTTGTTGACCTTTCGATAGTGAAAGTTAAAACATTAAACACATATATGCCGCTACCAACGATTTTAAGCTATATTTGTACGCGTGCATATTTGAAGTTGATTCAAGAATTTCTCTAGGGAATTCGGGGGATAAATTATTAACTTCCAATGTAATTAAAACTGACGATCTTGTCGATGTCTTAAGCACGCAGGAAGATATCATTATAGATATATGGGTGGTGACACGTGAAAGGTATGTTGCGACACATGCAAACAGAGAAAACTCAGATTAGCCTGCGCAGATGCGCAGGGTATTCAGAGTCTTCTCTGTTGGCATACGCATTCTTTGAAACTGAGAAATTTCAAAAATTGAAAAGTCAAGATTCTGATTAGCTTGCGCAGATGAGGAGGCTTGTCTGAGTCTTTTTTGAACACACGTGCCATCTTTCACGTGTCGCCACCCATATATATACCTCAGGTAACACTAATGTAATTTACAAACTTCTTAACTTCATTATTGGGCTAAAGGTGGTAAGAGGTACGGAATCAGGAGGTTTTATTGATTCTAGTGCTTTTTTTTCGTTTTTGCTAGAAAGAGACCTATCTTTAGCACCTGATTTTTTGTTGGAGCTATATACACTAAACGACTGTTTACATTTTTTTTGTTAGTAAAATTTGTCAAGAGTGTAAGAAAGAAGGATAATGTAGGGATAAAGGAAACAATAAAATAAAGAATACTTTGAAAGCAAATATTACGACTATTTCACGTGTTGGAAGTTACCGCTGTTATTTTAAATATTAGGATAACTAAAGCAGTTATAATAATTAGTCAAATTTAAGCAAATAATTTTTACAACAAATAAGTGAATGACATGCAGTGCAGCCGCTGATCAGAGTACTCCTTGAGCAGTCAGTCTAATCAGAGTCTGAGTTGTTTGTTCAGGCACTGGTTGTCCGAATACCGTCAAAAATCCTAAGTATTGGAACAGACAGTTCTAAGCAAACTGTATAGACCCAGATCAGACTGCTAAGGAGCAGTCTGATCAGGTCCTACACTGTTTGCCATTCCATCTGCATTTTTTCGAAGCATTTTTGTGTTTTACATTTTTTAGAGAAATTTACGGTAATTATTTTCGGTGTCCCAATTTTTGGAATATTTACGGTACGTAAGGTCTGTGAGGTAGCATGAAGGTATATACTGGAAATGACGTGTGCCCCCCCTAGAGGGCATTATATTGAGAGAAATCATTCATGAATTCTTTACAAGATAAGCTTTGATCATAGGCAACGCCAGTGTTCGAAGAATTCTAGCACCGGTAGAGTGTTGCGGAAGAGAGAAATTGTTGGTATATGTGTTTCTATTTATAGAAAATTCTTTGGAATCAAATTAAAGAGTGATTTATTTTGGAACGGAATATCATTAGTGAGAAAAACGTTGAGTGAAAAGCTTTTTGCTTGAAAACAGAAATAGCGACAATTTGTAATAGATGTTATATAAAGTGAATGACACATATTCCAATTCTTTTATCATTTACTTTAAAAGAAGGCTTTTTGTGTGACCCTTCTCACCCAAAGTTTTTTCGCTAATACCTTGTTCAAGTGGATTAAAAGATCAAAGAAAAGTTTCAAGTTCTTTTTGGAATGTATGTAGTTCTGGTGTCTTTCAAAGTTTCTGTTTCGTTTATTATATGAGCCGCGACACGAGAAAACCAACAATGTGGTTGTGCGTCCAGCGCAGACTCAGATCAGCCTGGGCATCCGCCCAGTCTGATCAGAGTCTTCGCTGTCCGCATGGAGGTAGCTTAGACCCTTAGCTACCCATTAAGCGCTTAGCGAAGAGTCTGATCAGACTGGGTGGATGCCCAGGCTGATCTGAGTCTGCGCTGGGCGCACAACCACATTGTTGGTTTTCTCGTGTCGCGGCTCATATGTTCATCTCCGTTTTTTGCACTGAAGGACGTGCTAAAATAGTTCATTGACTCAGGATAAATACTAGAATACACAAGTGCGGTTTCAATGCATGATTTTTTTCTTCAATTTACTCCAATGGATTGATACATGATTGTCTTTCATGGTGGTAGATAGATGGGCGGGAGCATGGTATGGAAAAGGGAATGTTTACACCAACCTTGAATCTGCTGCCAGGCATACTGCTAATTGGTAAGTCATTCTGGGCATACCTTCCATTTTCTTTTCTTTTGGAATGTTAACGTTTGGCTTGCTGTCTTACTTAACAGGTTGCATCCGTGGCATAGATTGAAAGATCGAATGGAATGAATTGGCATGGAATGGACGGAATAACCTACATTTTGCTGGCTACAATTTGGCTTCCAGAGCCTGGGATGGTACTCTTACAGAAGGGAATTTGCTCCCTCTGAGGGAGCAAATTCTTTCCTGTAAGAGTGCCATTCCCGTCTCAATGGAATTATGGAGGAGATTATTCCTGCCTGTATATTTCATTCAACTCCGTGCCAAGCTCCAAACTATGCCTGTATCCATGTACCATAATTACCTTAAATATTGGGACATTTTGTTACTGTCCCAAATTTCGAGCAAGAACACTTAAACTGGCGTGCCCGTGCTCAACGATTGACGGGTACACTGTGCCATGCTCAACTCGTCAGTTGCACGTAGCCAGTCTCTACGGGCTGGGTGGACGGAACAATGAACATTTTACCCTATAAATAAAAAAAAAATATTCTAAGTACTGGGGCAGATAGATCTGAGCAAACAGTGGGGGCACAGATCAGACAGCTACCAAAGCAGAGTCTGAGCAGGACTTACACGGTTTGCAATTCCATTTTCATCTTTTGGGAGCATCTGCATTATAAGTCCACAACTTCCAGTTTTAGGACAATTTCGGTAAATATTTTAGGCGTCCCTATTTTTATAAGAATTTTTAAGGTGTACCATAAAAGAGCCCGTGCTCAGCGATTTACGGGTACACTGTACCATGCTCAATGTGTTTGCACCTAACCAAGATTGCCGGAATGATGAACGATTTACAGAGAGGTCGGGACCACAATCTGTTTTACTTAGTATAAAATTGTGGGATCTACTGGGATCACAGCATGATTTTATCGGGAAAACAGCACTTTACCATATTTTATTACTTCATTTTGCTAGTGCCTGTCACTCTGTCTCAGGAACCTGCTTAGGGTTTGGGTGTGTGTTGGGAGGGGGAAGTGGGTTCGTTGGGGGAAGGGATTGGTGGGGGAGGGGGGCATATACTTACCCTTATTTAAGTTTTTGTCTGATCTGGGTTCTCCTTAGCTACATAATTTATAAGCTATTTAGACTGCTAAAACGCATAGTTTGCAGTCTTACGCACGCGCAGCCGGACTGCCGACCCTCATATGAACTCTCCTCGTATCGTAACCAGCTCATTAAGAGTAGGCAATATTGACTAGGGGAGATTCGGGTAACTTCGGACAGCAGGTAATTTCGGACACTGGCATTGTTTCCTTTATATGTCAGTTGTTTGGAAGTAAAACAAAAATTAACAGGCCAAACAGAGAAAATCCTGATGAGACGGCTCATTATGAGCCGTCTCATCTGGATTTTCACTGTTTGCAATTGTATGTCCGAATTTACCCACCTGTACGAAGTTACCAGACTTTCCCCTACCATGAGTAAACTAATCATACGGTTCTAATAAACTCTGTACATTATAATGATCATGCTCAGCATTTTGTGAAGAACGGAACTGCTCCAAGTTTTTTTTTTATCTATCTGGGAATACGCGCAGTTTGCTCATAGTCTCACCTTTTCACACCAAACAATAGAAAACTTCTGAGGAATCAGCACATTTCAGGTAGGATTGCGCGGATGTACAGGATGATCTGAGTATTTACTGTTTGTCCCTGTCGTGAGGGACTCTTTTGCTGAATGTTCCTCAATTAAGCAACACATTACAAGCGTTTTTGCTCTTTAGAAGTTTGTGCTTTTCATTAAACGCAAATGTTTTAAACAGAAACTTGGCATTGGTTACGCAATTTTGATTATTTCAAGACGAAAGAACGGTGCCTACTTTAAATAAAATAACAAACGGAATACAAAATTTTTAACTGCGTGTATGTACATCATACTAAAAGGGCATGTATCAGTTGCGAAGACTTAGATAATCTTGCGCACCATCGCTGACAACAGGTTTCAGATCAATACCGGGATAATTTCATTAGTTCTTCCTTTAAAACAGCTTGATTTGCCCCGATTAGAACTGTGTTGGCAAGTCGGTTCTGATGAGGGCTACAACATATTTTTTATTGAGAAAGAATGCCAGGAAGAACGGAAATGATTATAAAACCACCTTCAGAACCTTGTCATAGCTGACCCACCGGGCACACAACTTTGAATCTACATTGAATCTACATGTAGACGTCATGACATTGAATCAACGTTGATTTAATGTTGATTCAAGATTGTGTGCCTGCTTTGTAAATAACTACAAAAACACATTCCATAACAATATAACCACAAGAATTAAAAACAAGAAAACATTAAAACAAAGCATCAATACATCGGGAAACTCAGTCATATTTACCCTCTCCCAGCTGAGACTGTGGGCATGGATGTCACTTCAAACTTTTTTCATTTACACAAATGGTTAATCGAATGCAAAGGCCGAACAAATTGGGAACCGAAAGTGGGGGGGGGGGGGGGGGGGGGGGGGGCATTGATTATAATTATCAGCATCATCACTCTATATTTACCTGCTAAACAAAGTTAATAATGATTTATATTATTTTGAAATTGAAAACCATAAACTATATATGCCTATGTACACGCTGCTGCATGGCACTGAGAGTATAAACAAACCCACTGGTAAAGGCCCTGTCACACTACAACGTTTCAGACAACGTATGCCAACGTATGAAAAATTTATCCAATACGCTGGCATACGCTGGAGATAAATTAAAACATCAAACAGCAGCCGGTTTTGGAACGCACACATAGCGTATTGAAACATATAAATAACTTATTCACAACTTATCCCTAGCGTATACATAACTTATACAAGCGTATAACAGCGTGTTCCCAGCGTATCTGTAGCGTTCTCGTCTTATGCCGAACGCATGCACAACGTTAGTCTAACTTACGCCGACCTTTTGTATAGCGTGTTGGAGCGTGCTTCGACGATCAGATGTAAAGCGACGGCTCTCTACAACTCTTTTTATTGTAGTGGACGTTGATCGATGGACATGCCTAAAGAACGAAAATTAGAGAACTTTGCAGGTAGTAGCTGACCACCTGCACGCCTACCGTCGTCCCAATCATCACCCGACTGCCGTGCCTACGATGGTAGCAAACCTCCCTCTCGCGCAGACTCCAATGCCTCTTTAGTGGTATCCGTGGCGGCATCTGCAGCAGCTGTGGTGGCATCTGAAGTATTAACCCCCTCTCAAGCCCCAAAACGATAAGCAGAAGCGGTCCAAGAAGATTCCTTATTTAAAAGTGATGAATTGCTGATCTGTATCCAATATATATAGCTGAAGCCCTGGTCGCTGGCGGATATGTTACCTAAATACGCTCAGTGCGTTCGTGATACGTTGAATACGTTCTAAGGTCGTCAGGCATAGGTTGGATACGTTCTGGATACGCTCGGTATAAGTTACAGGTACGTTACCTATAAGTTAGAAATAAGTTACGCGTACGCTCCACAATGACCCTGCTGGCTGCCGACGTATGTCAACGTATGATTAACTTATAAGTTACGTGCATGAACGTATGCATAACTTACCTGTTGCGTACACCAAACTTATGACTAACTAAAGGCCCTGTCACACTACAACGTTTCAGACAACGTATGCCAACGTATGAAAAATTTATCCAATACGCTGGCATACGCCGGAGATAAATTAAAACATCAAACAGCAGCCGATTTTGGAACGCACACATAGCGTATTGAAACGTATAAATAACTTATTCACAACTTATCCCTAGCGTATACATAACTTATACAAGCGTATAACAGCGTGTTCCCAGCGTATCTGTAGCGTTCTCGTCTTATGCCGAACGCATGCACAACGTTAGTCTAACTTACGCCGACCTTATGTATAGCGTGTTGGAGCGTGCTTCGACGATCAGATGTAAAGCGACGGCTCTCTACAACTCTTTTTATTGTAGTGGACGTTGATCGATGGACATGCCTAAAGAACGAAAATTAGAGAACTTTGCAGGTAGTAGCTGACCACCTGCATGCCTACCGTCGTCCCAATCATCACCCGACTGCCGTGCCTACGATGGTAGCCAACCTCCCTCTCGCGCAGACTCCAATGCCTCTTTAGTGGTATCCGTGGCGGCATCTGCAGCAGCTGTGGTGGCATCTGAAGTATTAACCCCCTCTCAAGCCCCAAAACGACAAGCAGAAGCGGTCCAAGAAGATTCCTTATTTAAAAGTGATGAATTGCTGATCTGTATCCAATATATATAGCTGAAGCCCTGGTCGCTGGCGGATATGTTACCTAAATACGCTCAGTGCGTTCGTGATACGTTGAATACGTTCTAAGGTCGTCAGGCATAGGTTGGATACGTTCTGGATACGCTCGGTATAAGTTACAGGTACGTTACCTATAAGTTAGAAATAAGTTACGCGTACGCTCCACAATGACCCTGCTGGCTGCCGACGTATGTCAACGTATGATTAACTTATAAGTTACGTGCATGAACGTACGCATAACTTACCTGTTGCGTACACCAAACTTATGACTAACTTATAAACAATACGTCGGCGTACGTTGAAAATTTTATGCATGCACAAAATTTTGGGCCGCATTCGACGTACAACAACTTATACCAACGTATTTGAGCGTACTCGTAACTTGTTCATAACGTACCCCTAACTTATTCAACGTACGCCAGCGTGTTTAATAAATTTCTCATACGTCGGCATACGCTGATGCTATACGTCACTGTGTGACAGCCACATTATAAACAATACGTCGGCGTACGTTGAAAATTTTATGCATGCACAAAATTTTGGGCTGCATTCGACGTACAACAACTTATACCAACGTATTTGAGCGTACTCGTAACTTGTTCATAACGTACCCCTAACTTATTCAACGTACACCAGCGTGTTTACTAAATTTCTCATACGTCGGCATACGCTGATGCTATACGTCACTGTGTGACAGCCACATAACCTCAAAACGCTTGAAGAAAGAATACAATGCGTCAAATAAAAAAATGAAATAAAATAAAATAAACGCAGGGCTCCGGCCCGGCGTAAATGAATGGGATTCAGACTTGTTTGTCTCATTTTGCAATTTTGCATTTATTATGGTTAATGTATTGTTCGTCAAAGGCACTCTTAGCCTTTGTGGTACAAAGAAAGCCGAGAGAGTACAAATAACAAATATTTAATTTAGACACAAAAAGAAACAGTATATATAATATACGTAAAGGTTGTTTCTTTATAGGTAAAAAAGCCTTATGACGTACTTTAGAACCACTTAATGTATTTCTTAGTTTCCAGACAATTATTCTTGTCGTTGAACACTAATTAACCAAAATATTTGGTCACGTGCACAAAGTTACCGTAATTAGCCTAAAAAACGGGACATGATAATCTTACTAATTAGCACTTTGTTAAAATCTGAATGGCAGAGAGATGCCTAAACAGTGTGGACCCAGATCAGACTGCTCCCCTGCGGAGCAGTCTGATTTGGGTTTACACTGTTTTCGCAAGAATGTTTGTCACAACTTTTAAGATTTTACGATACTTGATGAGAATAACGGATCAGAACGTGTAATAAAGATATCAGACAAAGATATAAGACAGAAAGGGACTGATCAAGGGCGTAGCTACCTATACGCAAATACGCAGGTGCGTATTGAAATTTTGTCAAATTGACAAAATTTCAACACAAACCTGAGTATTTTCATGCTGAAATGTTGTTAATTGGGCATAATTTTAATACTTACTGCCAACAGACACGAAAATTTTGAAATATCTTAACGGCTAAACCCCTTATTATTGCCCTTAATGAGTATAAAACATGATTGTGCGTACTGAGTTATTGTCCCTAGCTACGCCCCTGCTGATGCTCGAAAAATGGAACATGGCGATGTCCCATCGTCGCAGCCACATTTCAGAATTAACACAATCTGATCAGGATCTTTAGTCACTGCTAGATGCATGTTTTAGAAAGTATTCTGATTGTGTATGCGAACTCGCCTTGCGCGAATGCGGTTAATCCGAATCTGCACAGGTTGCTTATGGACTTAGGTGCCCTTTGCGTATTTGATACGGCGTATAAGTGTTACCAGGTAAAATAAACACAAATTGATGTTTTTACTATAAAGTCATGCGATAACGTTAGAAAGACCATTGATTTTATCATTGGCATCATGAAATTGCTATCACCCTGTGTTCGCCATCGTTTAATGACAATTGATACATCTGTTCAAATGTGCAATGGCATTCACTCAATACTTACACGGTAGGAATTTTGGCAGATGCAATTATAGGCCACTGTCATATTATGATCGTACGATTTAGGGTCGCACGAGCACCGCCGAACCCCTCCAGTGCACAGTTGTTAAGGGGGCTGATCATAATCAACGGCCTCTCTCTCTGCTGTAATCTGAGCCTCAACGGCCCGGTTCACTTGTGAGAAAGCCAGGAGGCTAGGTGTTTGTTTTTATTAGTGTGGATTTGTCTGTGTAAAGACCAGTCTCCTATTATGTTTACGATCTGCTTTTACCGTCGCATGAATACGACAGTTATGAGACTGGTTGTAAATCTCTCTCTCTCTCTCTCTCTCTCTCTCTCTCTCAACCCCTTTCCCCAAACACACCTAAGTGGCACGACATATCGTGCAACCAGTCGTGCTGGTGAGGTCACACGACTGGTAGCAGACCGGTTGCGACTGGAAAGAGAACAACACTTGCCCTAGACAGGAAGCACCAGGTTTTTAATCTGACACAAAACAACTCACCCAAGAAAAAGCTTGGACCGAGACAACTGGCCTTGGGTTTGTAAACTGACCCGAGACAACTCGCCACAGTAGAATTTCCGACAGAAATGTGATCATATTCAGATCAACACAGATTACTGAATAATGCGATAATCCTTCTGCGTGCATAATCCTGCGATACCTTCGATCACCCTTTCAGTAATTGTTAAATATTTTCTGAAATTATAATATACTTTCTTTCTTTAATATATGGGGCGAGTTGTTATAATATAGGGTGACTTGTTTTGTCAAATTGGGCGTCTCTTTTGACAGTTGTCTTGGAGCGAGATGTTGGTCCGAGTTGTCTGTATTTCGTGCCCATCATGCACTTTTCGTGTGGATTGGCCGCCTGATATTTCTTCTTACTAGTAGCCTCTCTCTCCCCTACCGACGAAAGATAGATATGGCTATGGTATGTAAAAGAACTTCCCCAAGAAAATATTTCTATATCGCCAAGGAAAATCTGCTACAAGTGTTTTAGCGAATCTGCTTTTCATTCTATAGTGGAGTTTCCACTGGCCCAGAGGTTATAAAACTTGAGTACATTCTCAAACTCAAAATAAAGCACACTGATTGGCTGCTTCGGAAGCAGCCAATCAGTGTTCTTTATTTTGAGTTTGAGATTATTCTCAAGTTTTATAACCTCGAACCCAGGTAATACTAAGGTTGCGGGAAACCAAGCGGCGAAATTAGCCCACCCCCTCTCGTAATAACGTGATATTCAAAACTGAAACAGAATTGTGAGTATTCTGTCCGAAAGCACCACCGAATAAGAACCACAAGCATGTGTCTTTCAGCTTTTTAAGGAGTGTGATAAGGCCTATGCTTATTTCCATGTGTTGACTACGTAGCTCGAAAGAACTACTGAAGAAGAAATGATGAAAAGTGCTTACAGGTGATTTTTTTCTGTAGCTATTGCCAAAGAAGATCGAAATGATATTACGTCATTGTCTTCATAGTCATGTCGGCATATTTCTTCTGCCATTTTTACACAGAGAAAAAAATGATTTTTGTTAATGGAAGGTGAAACACTTCTGAAAGGTGGTCAGCTCTTTGAGTATTTTTTCCCTGAAATAGACCCCCCCACCACCACCACATCCTTACTGAGAAGGAAGGAAAACGTGAAAATGGCAGTTTTTTCCTCTGAATGTATACGCATTCCAGTCAACACCAAGACATCAATCTATGTATTGAATTTCTTTCCAACTTTTTGTTTCCACAAGAACCAGGAGAGCCCATCCGTGTAATGTATGATGCACTATATGCTTAGAGTAGTAGTAGTAGTATTTCAATTCTCATATCGACGTTGCCCTCGCACCTCAGCGGAACGAATCCATAGCCGCAGTAACGGGGCGCCGAGCGTCCGTCCATATATGCTTAGAGAAACCAGTGGCACAAACATATACTATTTATTCGATTATAAGACGGGTGTTCATCCTTCCAAAATGACCGCAAATATGTAAATCAGACTTGTTTAATTCAGCTATAAAACGGGATTTTTCTCTTCCAAAATAATCCAACAGATCTAGATCCGTCTTACAAGACGGATCTAGATCTTTGAGATTGTTTTGGAAGGGAAAACCCCATCTTATAAAGGAATAATTACGGTATACAGATTGATCTGTGGTCTCACTATACACAGAGGCTCTTACGACGATAAGAAAAGCTTTAACGTTACCAGTATGCGGTAACAGTACTCACCTGTGTCATGTCTGCCAACAACAATTAATTGTGCAGACAGATGATTTTGGAACAGGTTGGAATATTAGAAGAAAGCTGAGATACGGATGCTCTTATTTAACACACAATCTATAATACGCCTCCGAGTGGCCACTGAATGACAATGCCATTATTTGGCATGCAAAAGCGCACATCTGGCCAAAAATATTAAAATACATGCCAATTCCACATTGAAAGGTATGGTAATCATACACGCATGTATATCTCATTCCAAATCAGATTAATTATATGCCTACATGTAAAATAAGCCCAATCTTAGCGCAGTCAAAGCATGTCAAACATTAAACATACAGCGCAAAAGTAGGCCGATCTTCCTACATTGCATTCTGCATTATGTATTTAGCATTTATGAATCTATTCATAAAGTTTAATTATGTTAAACCTTACGTCTGTGTTCCGCTTCGCGCTTCTGTAAATCGGAAAATAGAACTGTTTTTTCATTGGTTCTCCGTTCGCGCCTTTTATCAGAAAGGCACGAGGATAATCACTCTTTCGACAAACTCAGTCGAGGCAACAGCGAAATTTCTTATTCGCAAGCAAGTTCTTTTTGTTAATTGATAGAAATGGATTGTTGAATTGAAGGTATAATCGTTCACTAACTTATTTCTGTTAGCCGAAAATTGGCAATATACGTTCGATACCTGACCTGTTTTACGATAGACGATATACAAACTTTACGTGTCATGTATTTATGATGGACATGAAGCTATTGAAGTGCTAGTGACAAAATTAGAATAATTCATTGTTCTAATGATGAGCATTCGAAATGTCAAGATATTTTTCTACCAGCTTGACATTATGCGCAGTCTAGTCAGGGTCTAACATTTAAATAGCCTACCAGCCTATCTTCTGACGTTTAGATATATAGAGCAGTTTAGTCAGGGTCTTACATAATTATGCCTACTTGCCTATGTTCTGGCGTTTAGATATTAAGTGCAGTCTAGTCGGGGTCTTACTTTTGACTATGCCAACCAGCCTACATTATAACAATTAACCATAGAGAGCAGTCTAGTCAGGGTCTAACATTTGAAAATGTCTAAGAAAACATCCGATATAGATCTTTCTTAACCTCCGCCTCTTCAATTGCAAGAAAGAAGGAAAGATGAGGCTCGAAAAGAAGAAGCCTCTGTTCTTGTTGACGCTAAAGTGGCGTCTAGTACTCCAGCCCATGTTCCAACAGCTAAGTTCGTACCATCTGATTCCTCGTTCGACGACGAAACTAATCTTGACTCAGAGATACAGGAGCTTGAAAAATCGATACAGGAGACAAAAGATCAGTTATCAGCTTCACAGAAAAAGATCCGTGTTAAAGAAAAGAAAGAAAAGGCAGACAGGCTAAAAAAGCCAGTAACATCCAAATCACGAGCTGCCGCTGCTAGCCTCAACAGCAGCTGCTGATAGCCTCGCAGCAGCTGCTGATAGCCTCGCAGCAGCTATTGACGTTTTACCCCAGTAAGTTTGGTTTTAGCCCACTTTCTAGGAACGATCGGCTTGATAGAGGTAAGTGTTCTTGTAAGGGCTGTAAGGCCCAAAATAATAATGACAAATGATGATAATAATAATAATAATAATAACGTCTGTGTTTAAAATGAATAACTGTAGTTGCAGTTATACAATAATAGGATTTATCTTTCGCAGGCTTCTCCCTTGTGCCTATATATAGTTTACAGACATGTTAACTTATTTCCTTTGCGAGAATAATATATACTAGAATGGAATAGCTACAAAAATAAGTTTAAAAAAAAAATAAATACAAAAAAAATAAAAAAAATAAATCTATTTCCTTGGCAAAGATTAAAACATGGTACATATAAGAGACTGAATTGGAATAGTTTGCTTCCCTTACATACCAACAAAATATAATAAGCTTCTAAATTATAAATAAAAAAATAAAGGTGTACCGTATTCGACCCGTTTAAACATTAAATACTTTCAGTAGACATTCTTCCTAATAAACGCACATTTCAAA
Source organism: Ctena decussata (assembly GCA_963989385.1). Lineage (NCBI taxonomy): Eukaryota > Metazoa > Mollusca > Bivalvia > Lucinida > Lucinidae > Ctena > Ctena decussata. Next base: position 40,745 of record CAXDIV010000094.1, read on the forward strand.
GAATTATTATATATAGATTAGAGAAAAGCTGCATATAGTCATGCAGGATGGAGATGCTTTGTAAGTGAAAACTGTAAGATTTTATAGTGTTTTCAGCACTTGTAACAAGCAATCAAAGGGATAAACCAGTAAAATATGTGCGCTAAAAATCATATGCCTCAGAACTTCCCATGATCTGCGCTTATTGGGTCACGTGCGCTAATAGGGTCGATTGCAAAATATAAATTTGGACGGCTGTGTGCAACTATAGTCAGAGTTACGTATCGCTGACCACATGGGGAACGTCGTTAGGAGAAGAGAAGAGAACAAAACAATATACATAGGACTTGGACGAACACTCGGCGCCAGGGGTGTGCAACTATAGTTATGTACGCACTTGGCGAACGTCGTTAGGAGAACTGAAACAGAACAGTACATAAAATCCAATGTCGTTACGAGAATTGAAATACACATACAATAAAATCCAACAGATGGAAACCGCTGAGCCACTTCGGGAACATCGTTACGAGAGATGAAAAAAAATCAGCAGTGCGAATGCAGGTTGGGGTGGGGAAGGAGACATTTTCAGCACTCTTTTATTTGGTTGATACATGTAAAAAATGCTGAAAAATAAAGTTTATCATATATCTCAGCCCTGTCTCGTAGATCACAGCTGTAATCTCTTTCATCGGAAATTTGTGTTACAACAATAATTCTGGAGAAGAAGAAATTTTGCTGGTCAAATAAAAGTATTTGCTTTCCCAGTGCGCAGTGAGCAAGTAGAAAATTGTTATATTTGTCAGGTCTTGGTCAGCCCATTTATTGATATCACTTATTCAAAGAATGGATATCACAACTTCGAATTATGGATGTCAAATATCCGATTTTATGGATATCACCAATTCGAATTATGATATCACTAATTCGATTTATGGATAGCCATAATTAGAGTTATTGATAGCTATGGGCAGTATTATGGAAATACATATGAGCCGCGACACGAGAAAACCAACAATGTGGTTGTGCACCCAGTGCAGATTCAGATCAGCCTGAGCATTCGCCAAGTTTGATCAGACTCTTCGTTTAGTGCCCAAAGGGTAGCTAAGGGTCTTAGCTACCTCCATGCGGACAGCGAAGACTCTGATCAGACTGGGCGGATGCCCAGGCTGATCTGAGTCTGCGCTGGGTGCACAACCAGATTGTTGGTTTCCCGTGTCGCGGCTCATATATGTAATTCGAAGTAGGGATATCCATATTTTAAATAAGTTATATCAAGAAATCGGGCTGAATAATTGATATCCATAATTTGAATAGTAAATATCCATAAATAATCGCAGAGCAGTCGTTATTTAAACTTATTATTTGTAACGAAGAATATCTGATATCCATAATTCGAATTAGTGTTATACATAAACGGGCCCAAATATTGATATCCGTAACCCGAATTATGGATTTTACTTAATATTTGAATTATGGATATCTAATAATCTTAATGATTAATGGATATCACTAATTCGACATTGGTATCACCTATTTGATTTATTGATATCCATTAGTAATAAGTGATATCCGATATCCATAATTCGATTTATGACCATCCATAAATCAAATTATGAATATCCAAAAATCGGATTTGTGATATCCATGATACAAATTATATCTATTAGTAATTATGATTTTCGGATATCCTGAGTTCGAATTATGGATATCGATAATTCGAATTATGGATATCTATAAAAATATTGATGTTCATAATTCGAATTATCACTCGGATACGTGTACAGTGTTTGAGAGTCCGCGTATTATTTAATGCTATTAATTATTATAAATGAAATAAACTCAGAGTTAAATATGACCATTAACATCTTAAACAGCCTTGAATTCGCAGTTAAAGTACTTATTACAGAAAACGTATCTTAAAAAAAAAACATGATAAAGTTGTCTCACAATACCGTAATACCGATATATCGCAAATCCGTTTTCGCTCAGCTTGCAAGTTTATTTAAGGTAGGTCAATAGTACCTCTGGCTTCAACTATCAACTGCAGCTGTACAGAAAGAAACAACTGCTGCTGCCCCTGAGACAACACCAGGTCCGCAACTTCAGTTGAGACTCCCGCAGAAGATACTATAATTAGCTATTCAACATGACATTTATTTTTTCTCATCGTTTTTAAATTTTCCTACAGATCTTGGCCACTCTTTTCTCTTTTTCCCTCTCTTCTTATTTGCCTTTTTATTGCTCATTTATCCCCAGTTTTAGTTTGGCTCTACTTGGGTAAGATCAGCAAGATGTTTGAAAAAAGACAAGGTCAAAGTTAATTTTCAGAAGTTAATTTTTCAAGTTTATTTATTTAATTACAATTATTTTTTCCTGCATTTAGAGCTTCTAGACGTCGCGCACGGTATTGGGGTACATTCACTGACAGATATGAATTGGGCCCCACGGAAGCAATGCTTTTTCGAATTTTATGCCATAAACTGTTTTAAAATCATGAATTGGTATTTAATTTATTTTCGGGTCAATAATATTTGGTTTCGAGACGATGTAAAATCCTAATGCGAAAGCAAAACGGTAGGTTTTGCGCTAAAAAGCGTGTAACTCTGTAACAAAGTCGGCATGGTGGGCATACTCGAAGGAATGCTACATAGAAATGTCGATGTGAATTTTTGTGGAAATTTGCATACGAAGAAGAGGAAATTTTCTAGATTAACTCCATATTCATTTTATTGTTTATTCTTCAACAATTACCATCTTAAGAATTTATTGTTAAAAGTAAAAAAGTGTAACTCACGCTCAAATTTACGTCAAAATTGCAGGGCTGGTTTCTTCGGAGAGTATTTATTGTATCGGAATAAACAAATTTTGAAAATATTTGTATATGATTCAAATGTACTTATGCATCACTTATGAGCTATGTAAGAATAGTTACTTTTTATCCCCCGACCGAAAGGTTCGGGGGATATAGCGATGAGCCTGGCGTCCGTCCGTCCGTCCGTCCGTCCGTAAACACTTTCTTGTCCGCTCTATATCTTGAATACCCTTTGGAATATTTTCATGATACTTCACAGTTATGTAGAACAGGTCATGACGATGTGTCGCGTACAAGAATGGTAACTCTTGCTATTGTACTTTTTGAATTATCTCCCCTTTGGTGATTTTTTGGCAGATTCGTGTCCGCTCTGTAACTTGAATACCCTTTGGAATATTTTCATGATACTTCACAGAAATGTAGAACAGGTCATGACGATGTGTCGCGAACAAGAATGACAACTCTTGCTTTCTTACTTTTTGAGTTATTTCCCCTTGATCATTTTAGGTATGATTTCGTGCCCGCTCTATAACTTGAATACCTTTTGGAATATTTTCATGATACTTCACAGATATGTAGAACAGGTCATGACGATGTGTCGCAAACAAGAAAGACAACTCCTGCTTTCTTACTTTTTGAGTTATTACCCCTTGATGGTTTTAGGTGTGATTTCGTGTCCACTTTATAACTTGAATACCTTTTGGAATATTTTCATGATACTTCACAGATATGTAGAACAGGTCATGATGATGTGTCGCGAACAAGAATGACAACTCTTGCTTTCTTACTTTTGGAGTTATTTCCCTTTGATGATTTTAAGTGTCCGCTCCATAGCTTGAATACCTTTCGAAATATTTTCATGATACTTCACAAATATGCAGAACAGGTCATGACAATTTGTCTCATACATGAATGATAACTCTTGCTTTTAGACCTAGTGAATTATTTCCCTTTGGTAGTTTGAGCTGCTGTTTGAGTCTCTGCTCCATAACTGTATAACCCTGGCCAGCTCCAGAATTTGAATAACCGTGAACCTTTTAGAATATTGATGATCATGCTGTGATATCTTATCAGTGTTCCTAACTCTCTCTTACCCCTCCACATTCCCGTGCCCCCTCCCACCCCCCCCCCCCCCCAAAAAAAAAAAAAAAAAAAAAAAATATTTCTCCAGATTTGGATTCTTTGTCCAAATTCACTTACTAGAGAGCTCAAAATTAGGTTTGTAGGGCTTGTACTTTAGAAGTTATTCACACATTTTGAAAGTTGAATGTATTGTATGCTATACATTTGTGTATATGGTGGCTGTTTGAGATATTACCTCTTTTTAGCAGTCAAGCATACTGTTTTAGTCTGAGTGTTAGATAATCATGCATCTGTTAACAGTTAATGTCAATCAAAAGCATAAAAGAACAACAATATATTACTAATATGTGTTTTGAAGTGCACCTTTTTACCAAGGCCCATGGGGGTCTTCGGTCGGGGGATTTGCCATCTCCTCTGATGGCTATTTTTCTCTACGGATACGGAAAGAAATTAAAAAACCCGCGGTCTTAATTTTTGTAACAAATTTCAAATTTGACACCAAACTCTTACACCGATCTATATTATTAGGCTGATTTGGGCAAAATACTTACATCAATGTGTGCAAAAAGCAAATTTCCAAAATGTACATTGTCTGTTTGTATTATCTGCTAAATTGGGATCAAAATCTCTTGAACAATAAAATTGTTATGCGCATTTACATCGGTCTTAAATTTTGTAACGCGGCGACAAATAACGAAATTCAAACGTTACATGCATATGAAACCTTGTAGTTATAAGTGGCTGTCTGACAATTTTCAGGTCTGCGTCATTATAGTCAAACACATCTTAGAGGTCAGCTCTGTGAAGCAAATAATTGTATTAAAAGGCAAATATTTCATTTCCAAAAGTACCATTTTCTTTACAAATTGACCTGTATTCAGCAAGCACATGTCTCAACCAAGCGGTTTTTGCACCTCCCTCGGGTGTTTGCATAAGGCAGGTTTGACTATATAGCAATACTTTCTCTTGCCATCGGAGAAAAATTTTCTCAAAGTTTGAAGCCCATGAATATATAAATACATGTATATGTTATTTCACCAGCATAAAAAGTCTTTCCCGTGGCAAGATGACCAGCAGAAAAAAAAAGAAACGGGAAAGGTGACGCAAGAGATGTATAATTCGTTCTACACGAAATCAGAGGATAGTATAGCATAAAGAAATAAATTACCGTGAAACGGCTAAAAGCTACCGTGCAGGGATATAGTACGGTTTATATTTGCAGCTTCCGATAGAATTTGTACAACAAACTCAATTCATATCGTGTTCATAAAAGCAAACAGATCCGTCCTATACTGAAAAAGCAAATGAAAAAGCAAAACTGTAAATAAATTCTCATTGATGTCGCCCTTACAGCATGTTTAAAGGATCGGGCCGGGTTTCGTTTGTTTCCGTGGCGTGTTTGGTTTTGTCTCACTACTTTAGGTATAAGACAGTCGAACCCCGCGGTTAACATTCTCATAAGGCGGAAAAAGTAGCCGCTTGGCAGTTTGACGTTACGTTTTGTTCCCCAATACCGTGCGCGACGTCCTAGTGTCATCTCAATGTATGTGTTTGAGGACTTATACTAAGAGCATGCAAGACCATGGTACTGGTATAAACAGAGAAATAAAAACAACAGAATCCTTGAATATGCAAGGTCGTTAGGGTTGTTCAGAAAGCCATTGTCAGCATCAACGAAAAAAATATATAGCTGCTGATGTCCCTCTGCTGCCATACATGTATATTTACGTAAGGTTTATTTTCTCTTTTTTCCTTCAAATATGTGTTTTCAGTGTAGACACAAAACTGTTTTGTTTGTTTAAGTACTCAAACTGGTGTTTGCTTTTTCACATAGCCACTTTGGGTGTTTTGCATGACAGATATGCATTATATGTAGTTTAGGGCTCGCAACGAATTAAGTTACCTTTCAAATATCCCTTCGGGCAGATGGGGTTTGATCAGCTTTGAGCCAACGTCGATTCGACGTCATGATATCGAATCGGCGTTGGTTCAATGCTGGCTAATCATAGTGCCCGAAGGGATACATGTATTACAAGAAGAAGCGTCACACAGTTCTCTTCAATTTGCATAACAGATGTGCCTTATATGTAGTTTAGGGCTCGCAACGAGTTAAGTTACCTAACAAATATCCCGTCGGGCACATGGGGGTTTGATCAGCTTTGAACCAGCGTCGGTTTGACGTCATGATATCGAATCGACGTTGGTCCGATGCTGGCTAAGCATAGTGCTTACTGTTTTTGCCGTGTGTAGTATTTGCAGACACTAATGTTGGTGGTTTGACAGGAGTAACATCTGCTGCTCCGCCAGTTTTCATAAGTAAATGCTGATGTTTGTACCAGAGACCAGTGCACATCATCTGTCGATATTGAAGATCAGAGGGACATCATGTGCTGCCATTAGTACTGAGAATAACTTTTGCTGCTGCTGTAAGTAAAAGCAATAGCTGCTGATGGAGAAGTCAGTTCCTGATGCTGGTGTCATAAGCAGCTGCTAGTGTTTTTTTATAGTTACACCACCATCTGCCGATATCGGAGAACAGAAGGACATCAGCTGCTGCCATAATGTATTCAGGATAACTTTTGCTGCTGTTGTTGATGAAATCTTCAGCTGCTGATAATGTAGTCAGTTGCTGATGGTGGTGTCATAAGCAGCTCCTGATGTTGTTTATTAGTGATAGTGACACCACCATCTTTTGATATTGGAGAACAGCGGGACATTAGCTGCTGCCATAAGTATTTAGAATAACTACTGCTGTTGATGAAAGCATCAGCTGCTGATGGTGATGTCAGTTGCAAATGGTGGTGTCAGAATGAGCTGCTGATGTTATTATTAGTGATAGTGACCCTACCATCTGCCGATATCGGAGAACAGATGGATATCAGCTACTGTCATTAGTATTGAGAATAACCATTACGGATGCTGTCGATTGAGTATTAGCTGCTAATGGTGATGTCAGTTGCTGATGGTGGTGTCATAAGCAGCCGCTGCTTTTAGTAAATGACACTATCATCTGCCTATATCGGAGATCAGAGGGATGTCAGCTGTTGCCACTAGTGTTTAGAGTACATTTTGCTGCTGCTGTAAGTATAAGCATAGGCTGCTGATGGTGGTGTCAGTTACTGATGGTGGTATCATAAGCAGCTGCTGGTGTTGCTTTTAGTGGCACCACCATCTGTCGAAAGCATTAGCTGTTGATAGTGGTTTTTAGCTCGCCTGAACGAAAGTTCAGGAAGAGCTATTGTTGTCACCACGGCGTCGGCGTCCGCGTCAGCGTCAGCGTCCGCGTCAGCGTCAGCGTCAGCGTCGGCGTCCGGATTGGATGTTTTGGTTAAAGTTTTTTAAAGACCTATATCTCCCTAACCCATGGATGGATTCTTTTGATACTTGCACTGTAGTTAGATATTGGTCCAAAGTTTAACATGGTACCACCCCCACCCCACTCCTTGACCTTGATGTCAAGGTCATGGACTTAGAAAATTGGGAGTTTTTTGGGACTGGATGTTTTGGTTAAAGTTTTCTAAAGCCCAGTATCTCCTTAACCCATGGATGGATTCCTTTGATACTTGCACTGTAGTTAGATATTGGTCCGAAGTTTTCCATGGTACTACCCCCACCCCCCTCAGTGACCTTGATGTCAAGGTCATGGACTTAGAAAATTGTCTTTTTATTGATTGGATGTTTTGGTTAAAGTTTTTTAATGACACATATCTCCTTAACCCGTAGATGAATACTTTATATATTTGCACTGTAGTTAGATATTAGTCCAAAGTTTTACAGAGTACTACCCCAGCCCTGCTCGGTAACCTTGATGTCAAGGTCAGGGACTTAGGAAATTTGGTCTTTATTGAAGTTTTCTAATTGCATACTGATTCATAATGCTTGGCAGAGATTTAGTTTACACTTGAACTGATGTTAGACACTTTTTTTAGTTTTTACAAAACACTATATACTTACTCGACTGGATGACCTTGATGTCAAGGTCATGGATTTTGAGTTTTGTCTTAAAGATTTTGATTAGTTTTATATTAATGAAGACATAATTTCACAGTGCCACAATGGACTCAGTTGATACTAATACTTGGACTGATGTTAGATAACGGTTAAAGGCTTTGATACATCCTAGCCCTGCCCTCATCCCCCCTACCCCTTAGTTCTTTGACCTCAAGCTCATTGACTTTGAAATTTCATGTGGATTTTTTTACTTATTTTAAGGCATTTCTGAGATAGCTTTTGTTTATAAATGTGTTGTCATTATGGACATGCTTGCCTGAAGTTTTATTCATAGCAGTCCACACCACCAAAGCGACTGTGTGATGGGCAAGCACCTATTCAGGCGAGCTATGCTGTCGGGCGACAGCTCTTGTTAATAGGTACAATTGCTAATGCCGCAGTTGCAGTTAGTACGGCTTATCGCTTTTGTCTTATTCTTTTCTGATGATAGAAGTAGCAGATTTTATGAGGGGTGGGGGGGGTGGGGGTTAATTCACACGCTGCTGCAGCTGGTTGTAAAAGAGCCGCATCCTGCAACCTAGGTGGAGAGTAAGATTTGGCTGTTGTTGTCTAAGGGGAGGAATGAAATAACTTCTACTGCTGTTAATTTGAAGATACAACAGCTGCTGCTGTTGTCACAGCAAATATCACAGAAACCATCAGCATCAGTTTTCACTCGTTGATAAACAACAGCACAATATATCACTCTAGTCACGTACACCACAAGAAGTAGTAACTCTCACTAAAACTTACTGCAGATATCACTCCGTCCACTGCCAGCAGCAGCTATCACCCTCGTAACAGAAGGCAGCAGCAAAGGTTAGTTTCGTCTCCAGAAGCAGCTCCTGGTATCATGAGTATAACCACCAACAGATGGTAGAAAAAAGATATAATTCAAGCAGCAGCAACTGAAGTCACTCTCACTACTTTCCTTCAACAGCAGGCAGTCCACAAACAGATGACATATACAGATATTTAATAAAGCAGAAGCAACACCTGCCATTCTCACTACCTATCTTCAACAGCAGGCAGTCCACCAACAGATGGCAGATACAGATATTTAATCCAGCAGCAGCAACAGCTGTCACTCTCACTACCCTTCTTCAAAAGCAGGTAGTCCACAAACAGATGGCAGATACTGATAATTTGTCCAGCAGCAGCAACAGCTGTAACTCAATACCTATCTTCAAAGCGGGCAGTGCACAAACAGATGGCAGATACAGATATTTAATCCAGCAGCAGCAACAGCTGTCACTCTCATTACATATCTTCAACAGCAGGCAGTCCACCAACAGAAGGTAGATACAGATATCTAGTACAGCAGCAGCAACAGCTGTCACCCTCACTACCTATCGTCAACAGCAAGCAGATGGCAGATAAAGAAATTTAATCCAGCAGCAGCAGCAACAGATCGTCAACAGCAAGCAGATGGCAGATAAAGAAATTTAATCCAGCAGCAGCAGCAACAGCTGTCACTCTCACTATCTATCTTCAACAGCAGGCAGTCCACCAACAGATTGCATGAACAAATATTTAATCCAGCAGCAGCAGCAACAGCTGTCACTCTCACTATCTATCTTCAACAGCAGGCAGTCCACCAACTGCTTGCAGATACAGATATTCAATCCAGCAGCAGCAACAGCTGTCACCCTCACTACCCTTCTTCAACAGCAGGCAGTCCACAAACAGATGGCAGATACAGATATTTAATGCAGCAGCTGTCACTGTCACCACCTTTCTTCAACAGCAGGCAATCCACAAGCTGCTTGCTGATACAGATATTCAATCAAGCAGCAGCAACAGCTGACACTCTCACTACCTATCTTCAACAGCAGGCAGTCCACCAACAGATGGTAGATACAGATATTTAATCCAACAGCAGCAACAGCTGACACTCAGCTGCTGCTATTAGTAGTAAGAATAGCTTCTGCAGATGCGTTTGATAAAAGCATCAGCTGCTGATGGTGGTTTAGCAGTTGCTGATGGTTGTGTCGTAAGCAGGTGCTCATTTTCGTATTAATGACAACATCATTTGGCGATATTGGAGAACAATGGGATATCAGCTGCTGTAATCATGAGAAAGAATAGCTTTTGCTGCTTTTTTTTTATGAAAACATCAGCAGCTACTGTTGGTGGTTTGGCAGCTGTTGGTGTTGATGTGGTGGTGATGTGATAAGCAGCTGCTGATGTTAATATCTGCGACCACATCATTTGCCGATATGAAAGAACAAAAGGACACTTGCTACCTATTAGAAGTAAAAATAGCTTTTGCTGCATCTTTTGATGAAAACATCAGCTGCTGATGGTTCTTTGGCAGCTGATGATGGCGGCAACATAAGCAGCTGCTGATGTTACTGTTAATTACACCATCATCTGCCGATATCGGAGAACAAAGGGACATTAGCTGCTGCGATCAGTAATAGGAAAAACTTTTGATGCTGATTTTGATGAAATCATCAGTTTCTGATGGCGGTTTGGCAGCTGGTGATGGTGGCATAAGCAGCTGCTGCTGTTATTATCAGTGACCACATAATCTGCCAATATGGAAGAACAGAGGGTCATCACCCGCTGCTATTATTAGTAATAATAGCTTCTGCTGCCATTATTAGTAAGAATAGCTTCTGCTGCTATTATTAGTAAGAATAGCTTCTGCAGCTGCGTTTGATAAAAGCATCAGCTGTTAATGGTGGTTTAGCAGTAGCTGATGGTGGTATCATAAGCAACAGCTCATCTCAGTATTAATGACTAATTTGCTGATCATTTGCTGATATCGGAACAGAGGGACATCAGCTGATGCCATCATGAGTAAGAATAGCTTTTGCTGCTAATCTTGATAAAAGCATCAGCAGCTACTGATGGTGGTTTTTGCAGCTGCTGGTGCTGGTGTCATAAGCAACAGTTAATGCTGATTTTAATATCAGTTGTAAGGGTAGTATATACTTGGCAAGCAGAATTCTCGGTTGGAAGAGAATTATCACATAAATGGTTTATTAGGTGTGAATCTATAGTCTCCCTTGAAGCGAAATACTCAGAAAATTATGTCCAGAAAATGCTATTTATTGTGCATTCTACAGGTTCAAAAGCCAATCTTCAATTAGCAATATAATCTGCCTGAATTATGTATTATCTCATGTGCTTTCATTTTGTGTTGTTAATATAATTTAGTTAAAACGGCTGAGAATTGGAAATTATGCTAATAAAGTTGGTATTTGTCTATAATATCTGGTTTATACTTATAATAATTTATATGCTACGGTAAAGTGTGATTGTATATTCTGATACAATTAATAAGTTTTCCAATGGATACTAAGTTTTGCCTAAGAAGTCGTTCTCACGAACACAAGTAGGCCTACCATGTTTTACTTGATCTCAAATTTCTGAAATCTGATCTTTGCTAAATTTCCTCACCCCCTAACTCTGGGGTTGGGCTGCAAAATACGTTCACTTTAACTAAAATAAGCTTGCTAGTTAGTGTTAGGCTATAGAGGAAACATTATCTGAAATCATGCCAGTTTTCATTCATGTAAATAAAATCATTGAATACAAATTACTTTTTTTCATATTCTCAGACAAGCTCAAAAGAAGAACCCGTGGGGAGAAGGTTTGCTATTGTTCGTCTGTCTGACTATCCTCGACTGGGACTGGTCGTCCGTCTGTCTGTCCTTATCTGGGTCTGTCTGTCTGTCTGTCTGTCTGTAGGACAGTATTTGTTCGTTAGTCCGTACAACACTATTGTTCGTGTTTAGTGTTAGACAGGGCTATTGACCTACCCGGGGGTGCTGATTGGGGCTAAACGGACAAATACTTATGTGTATAAACTTGTACAAAGCATAAGAGAGCCAATATGATAGAAGAAATAGTGCGATATACTATTTCAGGACAGTTTAATACTTAAGTTGAGAGCTAACCTATTGCGTTTTTTTCCCTTTGAATTATTAAAGGGCTCGTCCCGTTACATTTTTGGGGTTCGTCCAGTTACATTTTTGGGGCTCGTCCCGCTACACAGTGACCAAATTATCTGCCGATATGGAAAAACAGAAGAACACTTGCTGCTGCCATAAGAAGAAAGAATAGCTTTTGCTGCATCTTTTGATGAAAGAAACAGCTGCTGATGGTTCTTCGGCAGCTGCTGATGGCGGTATCATAAGCAGCTGCTGATGTTTATACTGTTAATGACACCATCATCTGCCGATATCGGAGAACAAAGGGACATAAGCTGCTGCCATCAGTAGTAAGAAAAATCTTTTGATGCTGCTTATGATGAAAGCATCAGCTGCTGATGGTGGTTTGACAGCTGCTGATGATGGTGTCATAAGCAGCTGCAGATGTTAATATAAGTCGAAGAACAGAGGGACAGCAGCTGCTGCCATTGGAAGTTAGAATATCTTTTGCCGCTTCTGCTGATGGAAACATCAGCTGCTGCTGATGGTTTGGCAGCTGCTGATATTAGTGTACAAAGCAACTGCTGATGATAGTTTTATTGACAACATCATCTGCCGTAATCAGAGAACAGAGGGACATCACCTGCTGCCATCATGAGTAAGAATCGTTTTGTCTGCTGCTTTTCATGAAATCATCAGCTGCTGATGGTGGTTTGGCAGCTGCTGATGTTGGTGGCATAAGCAGCTGCTGCTGTTATCATCAGTGACCACATCATCTGCCGATGTGAAAGAACAGAGGGGCATCAACTGCTGCTATTAGTAGTTAAAATAGCTTCTGCAGCTGCGTTTGATAAAAACATCAGCTGCTGATGGTGGTTTGGCAGCTGCTGATGGTGGTGGCATAAGCAGCTGCTGTTGTTATCATCAGTAACCCCATCATCTGCCGATAAGGAAGAACAGAGGGGCATCAGCTGCTACTATAAATATAAAGAATAGTTTTTGCTGCACCTTTTGATGAAAGCAACAGCTGCTAATGGTTCTTTGGCAGCTACTGATGGTAGTATCATAAGCAGCTGCTGATGTTACTGTTAATGACACCATTATCTGCCGATATCGGAGAACGAAAGGAACATAAGCTGCTATCATCAGAAGTAGGAAAAACTTTTGATGCTGCTTTTGATGAAAGCATCAGCTTCTGCAGCTGCGTCTGATAAAAGCATCAGCTGCTGATGGTGGTTTAGTAGTTGCTGATGGTGGTTGGCAGCTGCTGATGGTGGTGGCATAAGCTGCTGCTGCTGTTATCATCAGCGACCACATCATCTGCTGATATGGAAGAACAGAGGGGCATCAACTGCTTCTATAAGTAGTAAGACTTTCTTTTGCTGCACCTTTTGATGAAAACAACAGCTGCTAATGTTTTTTTTTTGGCAGCTGCTGATGGTGGTAACGTAAGCAGCTGCTGATGTTACTGTTAATGACACCATCATCTGCCGATATCTGAGAACAAAAGGAGCATAAGCTGCTGCCATCAGTAGTAGGAAAAACTTTTGATGCTGCTTTGAGGAAAGCATCACCTGCTGATGGCGGTATGGCAGCTGCTGCTGCAGCCGCATCTGATAAAAGCATCAGCTGCTGATGGTGGTTTAGCAGCTGCTGTATGGTGGTTTGGCAGCTGCTGATGGTGGTGGCATAAGCAACTGCTGCTGTTATCATCAGTGACTACAGCATCTGTCGATATGGAAGAACAGAGGGGCATCATCGGCTACTATAAGTAGTAAAAATAGTTTTTTGCTGCATCGTTTGATGAAAGCAACAGCTACTTATGGTTCTTTGGCAGCTGCTGATAGTGGTAACGTAAGCAGCTGCTGATGTTACTGTAAATGTCACCATCATCTGCCGATATCTGAGAACAAAAGGGACATAAGCTGCTGACATCAGTAGTAGGAAAAACTTTTGATGCTGCTTTGAGGAAAGCATCACCTGCTGATGGCGGTATGGCAGCTGCTGCTGCAGCTGCTTTTGAAAAATGCATTATCTGCTGATGGTGGTTGAGCAGCTGCAGATGGTAGTTTGGCAGCTGCTGATGCTGGTGGCATAAGCAGGTGCTGCTGTTATTATCAGTGGTACAATAAGTAGCTTCTGATGTTACTGTCAATCAGCATCAGCTGCTGATGGCGGTATGGCAGCTGCTGCTGCAGCTGCGTCTAATAAAAGCTTCAGCTGCTGATGTTGGTTAAGCAGCTGCCGATGGTGGTTTGGCAGGAGCTGATGGAGGTGGCTCTTTGGCAGCTGCTGCTGTTACTTTTAATGACACCATCATCTGCTGATATCGGAGAACAAAAAGGACATAAGCTGCTGCCATCAGTAGTAGGAAAAACTTTTGATGCTGCTTTGAAGGAAAGCATCAGCTGCTGATGGCGGTATGGCAGCTGCTGCTGCAGCTGCGACTGATAAAAGCATCAGCTGCTGATGGTGGTTTTGCAGCTGCTGATGGTGGTTTTGCAGCTGCTGATGGTGGTGGCATAAGCAACTGCTGCTGTTATCATCAGTGACTACAACATCTGACGATATGGAAGAACAGAGGGGCATCATCGGCTACTATAAGTAGTAAGAATAGTTTTTGCTGCATCATTTAATGAAAGCAACAGCTGCTGATGGTTCTTTGGCAGCTGCTGATGGTGGTCAGTAGCACTATTAACGGTAAGTTTTGTTCCAGTAGCAGCCCCTGTTATCATTACCATCACCAGATACAGATATCATTTCAGCAATAAAACTAAAGTCACTCTAATTACCTATATTTTAACAGCAGGCCGTCCACCAACAGATGGCAGATACAGATATCATTACAGCAGTATTAACAGATGTCACTTTCTCTACCTATCTCTAACAGCAGGCCGTCCACCAACAGATGGCAGATACAGATATCACTCCAGCAGGATCAACAGCTGTCACTCGCATTACCTATCTTTAACAGCAAGCAGTCCACCAAAAGATGGCAAATACAGATATCATTATACAGTAGAAGCAGCAGATACCACTATCACTACCTAACTTCAACAGCAGGCAGTCCACAAATTATGGATATCAATAATCCAAAGTGTGGATATCCAATAATCTAAATGAGAAATGGATAGCACTAATTCGAATTATAAATATCACAATTTCGATTTATTGACATCAATAATTTGACTTAGTGATATCCATAAATGGGCAAATTTGTTGATATCTATAAATCGATTTATGGATATTCATGAATCGAATCGGTGATATCCATCAAGTAGTTAGACTAGTTGATATTCATACTTCGAATACTGTACATCTATAAGTCGAATCACGGATATTCATGAATAATTATGGATGTCGCTTATTTGTATAGTGGATAGCACTTTTTCACTTATCAATATCATAAAACGATAATGAATAGTTAACCGGCACCCCATAGAGGTTCGGTGATATCTATCTTATATTACTTACGTAAGATATAGGAAATCCGCTGGTGACAGACGGACGCACAGACTGGCGGATGGACAAAAGGTGTTGCGGAATATGTTATCATATACCTCAAGAACCCTTAAGCAAGCTTCATAGTCTAGTTGACATGGTGCATTGCAGGAATTGCTTATAATTGTCAATCTTTAATTAAAGACTCTCAAAATCAAACTCTTACAACTGTGAGCTCTGGCCAGTTGGACATGGTCAGGCGACATAGTTTCAACGTCTAAGTTCTCGCAAAAAAAGTTTTTTTTAATCGTAAACGGGGTTCCATAGCCCACAACCTATCATCATCACCCTCCCATCGACCGGATACATGTACATGTATGACTGAAACCTGTTGAACAGATCGTAAAATCGCAGGTCTTTTCTGAGAAAAAAGTGGGAAAAGCCTGAAAATGTCATTTCTTAAGCAGATGACCCATTCGAACATTCTAAGACTTGTCTCCGAATCAATCCTTGGTCTGTGTTTTGCGAAAGAAAGAAAAATAAATGAAATATATATATGCCGTGAATCCAACTCGCTGTATTTAGCTTCCCTATACGTTCCGACTGGACAGAAAAGCGTTAGCTGGGCACCTCGCGTTAAATCAACATTGACACAACCTTGATTCAATGTCACGACGTGGAATCAACGTTGAGTCAGTGTTGATTCAACTCTGTGTGCCTGCTGTGAGGAGAAACCGATGGTAGGATAAACCCTTTTCACTGAAGAATTTACAGTTTGAAATTTGCAAAAACCCAATGACAACACTACTGAAAATGTTACATGACGTTTGACTCTCCGTATTTTTTCAGTATTTTCTTGTGTATAAATACCATAAATCATTGCAAGATATTGTTTAGCATTAATGCTTCACCCAAGCACTTAGCTGATTAAAAACACACAAAAAACTCTTTCCCTACACATAAATTTGTCTTTTAAACGGTATGCCCAATGAGCGTTTGCATTTTTTTTAAAAGCGAATACTTGTAAAATGAACGAGAACTGCTAATGTCTCACACTTTCTATACATGCAGCTGCACTCTCAAATATCAATAGATTGGCATTTTTGTTTTTGTTTCAAATCCAGGCATGTAGCAATCGTTCATTAGGTAGAATTTGCAATATATTAGAGTATGACGGCTTCACAATACTTTCCTGCATGAATTTTAGTCAAAAACTATAATTTACAGAGAAATCCTCAGCAGCAGCTATTGTCGCAGTAGCAGCTGCTGTTGGGAGATCAGCAGCTGCTGTTGGGGACAGCAGCGGCAGCTCGTGATTTGGACCCCTCTCAAAAAAGCAGTTAGAATCAGCTCGCAAGAAACTCACAGATTGCCAGACATTAGGTGAGAAAGAACTTTCTAATATTGTTTCTACTGATATTCAAACAAAGAGTTCCAAAAGTATAATTTCTGATAATCAGGCAAAGGATTCTAAAAGTGTTAGCAAGCCTGATAAATTGTCGAAGAGCAAAAAAACTGGAGTTCAATTTCAAGACACTAAAACAGAAATTTCTAGTGATGACACATTAAAAATTACAGATTTGAGAAAAATGAAAAAATTAAACAAAATTGCTGATTTAAAGTTGTCAAGTCTGGGATTAAGCACAACATCTGAGGATTCTGATTCGTCATCTACAACTTCTGACTCGAGTTCAGAATTTGATACTTCTTCGGAAAGTACAGATGATGAGTCCAGCTCAGCTTCAAATAAGAAGTGTAAACACAAAAAGAAGAAAAAACATTCAAAATCTAAAAGATCAGGAATGACAAAAAATCGTCGGATAAGGTGCTTTCTCCTCAGGTTTGGCCACAATCAGTATTGCAATATGAATATGTGTCTGAGAAAGTTAAATACGATAATTTAGACATCAAAATGTTTGTTGCCGGAGAATTAGAGATTATTCTAAGTGGCAAGTTATCATCTGCACAATGCATGGGCCGTTTAAAATTATTAAAGAACATGATGTATTATGACAATGTTTTTGACTGGAAAGGTTTACTTAAGTTTTTTGCAGCTTGGTTGCGAAGAATAGAAATGGGTTTAAGTAAATGGGAAGATGAACCTTCTTCGATAGAAGTGCCCATGCTCGCATTTCACGTTAAGAAGAAATCAGATAAAGGGTATTTATCGAAATCAAGCCAAGTTTGGTGGTGCTCAGATTATCAAAATAATAAATGTTCTTTCAGTTCTAAAGTGCACCAGAAAACAGTTAAAGGTCACATGCGATCTGTTAAGCACATATGTGGTACATGCTGGCGTAGGGATAAGAAGCAGCTGGAACACCCTGATACATCTGCAGCTGGTGTATTTCGATCATTTCACATTCAAACGTAGTTCAGTCATCCAACATTCAAAATTTGTCCACTTATGTCATGATCAAAAAAAAAAAAAATATATACGACAGGCCAGTCATCCCACATTCAAAAGTAGCCTACAATAGGTCAGTTATTCCATATCTGAAAGTAGACTACAGCAGGCCAGCTATCACGCATTCAAAAGTAGGCTACACTGACGAGACCTTTTATCGCACATACGAAGTAGGCTAAAGTACGTTAGTCATGAAGTCTACGATAGGCCAGTTATCCCACATTCAAAAGTAGATAACAACAGGTCAGTCACGTAGGATACAATAAGCCTACAATTTTCCCAATTCAAAAGTAGGCTACGACAGGTTAAGTCGTAGGCTACAACAGGCCATTTAATTCAGATTCAAATTCAAAAGCAGGCTGCAGTAGGTCAGGCACCTAGGCTATATATACAAATTGCTTCACATTTTAAAGCAGACTGAATCAAGTCAGTGATGTAGCATGATTCATCTATTGTAGCCAACTTTTAAGTGTGTAATAACTGGCCTGTTAAAGCTACCTTTAAATGTGGGTAACTGGTCAGTTGTTGTCCGCTTTTAAATTTATTGTAGCATACTTAACTGGCCTACTAGTGTCTGCTTTATACAACTGATAACTGGCCTATTGTAACATCAAGAGCCTATCACACTATGTGCTACTTGTAGCATACATAACTGTTTCATTGCAGCTTGCTTTTAAATGTTGTATTGTATAACTGACCGACTGTTGCCTGCTTTTGGATCTGGGATAACTCGCCGTTGTAGCATAAAATGCGGAATTATTAGGGCCTCGCCAGACGAAGTCTGCGGAGGCCCTATAGTAATCACCTTGTCCGTCCGTCTGTCTGTCTGTCCGTCCGTCTGTCCGTCCGTCCGTCCGTCATCATTTCGTGTCCGCTCAATAACTCTAAAACCGTTAGAGATATTTTCACGAGACTTGATACAAATGAAAAGCATCATCAGACGATGTGCAGAGAACAAGAACCATAACTCTGCCTACAATTTTTACTGAATTATGCCCCTTTGAAATTTTGAGTACAGAAATCGTGTCCACTCCATAATTCTGAAACCGTTAAAGATATTTTCACGAGACTTGGTACAAATGTAAAGCATCATCAGACGATGTGCAGAGAACAAGAACCATAACTCTGCATACAATATTTACTGAATTATGCCCCTTTGAAATTATGAATACAGAAATCGTGTCCGCTCCATAACTCTGAAACGTTAAAGATATTTTCACGAGACTTGGTACAAATGTAAAGCATCATCAGATGATGTGCAGAGAACAAGAATCATAACTCTGCCTACAATTTTTACTGAATTATGCCCCTTTGAAATTTTGAGTAGAGAAATCGTGTCCGCTCCATAACTCTGAAACCATTAAAGATATTTTCACGAGATTTGGTACAAATGTAAAGCATCATCAGTCGATGTGCAAAGAACAAGAACCATAACACGGCCTACAATTTTTACTGAATTATGCCCTTAGAAATTTTGAGTACAGAAATCGTGTCCGCTCCATAACTCTGTTACCATTAAAGATATTTTCATGAGACTTGGTACAAATGTAAAGCATCATCAGACGATGTGCAGAGAACATGAACCATAACTCTGCCTACAATTTTGACTGAATTATGCCCCTTTGAAATTTTGAGTACAGAAATCGTGTCCGCTCCATAACTCTGAAACCATTAAAGATATTTTCACGAGACTTGGTACAAATGTAAAGCATCATCAGACGATGTGCAGAGAACATGAACCATAACTCTGCCTACAATTTTTTACTGAATTATGCCCCTTTGAAATTTTGAGTACAGAAATCATGAAACCATTATAGATATTTTCATGAGACTTGGTACAAATGTAAAGCATCATCAGACGATGTGCAGAGAACATGAACCATAACTCTGCCTACAATTTTTACTGAATTATGCCCCTTTGAAATTTTGAGTACTGAAATCGTGTCCGCTCCATAACTCTGAAACCATTAAAGATATTTTCACGAGACTTGGTACAAATGTAAAGCATCATCAGACGATGCGCAGAGAACATGAACCATAACTCTGCCTACAATTTTTACTGAATTATGCCCCTTGAAATTTTGAGTACAGAAATCATGAAACCATTAAAGATATTTTCATGAGACTTGGTACAAATGTAAAGCATCATCAGACGATGTGCAGAGAACATGAACCATAACTCTGCCTACAATTTTTACTGAATTATGCCCCTTTGAAATTTTGAGTACAGAAATCGTGTCCGCTCCATAACTCTGAAACCATTAAAGATATTTTCACGAGATTTGGTACAAATGTAAAGCATCATCAGTCGATGTGCAAAGAACAAGAACCATAACACGGCCTACAATTTTTACTGAATTATGCCCCTTAGAAATTTTGAGTACAGAAATCGTGTCCGCTCCATAACTCTGTTACCATTAAAGATATTTTCATGAGACTTGGTACAAATGTAAAGCATCATCAGACGATGTGCAGAGAACATGAACCATAACTCTGCCTACAATTTTTACTGAATTATGCCCCTTTGAAATTTTGAGTACAGAAATCGTGTCCGCTCCATAACTCTGAAACCATAAAAGATATTTTCACGAGACTTGGTACAAATGTAAAGCATCATCAGACGATGTGCAGAGAACATGAACCATAACTCTGCCTACAATTTTTTACTGAATTATGCCCCTTTGAAATTTTGAGTACAGAAATCATGAAACCATTATAGATATTTTCATGAGACTTGGTACAAATGTAAAGCATCATCAGACGATGTGCAGAGAACATGAACCATAACTCTGCCTACAATTTTTACTGAATTATGCCCCTTTGAAATTTTGAGTACTGAAATCGTGTCCGCTCCATAACTCTGAAACCATTAAAGATATTTTCACGAGACTTGGTACAAATGTAAAGCATCATCAGACGATGTGCAGAGAACATGTACCATAACTCTGCCTACAATTTTTACTGAATTATGCCCCTTAGAAATTTTGAGTACAGAAATCATGAAACCATTAAAGATATTTTCATGAGACTTGGTACAAATGTAAAGCATCATCAGACGATGTGCAGAGAACATGAACCATAACTCTGCGTACAATTTTTACTGAATTATGCCCCTTTGAAATTTTGAGTACAGAAATCGTGTCCGCTCCATAACTCTGAAACCATTAAAGATATTTTCACGAGACTTGGTACAAATGTAAAGCATCATCAGACGATGTGCAGAGAACATGAACCATAACTCTGCCTACAATTTTTTACTGAATTATGCCCCTTTGAAATTTTGAGTACAGAAATCATGAAACCATTATAGATATTTTCATGAGACTTGGTACAAATGTAAAGCATCATCAGACGATGTGCAGAGAACATAAACCATAACTCTGCCTACAATTTTTACTGAATTATGCCCCTTTGAAATTTTGAGTACTGAAATCGTGTCCGCTCCATAACTCTGAAACCATTAAAGATATTTTCACGAGACTTGGTACAAATGTAAAGCATCATCAGACGATGTGCAGAGAACATGAACCATAACTCTGCCTACAATTTTTACTGAATTATGCCCCTTAGAAATTTTGAGTACAGAAATCATGAAACCATTAAAGATATTTTCATGAGACTTGGTACAAATGTAAAGCATCATCAGACGATGTGCAGAGAACATGAACCATAACTCTGCCTACAATTTTTACTGAATTATGCCCCTTTGAAATTTTGAGTACAGAAATCGTGTCCGCTCCATAACTCTGAAACCATTAAAGATATTTTCACGAGACTTGGTACAAATGTAAAGCATCATCAGACGATGTGCAGAGAACATGAACCAGAACTCTGCCTACAATTTTTTTACTGAATTATGCCCCTTTGAAATTTTGAGTACAGAAATCATGTCCGCTCCATAACTCTGAAACCATTAAAGATATTTTCACGAGACTTGGTACAAATGTAAAACATCATCAGACGATGTGCAAAGAACAAGAACCATAACTCTGCCTTCAATTTTTACTGAATTATGCCCCATAGAAATTTTAAGTACAGAAATCGTGTCCGCTCCTTAACTCTGAAACCATTAAAGATATTTTCACAAGACTTGGTACAAATGTAAAACATCATTAGTCAATATGCAGAGAACAAGAACCATAACTCTGCCTACACTATGTACTGAATGATGCCCCTTCATAATTTTGAGTACAGAAATCGTGTCCGCTCCATAACTCTGAAACCAGAGATATTTTCACGAGACTTGGTACAAATGTAAAGCATCATCAGTCAATATGCAGAGAACAAGAACCATAACTCTGTCTACACTATTTACTGAATTATGTCCCTTTGTAATTTTGAGTACAGAAATCGTTTGTGGTTCATAACTCTGAAACCGTTTGAGATATTTTCACGAGACTTGGTACAAATGTAAAGCATCATCAGGTAATGAGCAGAGAACAAGAATCCTAACTGTGTCTACATTTTTTCCTGAATTATGCCCCTTTGTAATTTTAAATATAGAAATCAGGTCCGCTCTATAGCTTTAAAACCACCAATGATATTTTCATAAAACTTGTACGTAATATAAAGCATCATCAGACAATGTGCAGAGAATAAGAACTGTAACTCCATCTACATTTTTTACAGAATTTTCCCCGTGCTAGTTTACAGTCTAGAAAACGTGTTTGCTCTCTTATTTTAAAACTGTTTAAGATATTTTCACAAAACTTGGTACAAATATGAACATCATCAGACAATGTGCAGAGAAAAAGAACCATAACTACACCTTCCCTTTGTTATTTTAGGTATGGGAATCTTGTCTGCTGTATAACTTTAATGCCTTTGAAGATATTTTTATACAACTTGGTACAAATATAAAGCATCATTAGATTATCTGAAGGTGTGCAGAATGGTAACCTCAGTTTCCTGCCTCACAGAGTTGTTGCCCATGCTTTAATCAATCATAATTGTGTATTTTGCCCATATCTTAATGACACTGCCAGAGGCTTAATTTCAAACAACATATTTAATATGAAGGAACAACATGATAATAGAAGGCTGGTATTGTTATTTCTAGTCGGGCACATACGACTTAAATGTCATCAATAGTTTCATAAAGGCGGGCCCTTTTAGTTACCATGTTTCTAGTTGGCCTTTGTAGTCTGCCTTTGAGTGTGGCATAACTGACCTATTACAGCCTACTCTTGCTCACTTTTGAATGTAAAAACCGATTGTAACCTAAATGAGCGACCAATTGCAACCTACTTTTGAATGTGGGATAACTAGCATTTTTTGCACACTTGTGACTCAAAGACATATTGTAGCATTATTTTGAATATTGGACGTTTGTTCAATTGTAGCCTATTTCTGATTGCGATAACTGGCCTGTTGTAGCCTGCTTTTACATGAGGGATAACTGGCCAGTTGTGGCCACACTGCAACCGGTCAGTTATCCCTCATGTAAAATCAGGCACCAGTAAGCCAGTTATGTAGCCTACAAGAGACAAGTTATTTCATACTCACAGTATTTTATAGTAGGTCAGTCATTTAGCTAAAATGGGTTAGTTATTCCACATTCGAAAGGCGGTTGAATTATGCCAGTTATTTCGCCTTTAAAGTGTATGGGTGCATCTCCATGTTTTTTCACCAGTTTTACAAAGGGAGACAACTTTTGTCACTTCCTTTTTTTCTTCCCTTGGCGACGAAGTCTTTCCATAAACGGGTATTTTTGTAAAAGAAAGAATTTCCTCCTACAGGAGCAAATTTTTTCGTTTAAGAGTCAACCCCCATTGAGAAAGTAGGTAAAATAAAAAATGTTTGGGTTGCTTCCCCTCCCTGCATACCCTTTAGCTGTAAAACAGGCTACAAATACTGAGCTAAATTTGTCGATAGGCCATTTATTTGTCGAAGACATATCAGAGCATGCGTGACCTGCATCCGGGTTTTTATTGTATGGGGAACAATAAACACAATCTACCATTTGTGAAAAGAAACAGTTTTAAAATGACGTTTTATGAAAATTTAAAGAGTAACTACACTTCAGGAACTGACTGAATCAGATCACAAACCCTATCCCCAACATCAAAGGGAAAGATTGACAAAGACATCCCAACAAACAATAAATTACAAGTGATAAGCCGAGTCAGCAGCTCTTTCCCAAATAGATGGCAACTCAGCAATCTTTATTGAACTAAATAATTTAGACCAACAGACGGGTTACAACGGACTAAGCAAATTATATGAAAAACATTTAACAATTATTTTTACCTATTTTCTATTTTTATGATAGAAGGATTAAACTGAGAACACAATAAATTAAACAGCACCGAACATAAAACAAATGCAACCGCAACAAAAGTACCGCCTTGGGACGGTCAGTAATAACTACTGGGGGGTTTAAACCGGTTTTACTGGGCCCAAACCTTCACCCTCACCCTCCGCTGCGGTGCACACAATTAGTTCGTAGTTCGGTTCGTATGGAGGTCCCCTAACTCGTCAGAGAGTCATCACGGTCAACAATTAAGATCATGAAAAGACCGTGATGAAGCAAGGATGAGGATTCGACAGCCAAGACGTGTTGAGACACCCGGAGATCCCTGGGGCGTCAGCAACACCACTGGAGTACTGGAGCAAAAGAAGACCACCAGTTGAACCCCGGTGGGCCAAGAAACAGACAAACATCCGGCCCCAACCAACTAATAATTGAGCCGCGACACGACAAAACCAACAATGTGGTTGTAAGCCCAGCGCAGACTCAGATCAGCCTGGGCATCTGCCCAGTTTGATCACACTCTTCGTTCAGTGCTCAAAGGGTAGCTAAGGGTCTAAGCTACCTCCATGCGGACAGCGAAGGCTCTGATCAGACTGGGCGGATGCCCAGGCTGTCTTCGTTCAGTGCTCAAAGGGTAGCTAAGGGTCTAAGCTACCTCCATGCGGACAGCGAAGGCTCTGATCAGACTGGGCGGATGCCCAGGCTGATCTGAGTCTGCGCTGGGCGCACAACCACATTGTTGGTTTTGTCGCGTCGCGGCTCATATATAGCTTTATGTAGGGGCTATCATAGAGTCTGAACCCCGACCCACCGGCGTGCAATTAAAGAGGAGAGCAAAGTTGTCAACCGTGATTGGGTTAACCACTAAGCATGCAGACTGTCGCATTACATCTATGTTACATGTATAGCCAATGCGTTTAAACCGTATGATAATTTTCTTAAATTGATCGGGAAATTCTGTTTTCCCTACTACGATTTTGCGTAATTTATATACTAAGTCACCATCAAATTTAGGTTCCGATAGGCCTTGTTGCAAAAGTGACCTTAACCCTATATTATATTTAGAAACCAATTCAAAGTGTCTACGATAAAATTTAGAAAAAGCTTTCCGAAGTTTATGATACCGATACCCCTGCTGTAAAAGCTTGGCAGTCAAACTTTTATTACGAGCATTGAAGTCAGCCAGATGACTAGATACCCTAGCGAAGCGAATAAGCTGAGAAATGTAAACACTATAAGAAGTGGTGCGGGGAACATCACCATCCAAAAACGGAAAATTAACAATGTCGAAATCAAAATCATCGCGTTTGTCATAAATTTTAGATGAAACAAATCCATCTAAAATAGATAAATGTAAATCCAAAAATGGGGCCTCGGTATCAGAAGTATTTGCTTTATTTAACTGCAATTCGGCAGGATAAATTTGACTTAAATTTGACTAACCATTTCTTCAAAATAAGGGTTGTCAATATTTAAAAGGTCGTCCAAGTATCTAGACGTTGAGTTGAATGCTTCAATGACATGAGCTTGAGTATCATCAGAAAGAGACATCATAAAGTCTCTTTCATAGCAAAATAGAAACAAATCTGCTACAAGAGGAGCGCAATTAGTACTCATCGGAATTCCTATAATTTGTCTGTGTAACTTAGTACCGAATCTAATGAAAATGTTATCTAGAAGATATACTAAAGCATCACAAACATTTTGGCAAGACCACATTTTAAACCTTTTTTGGTCATCGGAAGTAAAAAAAGCATGTTTATCATTGCAAGCAAGGTAAAGAGCACCCTCTCTCTGAAAAGTAGTCTGAATTAAATTTATCAGTTTCTTTTTTATTAAATTATGGGGCAAAGTTGTATAGAGTGTAGAAAAATCGTTTGTAGACAAACTAGACGCGCGATACCCTCTAGACTTCAGTTTATCAAGAACCTCGGTAGAATTTTTAATTGACAAAAACAAATTTTTTCCTGACCGTTCGTAAACTTTTTCACAGTACCTAATTACATGAATTTTGATAGCGGTAAGGCAAGAAGTTAATAATTTGGAAAGTTCAGTAGTGGTACAAGCACTAGAATTAGCAATAAACCTGGCTTTATATGGTCGTTTATGAAGTTTAGGTAACCAGTACATCGTAGGAAGCTTGTCCTGCCGTTCCTCTACATTTACAGAAAACTTGAGGGCTATATCATTACAGTGCCTAAAGACAACAGACTTTTCGTCTTCTGAAGTCTCTTCATAGGCCTTAGTGCCGCCAAGTTCTTGTTTCAATGTGTTAATATAGTGTAATCGTCAAACAACGACAATGTTATTTGCAGCCTTGTCTGCTGGAACCAGAACGTACTTACTATGAAACTGCTGGATACCCAACTTCAGGTGACGGAATGTTGATTTAGGTTTAGGCGGCAAAAGATTTGTGTTTTGGGAATAGAATTTAATAAAAATGTTCACCTTCCATTCCTTTAAGGCATCAGACTCAACATGTTCCCGCTCGCACCATCGATTACCAAAATCAGTTAAAGAACAGGCTATATCTTCCCTACATTTTTTGAAATCAATACGGTTAGGAAATCTATATTTTGGTCCCTTCGAAATAATGTTACGAATTCTTGAATCTGAAATAATATTAAGATTCCCTGTAATGACATGGCCAGCGGCAGGATAAACTTTATTTTAGCTTCGTTTCCTTTTTAATTTAATCGCCGTTATTTGCGGATAGACGTGTTTTATTCAATAATAACGAATGACGAAAAGTGTATTTGCAAATTTCATGACCCGTTTGAGCAGCCGTAGATCAGGCGCACTCGAGTTTTCCAATCGTGTAATTTAAAGGTCTAGTATGAAAGCCATAACCGCACCGCGCTTCCGATCTGCCGCGCCAGAAATCAGTTTTCTTTCATCAACAACTGATGTATTTCTAACTAAAATTACAAGGAAACAAACAGTGCTTCCACTAGTGGAAGTCTGGGAGTCAGAGACGAGTTGAATAGAGGCCGAGTTGACCCAGGAGCCGTGAAGACCCCAGGCTTACAGAAAGCAGGCCGAGTTGACCCTCTTCTGCCATGACATACTAACGCCAGACAATAGTTGTAATCGAACTCGACCAAGGCTGATCACGATAATGTATTCTTTCGCTTTGCTTTCGTACTACTTTATTTTTATTTTTGGTAACTTCGGGTATAAAGTTTAAATTTACGATGTTGTACATATTTCCAGAGAAATCTTGCATTCTTTTTCTATCAGTTATTCATGGCGTATAGATTACAATCATTCGCTTAATTGGAAGAAATGGTTAGCAGTTTTCGTGTTTCTTTCTCCAGCAGTTTCCCTATTTATATTAGTCCAAACCAATTCTTCCACAGAAATCCATCATAGATCCTCACTCGGGAATTCATGTTTTGTCCTTGAACAAGACACATTTACTTTACAAAAGTACTGATAATACCCAGGAAGCGGTGGATCCGTCCTGACATGACTAAAAAGTTGTTGTTTAAAAACGAATTTCATCTTTGACAATTATCTTTTTTAAAGATGTTTCTTGTCTTACATTTAAGAGCAGGTAGCAACAGGTCAGTTCTCCCACATTCAACATAAAGCTGCAATAGATATCCCACATATCAAAGTAGGCAATACGCCAGTCATCTTACTAATGAACGAGATAAATATGGGACCCCTAAAGTTTAGATGAATGGGTAGTTTCAGAAGAAGTAACTATACCATTTTCTTATTTAGCCAACTTCACATTTGGGGGCAAATTCTTTTTTTTTTTTTTTTACAGTAGACCTGGCCCAGAGGTTATAAAACTTGAGTACATTCTCAGACTCAAAATAAAGCACACTGATTGGCTGCTTCCGAGCACATGCTCGGAAGCAGCCAATCAGTGTGCTTTATTTTGTTTTTGAGATTGAAGGGGTTTCGTTTTCCAGGGACGCAAACAGGAAGTCACATTTTTTTTAAATGGCGGTAAAGAACATGTATTTGTGCCCATTAACCTTGACAAACAATCTACCTCAAAGCTGACAGTCTGGCCATTGAGTCTCTTAGCTTAACTAACGTTAACATTAACAAAAACTAGGGACAGGCCCCTTAGTTAAGTTATGAGTTCTATGGTGGAGGTTGTATTTGTACCAAGTTTTGTGAAAGCATCTTCAACCGTTTTAAAGCTATAGGTTGGACGCGATTTTTATACTAAAACAGGCAAATGCTTATCATCTGATGATGCTTTATATTTGTATAAAGCTTCATAAAATATCTTTGATGGTCTTGAAGTTATAGAGCGGATACGAATTCCATACACACATTTACAAAGGGGCATAAATCCGTTACAAATATAGATGGAGTTAGAATTCTTGTTTTCTGCACATTGCCTGATAATGCTTTATACTTGTACCACGTTTTGTGAAAATATCTTCAACGGTTTTAAAGTTATTGCGCGGACACCATTTATATACGGGGAATTACAAAATGGCATAATTCTGTAAAAACTGTTGTCACAATTATTATTCTTATTCTCTTCACATTGACTGATTATGTTTTATATTTGTACCAAGTTTCAAGAAAAAAAAAACCCAAACAGTTTCAGAGTTATGGAGCGGACAATGAAAACTACAAAGGGACATAATTCCATAAAAATATAGACGGAGTCACGGTTCTTAATCTCTGCACATTATCTGATGATGCTTTATATTCGAACCATGTTTCATGAAACACGAGCTGACATGATTTCCATACTAAACATTTCAAAGGTGCTTAATTTCGTAATTTTATTGAACACCCAAAATAATTACCGTAATTGTCCTAATGGAACGGTTAAGTTACATTTGAAACATGCGTCCGAAAGATGCAGATGGACTGGCAAACAGTGCAGATCTTGATCAGACAGGAGCAGTATGAGTTGGGTCTGCACTGTTAGCGCTAACCTTTCTATTCAGAATTTTTGCGGTAATACAAATAATCCTGCCTTGAGCTGTAGTAAAAAAATTAAGGTAATGATCATAATGATCCAAGACAGACTTGCAAAAATGGCTTTATTTTGTCCGCATTATTGCAAGGCAGACAACACTAAACAGAAATAATATTTCATTGCCTATGGTGAATCTCTTCGTTGGTGTGTGTGTGTGTGTGTGTGTGGGGGGGGGGGGGGGGGGGGCTGTTGAAAGAAAGAAATTGCTTTCTTTAAGAGCAGATTATTTCTTTTAATTAGAGGAGACCCGCTGCCCGCTGTAATGAGGGGAGTGAGATTCATCTTTCATTGAGGTGTATTCCGTAAAAAATCTAAAAATTGGGATAACTCAAATAATGAGGCCCTTTCACGGGTTTTAGGGAGTTGGGGAGAACGGCCATTTATTTTCAGGGAGCTGGGGAGCACTAGCAGTTATTTTCAGGGAGCTATGGAGCAAGCACTTAATTTTGGGGAGCTGGGGAGCACTGTCAGAATATGATTTTCTAAATTGTTTTTGGCTTCTGGGGGTCTGCGCCCCACACCCTCCATTTATACATATAAATGATACCATTTTAGACGTTCTGTTTAAGCCAAATTGTCTTCTGATGGGCATTCAGACTTGCAAATGGTAGCATTTCGGGTTCAATTCTGGCTAGAGGCGAAAATGACTTCCAAACAATTTTAGGGAGCGGACTTGAATATTTTTAGGCAGCTGGGGAGCAGATGAATTACTTTTAGGGATTTGGGGAGCAGTAGCAAAATAATTTTAGGGAGTACGAGAAAATATTTTAAGGGAGCTGCGGAGATTGGGCATTATTTTCAGGGAGCAAGGGAGCACTGACCCCCCCCCCCCAAACACACACACCACCTCCCCATCCCCGGGACAGCCTTAATAATTTCTGTCACTGTCCAGCCCCCCCCCCCTCCCGCCACACACACACACACACACCACCTTCCCATTCCCGGGACGGCCTTAATAATTTTTGTCACTGTCCAAAAACTGATGAGTTTGGTTTCAGTACAGTAATACGTCTACAAGATGCAGTCTGCAGCAAATGGAATGGCAAACAATGTAAACTCTAGTCAGGCTGCTCCATCTGTTTGCATTCTCTGTCCCAATATATAGAATTTTTAAGGTACATACAATTGCCAGACACGTGCAAGTGTTTTAACTCACTCATATTCATGATATTAGAAAAAATGTATTTTGCGGATTATCTGGAAAACTAACTATGACACAGTCGCCTCCTCAGACATTAGTAAATTATCTTCAAAACTAGAATAATTTCTTTGATGTGAATAACTGGGTCACACAGCATCATCGTATTACTCGGTCACAACATTCTACTAAGAGATTTTCAGGTGTATTTGATATACTTCCTAGGGAAATCACTCTGATATGGAACTTTTTGTCTCCCTTTAACAGCAGCTTCTGTCAGAAGAAAGAATAGCAAATCCTTTCCTGAAAAAAAGCTCTCACTGGAGATTGGCTACATTTTTCAGGGAAGCAAACAAAATTGTCCCTCTTGTTCAGGTAGTAAGTTTGATGTTTATCATGGATCTGCTGCTAAATTCCACTGATACATGTTTAACAGGGGTATGATAACACAATGTGATATCATGTCACTGTAGAACTGCGCTTGCGCGAATGTTACCAGGTCATATCTGAAGACGATTGGCTGTATACTGGCGTGGCCGTGATAACAGCTTTCGATTGGTTGAATGACGTCACCGACTTACGTCATGACGCATTCGCGACATCAGCAAGTTTGAACAAAACTGCGTTTGCTTTTCATTTGTTAGAGTCTCCTTAAACCATAAAATCTTCTAGTGGTGCATGATAAATAGAAAACCATGTGAGTGTCTTTTGATATTAAGTTTATCAGGCTCGACCAGAAACACGTCGGACTGGCTCGGCAGGCCTCGCCATTCCTTTGCTGTTTCTGGTCTCGCCTGATAAACTTGATATCAAAAGATACTAACATGGTATTCTCTATATATCACATACATCTTAAATCTCTTACGATCCCAGATACGAGCCCCAGGTAAGGAGACGGATTGATGGTTGGTGTTTTATGGCCATTTCAACAGTATTTCTGTTTTTCCGGGCCGAAGGGGAAAACGGGGTTTGTGAATCTTAACCTGAGCCGTTTCGAACCTGCGATCTTTGAAATATGAACGGGATGGGAAGGGCAGTTGATGATCTTATTTCACTTTTAATGTGAATAGGCACACTGTCAGTTGAAGCAACTCTGCCACTTTCATTTTTGTCTCCCTTCTATATAAGTTAGGGTCTATTCTTGAAGGAACGTAGTTGCTCGTCCAGGAAAAGATTATCATCTTTCGGAATTAATGGAAGGCGTTCGTCGTCCCTCAGAGTGAGCAACTTATTTCCTGTACGAGTATCATCCCAGCAGGCCCAGAGGTTATAAAACTTGAGTACATTCTCAAACTCAAAATAAAGCCCACTTATTGGCTACTTCCGATGCTAGGAAGTAGCCAATCAGTGTGCTTTATTATGAGTTTGAGAATGTACTCAAGTTTTATAACCTCTGGGCCTGGCTTTCGAAGCAAATAGTTGCCAATGGAATGTAGATTATCTCATCCATTCTTTTTAATTCCACTCCAGTCCACTATGCCAAAATTTACAAAGGACACAGCTGATGTAATAATAATAATAATGTAAACAAAACGAGTTTTGGATAACATGTGGTGACGCAGTAAGGGTGGGAGGTAGCCAAGTATCCACGTGGAACCTCCTTTCTGCAAAATGAGTAAAAGCCATACTTTAATGGCTTTTTATCCCGACCAATCAAAAATATTGATTCCCTTTCATGCCAGTGTGGCAGCATAGAAAATGCCCAACATTACTTCTTTCACTGCAGGCACTATCAGGTCCAACGAACTGAACTCTTAAATTCAGTGTCTCTCTCTCTTTTTTTTTTTTAATATGGCAATGATTCTTTTTCACTAGATACAAATACAGTTATATTTGAAAAGGTTCATAAATTCATTTTGGATTCTAAACGATTTTGAGCATGTAATATTATTGAAAAGCACGCGCTTTTTTTTTTCTTGTCAGTAATAAAAATCGTCGTATTTGGCGCGACTCTTACTGCAAATTGCGCCCTCTCTCTTATGCTCAACTACATAAATTGCATATTTATATTGAAGGTTTTAGTTTTTTTTGCTTGATCTCTTTCTCTCCAGTTTTTTTCTTCATCTTTTCCCATTTTTGTTTCATGTTCGGAAACTTTTCTATTACCTTTTTTCACTGATTCTATCTGGGTTTTTTTAGAATGATGTCATTTATATATTTACCTGATAATTTGGTTCAACTATTTTGACAAACTGTCTCCCTGATGTATACATGTTAGATATGTGTAGGGAGAGGAGCTTTATAAGTGCATGTGCTATCGTTCTAATCCCATCATTTGTATTGTATTAATGATTATGTGAACTGAAAAAAAGTTTGAAACACATATGTTTAAACCAATCGAAAACAGAGACGCAATGAGTTCTGGTTTGTGTCGGACGAGCTGAGGTTTAGATGGGGTCGATACTAGGGACACACCTCAGAGTGATATGATGAACATAGAAACTTGAACCTCTAGAACGCGATTCTGGTCCGAGCGTTCTGTGCAAACACGCTTACCAGTAGACAATAATTGAGCCGCGACACGACAAAACCAACAATGTGGTTGTGCGTCCAGCGCAGACTCAGATCAGCCTGGACATCCACCCAGTTTGACCAGAGTCTTTGTTAAGTGCTCAAAGAGTAGCTAAGGGCCTAAGCTACATCCATGCGGACAGCGAAGACTCTGATCAGACTGAGCGGATGCCCAGGCTGATCTGAGTCTGCGCTGGGCGCACAACCACATTGTTGGTTTTCTCGTGTCGCGGCTCAATTATAGGACTGCACTTGGAAAAGAGCATTTATCTGTCTATAACCGCCCTGTACTGTAAACAGACGTCGCGTGCCCACTGAGCAATATCAAAATAATCGCATTCATAGAAGAGAGACGCCATACCAACTCACGGTTGTCACCATCTAGCTCTCACTTGTTGAGGTATGCCAGGGATACCGGTTTATTGATTAGTATTGTCTTATGGGTAATTTCATTGGCAATTAGAAGCCAGTATGGTGTCCCAAGGGTGGCTTAACGGGTTCTGGTTAGTATATATGTAATAACACATGTAACATTTCTTTTAATAATTAATCAAGAACCACGGCCAAGTAGTTAGAATTCCCTACAGCAGCCCAATAATGACAAGAGCGTCAAGTCAGGTAAATTCGGACTGCAGGTAAATACGGACATACCATTGCAAACAGTGAAAATCCAGATGAGACGGCTCATAATGAGCCGTCTCATCAGGATAGCCACTGTTTGCCCAGTTAATTTTATATTAATTCCAAACAAATGACATACAAAGGAAACAATGTCGCTGTCCGAATTTACCGGCTGTCCGAATTTATTTGACGACAAAACGAGCTATGAAGGACTGCAAAAAAAAATAAAAAAAAAATAGAAGAGTTACATTTCCCAGATATAGCCATCACCTGAAATTATTTGAAAAAGTTACTATGAGAAGTGTTGATGGAATTATAACAATGCCATAATAATTCAGCTGTTATAGTCGATTGATTGATTGATTGATTTGATGCTTAACGTCCACGGTAAACAACTATGGCCATGTCGGGACGGTCAGTTAACCTAACCACACTATTCCTGGGCAGGCTTAGACCTCCTAAGCGGTTAACCAGTACTAAGTGCACATACTTTCGCCAGTAACTGACAACTGCCCTTCTTGAATCAGCGGAAGGAGAAACGAAAGTATGTGGCCAGACCGGGTTTCGAACCCAGGACCTCTGACTTATGAGTCAGGTGCCCTACCGATTGCGCTACGCGGCCCAGCATTGTTATAGTCAATAAGCAGAAGTACGAGGGGCATTTCAGAAATAATGTAAATGATCTCAGGATAGCCTATTGGCTGATATTTAGCAGTGGTGTTATATATCATTGGAAAACTAAATTCAAGTGCTTTAAAATGGTATGCGTTAAAGGAATTTCTAAGTCACCCATGCATGACAGCACGTGCTTATACGTCATAAGGGTGTGGATACTGGAAACTATACATTTTCACTGAAAGTCTCTCGTGTTCTATTGCTGTTTGCTCAATGAGAAAATGATATATTCTAATGAAGAAACACGTAATATTGCCCCTCAATTTTTTAGAAGAAAGGTATACAGAAATCCTTTCCAGATTCTACACAAGTAACATAATAAACGAGATTTTTGTCTGCTATGTGGTTATCAATGCAAATTCATTATAAATGCATTGTATCAATAAAACTGTGATTTTTCACTCAAACACACCAAATGTCAACAAATGACAGACATTTTATTACTGAAATGATTAGGTCACTATATTTTGTTACGACTGGCATCAAATCACTGATAAAACTGGATGATATGTGTGCAAAACCCACGCCGGAAGTTGCAAAGTAGCAGCAATTCATGTAAAATACAAAACAATAAAATAAATTGTCTTATGATAAAATGACACACGCTCAATATATTTAACTCTGTTTAATGTCAAAAATTAGAGGGACATTATATTGATAGAAAAATTCGTATATAAAGACTTGAAAGACTGGTTATTTAATATGACATACTGACATTGAAATATGTGGGTGGGTAGGGAAACTTATCGTAAAAATCAAATAGGCCACTGACAAAAGAGCGTAAGGTGACATATAAGATTATTTATAACAGAAAACAAGCATGACGAATTAAATATTATTTATTTTTTGTTTCATATCCGTCACCAAACGTTCACTTTCACTTAATTTGACCTCAAAATCTAGGTTTAAACAATATACTTTACATTTCAATTTAGTGCAGGAAGTGACGTCATCAGAAATGCACATTGTTCCATGATTAGCCTATCTTGCCAGGTAAATCTTGTGTTTTAGCCAGGCTGATACAGTGCTTTTTATACCGAAATATTTTCAATATAACAGGTATTATAGGTATCAACCCAGAGCTGCTTGTATCCAGAGTTAAGAAAATATGAATTTGTCTTTACATAAATATTCCCTCTGTTTCTACTAAGTGTCCTTACCCTAACAACAATTGTCAAGGCATATACTGAGAGAAATAAGTGTAGCAATTTTTCCGAAGGGTTTTGAAATTTACTTTGAGGATAGTATTCCCAGGCTGTTGATCGCATATAGTTAGTTGAAGTTAGGAGACTGCGATTACATCAAGCTTGGACGAAAAAGGTGACTTAACGCATGTTTGACGTCATTTTAAATGAATTCACAATTTACGCTGGCTGAAAAACAATTATACAAAGAAAATTGTCAAAATGCTTTTGAAAGGTTTTAACTGGGTCCTTGAACAAGAAAACCGTAAATGGGTTTGCAAATAAACGCATAAGACGCCGGCAACGGGCGCGTTAGTTTGACGTTAACTTGCCGAAAAAATTCAACCGCCATTTTAAACATTATCAGTTGACGTTTTGACTCGAATCTTTTTGCGCTTTATTACTATCAACTGTGGCAACACTATTATGCAAAACGATTACCCCTGGTAATCCATTTGTTTTAATGCAACGAGCAGAACCTGTCAAGATTTGAATAGAGGCGTCTGGTTTACGATATGATGGAAATTGACAAAATCTATGGATATGCAATGACCCTTATGCACACTTAGAGAAAAGAAACTTTAAGTTCAATATTGTTGATGTCAAAAGGATCTTTGATGGTTTTAAAAACTGACGTCAGAATGACGTAACTGTCGAACCGGGTGTGGTTAAATCTGCGGGAATAGCGCCAAGTTACAGGAACAAATTGCTTGAAAGAGTTCTGGTCATATAGAGGCCTTGCCTTTGCAGTTTGGTTCAAGATTTTGGAACAATTCGTTAACGGTGACTTTTGCTCAGTCTCAATTGCTTTGTGAATGCCAGTTTTGACGGCGTCATAAGCACATTTACGTTTATCATGGTAAAAAATCTTTTAGCACACAACACTGTGTCCGTTTTCACAAATGTCTACACTGCTGCAAATTGGCTCTGGTGTAAGATTTGAAGATGAAACAGCACCTGAGAAAAGATTAGTTGCATAAAAGATTTATGGCATTTTTGGGTTAAACCCTTGGGTATAAATGCATCGCGATTTTGCTCTATAAATAAACTTTCGACTTTAACTGTAGGGTTTCTGGTACCAAAAATGATGCCTTAAACAGCAGAAACAATACAATTTCCCACTTAATTAGATAAGTCTGAATTATACGCTGATTTGTAAAAAGTTGCTAAACTTATTTCCCTCAGTATAGTTTAAAGAAAATACCAGTGCCTCAAATTTTTTGAGTGAATGCTATTGGGTGATATGTAAACCTAAAAGTTAAGATATAAATTTCAAAAATCGGTCAACATACCTAGGAATGGCCGACCCATTTACACTATTTCTGAAATGACCCTCGTATGCTATGTGTCGATTCTAGGACTCATTTTCTAATTCTGCTTCTTCTTATTTTACAAGTGAGGTCACTCTGGTCAGGAAAAGGTGACTTTCACACAGCTTCATACTATCAAACGAAAGTATTTGCTTTAAGAGGGAGCATTTTTCCATAGGAAAAAGGCCTGCCAAGGAGCAAATTCTGTAAAATTTAGTTCCCTTGTAAAAATGGCGTATCGACTTTAGGCAGGCGTATCGACTTTAGGGTATAGTCCACTAAATATTCATGAAGGCCTGCCCCGCCTTTTTTCGGGGAGAACATTAGGTTTACATTGCAAGAGAGATGACGTCATCTTCTGTCAACCATGCATTTTAGATGTCTTGCAGTATAAAAAAGACCAACAAATGATAGTTACAAAAAGGCATAACTAATTGAGAAATATTTTACCAGAAGGAGATGGGGTTGATTTTGGTAACTGACCCCCCCCCCCGCCCGTAGAAAAATATGCTATTTTTGGGGGTACGAATTGGTGGTTGCCATACTCAATCTAGCCTAGCTGCTTATTGAGTTGGGAAGGCAGTGAATGTTTACATCTCAAATTGATAGGCTAGGTTGACACTTTAAAGCAAGACCGGTTTGGAAAACTTTGTATGTACAGTTTTGTAATAAAATGACCAGATGTTCAAATTGTCGTCAATGGTAAATTAATTGTGTTATGCAACCTTAACATCTTAAACAAGTACAAAGTGAAGAGACTTTCTTCGGCAAATTGCCCCATACTAGAGAACGTCCAACAATTAATTTGGCTTGCCTTCCAGTCACGATATCTTGTCCGCAGTAATAGCAGGCTTGGATAGAAATGTCGACACCTTAGGTTGGAACCTGTAATTACCGTTGTCAGCCTATAGGCCTACACATCTATTAGAAAAAAAAATCATAAAGATTATAGCCTCAGATCATACAGCTATTTGATATGGGTCTGCCCTGTTTATCTATGCGCTAACAGTTAAAATCAACAGTTTCAAATTTAAAAAGAATTAGTCGAACCCGTCTCAAGGAGTCACTCAAAGGAAGAACAAATTAAAATATGGCTGCTTAAGACAAGTGGCCTTTAATACAGGTTCATTAGTACTGTATTTTAATTATTACGCAGAAAATGTGGCTGCTTAAGACAGGTGACCCCTTAATAAAGCTGACAACAGCAGGTTTAACTGTATAATAATTTGTACAGGGGGTGGGGAAGTGGCGTTGCTGCTCAGCTTGGTACCGATTAGGAAACATAGGCTACCCTAACAGTGTACTGAAAACATAAAAAGTCATACCCTTTACACTGTTTTCCCTTAAAAAGTACCCATTTCACAATGTTCTTTTAACAAATAAGCCTTTTTCTTTTTCACTGTGCTATCTTGAGAAAGAAAGGCTATTTCTAAAAATGGCCGGTAAAACGCAATTCCATTTTGATTCTTTAAAAAATTCATGTATCTCCAAATGGATTGCCAAAACAATGATTGAGCCACGACACGAGAAAGCCAACATAGTGGTTGTGTGCCCAGGGCAGACTCAGATAAGCCTGGGCATCCCCCAAGTCTGATCAGAGTCTTCGCTGTCCGCATGGATGTAGTCACATGATAGCCCCTATGCTGGAAATTTTCAAAGGGCCATAACTCCCACAAAAATTGACAAAATTCGGTCAAAAGTTAATCAGTTCGTCTGGGCTTCTTATCATATCAAATCAGCTGTCTACCTTTTAAGCGCCTAGCGAAGAGTCTGATCAAACTGGCCAGGCTGATCTGAATCATCGCTGGGCGCACAACCACTTTGTTGGTTTTGTCGTGTCGCGGCTCAATTATAGGCCTAGCAATGCAATTCGACTCATCTAAAGCATATATCAGCACAAACCTTTTTCTTAGTAAATGATAAACTAATCGGTTTGACCATTTTCATGAGTTTTTCTTCACAGCCGAATGTTGTGCACAATACGCTTTTCATACTAAAGAGTCGCATAGCATTGTTATAAATCTGAATCTAGCCTACTTGACAGAAGCATGGATTTGTAGTTTCCAGGCTGGAGTAGATCTAAACTAATAGAAACCGTCTTACCTAAACTCGGAAATGTCATCCAAATAATCGAACGAATGCGTACCTGGTCCGTTATTCCCCCATTTGATCAACCTCTATCTAGTCTCAGTGTCGTTTGACAAAATTACTGTGACGTATATTATCGATACTGCCACGTGAGGATGACGTCATATTAAAATTTGCAGACGACAAATAGGAAAAGCATCATAGGTTACCATGAAGCTGAGTCTACTGGGTATTCTTTCAGTGGTGCTGTCCTCTTCACTTGCATTTATATACGGTAACGAACTTTTAATGATTTTAAATGTAGGCATAGATCTAGATAGGGAGGCCTACGAATAGGGACCAGTACGAGGACCTAGGGCCTATCCAATTTCGCATCGAGTTATGGCGACATAAATGTGCGATGTCGTCACTTCCAATTTCATGTAGATCTAGGCATTCTTTATGTCTTGTTTGGGTCTCTGAAGATAAAAGAACTCACTTTAAATTTTGAAAGTTTTGAAAACTGAAATCAGAGTCACAGTTGGTAGGCGCTGACCAGCCTCGCGTGACAAAACAATTCAAGTTTATTTTCAAACATAAAACTAACTGTTAGTAGGTTGAGTTCAGCCACCTTGCATGCGTTCCTCGAGTTCGGCAGCACGGCTTTCATACCCATCCCCTAGCATGCCTAGTGTCCCTGAAAACTTTTTATTGACTCGTATCTGGCCCATGGACACACAGGCCGAACTTATCCAAATCACTGGGTGGGAGCGTACAGTACAAGTGACCGGTTGTCCCGATCTGTATAGTGGACGCATCTTTGTCCCAATATGTCGGGTAAGTTTCAAAATTGTTTATTTTTGTGTTTTAAAATAATTGAGTGTAGGTAGAACAGCTTGCTCGACAAGCCTTAATACAGATCTTTTCGACATGTCGCCTTAATTTTCTGTAAATTGTTATGATATGCTTTATTTTCACATTTAATTTGAGAAAATCACTACTCTACTTTCGATTTCGAAATCAGCGCCGGTACCATT
Source organism: Ctena decussata (assembly GCA_963989385.1). Classification (NCBI taxonomy): domain Eukaryota; kingdom Metazoa; phylum Mollusca; class Bivalvia; order Lucinida; family Lucinidae; genus Ctena; species Ctena decussata. The sequence continues at coordinate 80,094 of CAXDIV010000094.1, forward strand.
TCTTCAAAATTGGCCATCAATTGTATATGAAACAACCGTGTTTTCTTTAGAAATATTTTATGGTGTATTTAGGTTCAGGATTAATTAATCTTGTTAGATATCATGCTAGGTAAGGGCAATTATTTTCAAAGAAAACAAAAGAGGGGTCAAACACTATTCTGTATCGTGGGTCGTAAAACCGATTGTCAGTGAGACATCCCATACAGTCAGAAAAATTTGGGGATGCTCAGCTTTGCTTGTCTTGTGAATTTGTCCCGTACTTAAAGGATACTTATTATGGGTAAATCTCTTAATAGATCATTAATCTATCTTAAAAAGGGACTAACTAACATTTTTTTCGAATTAAAACGCTAACTCGGCCGATTTTCTGGTTACACGTGACGTGATCTGATTACAAACACCAGTGATTTGCAGATGAAAATACGAATTTAGAGCAAAGAAAGCAAGATCTAGCCATCTCCAAAGATGACCATAATGGAAAATATAAATAGAGAAAACAAACACTCTTACCAAGTGGTTTACATCCAAACAATAAAAGAAAACACATTTCACATAAACACACCCTGAAGGTCATAACAACGGACAAAGATTTGCCCACTATACACATCGGACAACGGTGCACATGTACTGTACGCTCCCAACCAGTGCAAATGGAATGCCCCATCTTAACCCGCGAGAATTGCGATAGATCGGTATGAAAAGTACCGACTGTTTATGACCATGGCGAAAAAGCTTGGCTTGGTAATCTAATCCTTGTCTGCACTGTTTGCTCGGACCTATCTGTCCCAATGCCTTGAATTTTTACGGTTTTCCAAATATTGCTAGATGTAGGTCTACTCTCAGAGACACACTCACGCAATTTATATCGCAAAAATTATAAGTATTTGGACAGATAGGTCTTAGCAAACAGCACAGGCCCAGTACTCATAATAGAGCAGTCTGATCAAAGCCACAATAAACTGTTCCAATTCAGAACAATTACAGTTATTATTATAGATGTCCCAATTTTTAGAATTTTACGGTAGTATATATGTCTCCTTGTATGTTTTCAGTTTTCATGATGATCTTTGCGGTGAAAGGTGGGGAGGAAGACTGCCTCGGAAGTAAGTATCTAAGTACTATCTAACTTATCTAGATAAAAGGGGTAACAGCGATAACTATGGGTAATTTAATATATTTCTCTATAAAACATATCATGTGACCCCTCATTAGAGCCGAGACGGTTCTAATGAGGGGTCATCTTTGAATTATCTTCAATATGCTCCTCTTGTCTGGGGCTCGTAATAGTGACCCATTTTATCTTTTCTAAGAGAGAGAGAGAGATCGAGAGAGATCGAGAGAGAGAGAGCTATTGTGTTAAAAAATACAGAAAGTGCTTTGAGAGAGAGAGAGCTCTTTAAAATACAGAAAAATGCAATAACGGAGAGAGAGAGTGAGAGAGAGAAACAGAGAGAGAGAGCTGTTATGTTTCAAAGTATATAAAAATGCAATAACGGAGAGAGAGTGAGAGAGAGAGAAACAGAGAGAGAGAGAGTTGTTTTGTTTCAAAGTATATAAAAATGCAATAACGGAGAGAGAGTGAGAGAGAGAGAGAAACAGAGAGAGAGAGAGCTGTTATGTTTCAAAGTATATAAAAATGCAATAACGGAGAGAGAGAGAGAGAAACAGAGAGAGAGAGAGAGTTTCAAAGTATATAAAAATGCAATAACGGAGAGAGTCAGAGAGAGAGAGAAACAGAGAGAGAGAGAGAGAGAGCTGTTATGTTTCAAAGTATATAAAAATGCAATAACGGAGAGAGAGAGAGTGAGAGAGAGAGAGAAACAGAGAGAGAGAGAGCTGTTATGTTTCAAAGTATGTAAAAATGCAATAACGGAGAGAGAGTGAGAGAGAGAGAGAGAAACAGAGAGAGAGAGAGAGTTTCAAAGTATATAAAAATGCAATAACGGAGAGAGAGTGAGAGAGAGAGAGAAACAGAGAGAGAGAGAGCTGTTATGTTTCAAAGTATGTAAAAATGCAATAACGGAGAGAGAGTGAGAGAGAGAGAGAGAGAAACAGAGAGAGAGAGAGAGTTTCAAAGTATATAAAAATGCAATAACGGAGAGAGTCAGAGAGAGAGAGAAACAGAGAGAGAGAGCTGTTATGTTTCAAAGTATATAAAAATGCAATAACGGAGAGAGAGAGAGTGAGAGAGAGAGAGAAACAGAGAGAGAGAGAGAGAGCTGTTATGTTTCAAAGTATATAAAAATGCAATAACGGAGAGAGAGTGAGAGAGAGAGAGAAACAGAGAGAGAGAGAGCTGTTATGTTTCAAAGTATATAAAAATGCAATAACGGAGAGAGAGTGAGAGAGAGAGAGAAACAGAGAGAGAGAGCTGTTATGTTTCAAAGTATATAAAAATGCAATAACGGAGAGAGAGTGAGAGAGAGAGAGAAACAGAGAGAGAGAGAGCTGTTATGTTTCAAAGTATATAAAAATGCAATAACGGAGAGTGAGTGAGAAAGAGAGAGAAACAGAGAGAGAGAGAGCTGTTATGTTTCAAAGTATATAAAAATGCAATAACGGAGAGAGAGTGAGAGAGAGAGAGAGAAACAGAGAGAGAGAGAGAGTTTCAAAGTATATAAAAATGCAATAACGGAGAGAGTCAGAGAGAGAGAGAAACAGAGAGAGAGAGAGAGCTGTTGTGTTTCAAAGTATATAAAAATGCAATAACGGAGAGAGAGAGAGTGAGAGAGAGAGAGAAACAGAGAGAGAGAGAGAGCTGTTATGTTTCAAAGTATATAAAAATGCAATAACGGAGAGAGAGTGAGAGAGAGAGAAACAGAGAGAGAGAGAGAGAGCTGTTATGTTTCAAAGTATATAAAAGTGCAATAACGGAGAGAGAGAGAGAGAGAGAGAGAGAGAGAGAGAGAGAGAGAGAGGGCTGTTAGTTTTCAAAAATATGGAAAAGTGCAACAACGTTGATAATTGTGGAAAATGAAATAGACATTCACCCACTCGTACAGACACACGCACTTTAACGCATGTCAATTTCAGAAGCTTCAGGTTTGGAAAGTACATAAAATAATATAACAGTATAGCCGTGTGTCTGGCTATAAACCAATATGTGCAAATATCTTTCTATAAATACATCCTACTTTATGACTATTAGATCTTTGAAAACTTCCAGGTTCATGCAAGTGGCAAATGGCCAATCTTAATCCTTAATGCAGCAAAAAGCAGACGACAAAATTTACGTCTGCAAAATTAAAAAAAAAAGTCTCGTGCAAGCGATATCATATTGAGAATTCGAACACTAGAGGGCAAACAGTGTAGATTCAGATGAGGTGGCTCATTATGAGCCACCTCATCTGGATCTACAATGTTTGCCAATTCAACAATTTTAATTTTTGGCGCTTTAAGGGTTAAGACTCCGCGTATTTACCGGTTGATATTATTATTTGGACAGCAAAAAGCTTCTAAAGAACCGCTGCCTAATCTGAGTCTTCTCAGACGTTTTATTGGCTTTTCTTTATTTTAATTTATCAGAGAAGACGTGGATTAACAAACAGTATACATCCAGCTGAGCAGAGTCCGTAATGTTAGTAAACTCACTGACTGGTAAACTTATCCAAATTTGAAGATGGAAGAAAATTCACACAAGCAATTAAGCCTGTCATCCGAATAGTGACTTAAATACCGCACAGTGCTGATACGTACAGACCTACTATGGAAAAGAATATTCGACTTGGGGCCAGAATATATATAGCTTCTGGCTGATATTAGGGGAAAGATTCGAGAGAAAAGTAAAACTCATACGACTGGTAGTAAAAAGTTTAACCCTTAAAGCGCCAAAAATGAAAAATTGTTGAATTTGCAAACAGTGTAGATCCAGATGAGGTGGCTCATCTTGAGCCACCTCATCTGGATCTACACTGTTTGCCCTATAATCTTTGAATTCTCAATATGACATAGCTTGGACACAACTTTTTTTTTTAATTTCTGCAGACGATAATTTTGTCGTCTGCTTTTTGGCGCTTGAAGGGTTAAAATTGCGAAGAGAGACTAAAAGTATGTAAGGCAACACGTTTGAATGTAAATAACTTGGTTGGTGATAGTAAGTCAAACATAGGGATTTATATCGGTACATAAATGAAATAAGTAACGTTAGAGATGCTCAAAGTAACTCACCCCAGAAAAAGAGGATCCCTGAAAAAGAGGAATGGTGAGGGCTTGGCTTAGTCTGAGCTTGAAAAGACCGAGGACTTTAATGTTAGTTCACGAAAACTCCTCACAATATTTTGGCAAAATATATCATTTTATTTTTGCATACATGTACAATTTACGTTTGAAATTCAACGTTTCTTTAATTAACGACGTCATCAATTTTGAAGAACACGAGTAGCTGGAATTTTTTACTTACGATTGCAGCAAAATGGCGACTGGAACTGCTAAATTTCATCATCAGATAATGTTTTGGCCGAGGTTTGGCTTTTGTCCGTCTGCTGAGTTTATAATTTTTCCTGTGTATAGAAAATTCGCCAGGATTACACTAAAGATTAATATAATCCATTCTTGTAGGCATTAAAATGGGGAATATTAGGGCAATATTTGAAGCGATTTGTTAAACCATATGAATAATGTTTGTTTTAAACACCATACATATTGATATGAATTTGCTTTGCCACATATGCTTTTTTGTGAAATCTCGCTAAGTTATACAATCACAACAATCATTCCTTTACTAAAGGAAGACCTTTATTTTATGACCGTTCCCGGTTCCCGGTTCCTGGTTCCTGGTTCCCGGTTCCCGGTTCCTGGTTCTCGGTTCCTGGTTCCCTGCTCCCTGTTCCCGGTTCCCGGTTCATAATTCCCGGTTCCCGGTTCCTGGTTCCCGGTTTCTGATTCCCGATTCTCGGTTTCCGGTTCCTTGTGACTGGTTTCCTGTTCCCGGTTCCCCGTTGCCGATTTGCCGTTTTCAAACAATGATGATGGATATACAAATAAGGAACAAGAACTAGTTCCCGGTTCCCGATTCTCAGTTCCAGATTAGTATTAGTTTTAATGCCTTACTTACAAAGAAGCATTGATAACAAATGACTTATCACATTACCCGATTTCAACATCATTATCTGGCTTACACCATGTTATATGTTAGAACAAATATCATTGTGCCAATTATTTCAACATAAGAATTGTTCAATAAGGTACGGAAGCTCTTATCTTGTTGCTTGCCTTTTTGCAGTTTCTCTCATATTGATGATTTTTCTCCAAATAAGGAACAAGGAACTAGTTCCCGGTTCCCGATTCCCGATTCCCTGTTCCTGATTATTTTGTGCTTTAGTTTCTTACTTACAAAGTTTATTTCATTGTATTGAAAGCATCACATTCACTCGGTTCCAACATCATCTTATGACTAATATGCCTAATATTATGTCAAATGTCAAAAATAAATTTATCCAAGCAACTTTACTTAACCCACTTTTGGTTCTATAAGGAACGGGGAACTGTTTTTTTTTGCCAATTTGCCGTTTGAAAGAAATGATGCTGTAAATACAAATACGGTACAAGAAACTAGTTCCCGATTCCCGATTCCCAGTTCCTAGATAGAACTTGCTTTTTTTCTTAGTTATGTCAAAAATAAATTATTCATGAAGTTTATATGAATGGCTTTTTGCTCAATAAAGAAATGGGAACTGGTTCCTTGTTGCCGATTTGCCGTTTCATCTTTGCCGATTTGCCGTTTGATGGCGAATTAGGAACAAGGAACTGGTTCCCGGTTCCGGATTCCCGATTCCCAGTTCCCGATTATTTTGTGCTTTCGTTTCTCACTTACAAAGTTGAATTCAATGTAATTAAAACATCACACTTACTCAGTGGCATTATCATCTTATGCCTTATATCATGTCATATTTTAGAAATAAATTATTCATGCAACTTTAATTAGACCGCTTTTTGTTCTATAAGGAACCGGAAACGTGGTCATTGTTGCCGATTTGCCGTTCTCAGCCAATGATAATGGGTATACAAATAAGGAACAAGGAACTTGTTCCCAGTTCCCGATTCTCTCTTCTCAATAACTCTTTTTTGTCCTTAGTTACAAAGAAGAATTGATAACAAATATCTAATCATTTTTACAAGTTTCCTCGTAATTATATGCCTTACACCATTTTATAGGTCAGAACAAATATTATTGTGCCAACTATTTCAAAAGCAGTATTGTTCAATAAGGAACCGGGAACTGATTCCTTGTTGCACATTTGCACTTTCTCTCACATTGATGGGTTTTCTATATAAGGAACAAGGAACTAGTTCACGGTTTCCGATTCCCAGTTTCCAATTATATTGTGCTTTCGTTACTTACTTACAAAGTTGAATTCATTGAAATTAAAACATCACATTTACTCGGTGCCAAAATCATCATAAATTATGCCTAATATCATGTCATATGCCAAAAATGAATTATTGATGCAACTTTATTTATCCCTTTTTTGGAGAAAAATCATCATTAGGAGAGAACTGCAAAAGGGCAACAAGCAAACAGTTCTCGGTTCCTTATGAACAAAACTGATTATCAAATACTTGGGACATTAATATTTTTCTGACATACATGTATAACATGTTGTAATGTGATGATGTTGCAATCGGGTAAATGTGAAAAGTCACTTCTTATCAATGCTTCTTTGTAATTAAGAAAACAAATCTAATCGGGAATTGAGAATCAAGAACCGGGAACTAGTTCCTTGTTCCTTATTTGTATATCCATCATCATTGTTTGAAATCGCAAATCGGCATCAAGGAACCAGTTTCCGGTTCCTTATTGAACAAAAAGCGGTATAAATCAAGTTGAAAGAATAATTAATTTTTGAAATATGACATAATATTAGGCATAAGATGATGTTTCCACCGAGTATATATGATGCTGTAATTACAATCAATTCAACTTTTTAAGTAAGAAACGAAAGCACAACGTAATCGGCAACAGGGCATCGGGAATCGGGAACCGGGAACTAGTTCCTCGTTCCTTATTTGGAAAAAAACCCTCATGCTAAAGAGGAACAAGGAAACAGTTCCCGGTTCCTTATGAACAATACTGATTATTATATAGTTGGAGCAGCGATATTTATTCTGACATATTGTATAAGGCATATAATGATGTTGCAATAGGGTATATGTAATAAGTCATTTGTTCTTACAAATGCTTCATTGTAACTAAAAAAAATCTGGAACTGGGAATCGGGAACCGGGAACTTGTTGCCTGTTCCTTATTTGTTTAACCATCATCATTGTTTGAAAACAGCAAATCGGCAACAAGGAACCAGTTCCCGGTTCCTTTTAGAACAAAAAGCGGTTTATATGAAGTTGCATGAATAATTTATATTTTGATATATGACATATTTATAGGCATAAGATGATGTTGTCATCGAGTAAATCTGATGCTTCTATTTAAATGAATTCAAGTTTGTAAGTAAGAAATGAAAACACAAAAAATCGGGAACTGCGAATCGGGAATCGGGAACCGGGAACTAGTTCCTTGTTCCTAATTTTTAGAAAAATCATCAATAGGAGAAAACTGCAAAAGGGCAACAAGGAAACAATTCCCGGTTCCTTATGAACTAAACTGATTATTAAATATTTGGGACATCAATATTTTTCTGACATATAACAAGTTGTAAGGAATGTGATGATGTTGCAATCGGGTAAATGTGAAAAGTCACTTCTTATCAATGCTTCTTTGTAACTAAGAAAAAAATCTAATCGGGAACTGAGAATCGGGAACCGGAAACTAGTTCCTTGTTCCTTATTTGTATTATCCATCATCGTTTGAAAACGGCAAATCGGCAACAAGGAACCAGATCCCGCTTTCTTAATAAACAAAAAGCGGTTTAAATCAAGTTGAATGAATAATTAATTTTTGAAAAATAATATGATATTAGGCATGAGATAATGTTGGCACCGAGTAAATATGATGCTTTAAGTACAATAAAATTCAACTTTGTAAGTAAGAAACAAAAGCGCAATATAATCGGCAACAGGGCATCGGGAATCGGGAACCGGTAACTAGTTCCTTCTTCCTTATTTGGAAAAACTCATCAATCTGAGAGAACTGCATAATGCCAACAAGGAACCAGCTCCCGGTTTCTTATCAGCAATACTGATTATTATGTAGTTGGCACACTTATATTTGTTCTGACATATAACATGTTGAAATCGGGTAAATGTGACAAGTCATTTGTTCTTATAAAAGTTTTTTGTAACTCAAAGAAAACACAAATACTAATCGGGAAGCCTTGGATACTTGTTAGAATTGCCTCACTGAGGCGATTCTAACAAGTAACCACGACATATGTTTTAAGTTTAAAATTTGAAATTTTTTTTTAAAAAAATCTAAGTAAATTTTTATTCGGACAAGTGAATTTCTACTGTTTACGTGCCCTTGGACAGTGCATTTTTGTTATTTCCACAGCCCTGCTAAAGTTATTTTGTCATTATCTACATAGTTTAAAGACCTTTCTGCCGTATCTTAAGAAACTGGAGAGTTATTTCTGTTATTGTTTACACCTTTTAGTACTCTTATAGATGGAGAGGAAACAGTTGGTTCGAAGTAATTTGATTTCTGCCATACACATCAGCAAACACCTGATAATTCAATCATAATTATAGCGCAAGACAAAGCGAAACGGTGCTTACCGAGTATGTTTACCCCTGGCTAACTATGAATGTACACGGGCGCTTACCGAGTATGTTGGTAGGTAATCCCACACCTGGTTATCTATGTTTTCAAGGGTGTTACGACAAGAAAAGAGCTGTTACGAAACTTAAAAGAGTCATAGTTACCAAACGACCTGGTTATCAGGTCGTTTGGTAACTATGACTCTTTTTCGTTTCGTTACACCTTTTTTTTTGTTTCGTATCAGCCCTTGTATATACCTGTACAAAGTTTACCAGGGGTGAATCGTTTCTATTAGTTTTTAGCCTTTCCGCACCACCATTAATTTGTTTCCTTGCAAACTTAAGCATCTGGTGTCGACTTCTGTCTCAGTCTTTTAGGCTACCCAAGTTGACCAACTTCAAATTCTCCTTATTCCAATATATCGAAAAACAAATGCAAATATTGGGACAGAAAGGTCTGAGCAAACAGTGCAGACTAAGTTTCTCATGAAGTATCAGTCAAAACAGGGTTTACAATGGTTGCCATATACTATTTGCTTTTTAGGCACTTTTCTTCATTGAAAAAAAAACCAACTAAAAGTTCAATGCTAGGAAGATTGCGATTATTATTTCATGTGCCGCAACTTTCAGAAATTTCACAGTCACCTTACAAATAAGAAATTTGTAGGTTTTTTGATTATTGCTTGATGTAAATACCGTACTGTGGGCTGAAGCATGTTGAGCTCTACGTGTCATACGCGATCGTCAGGAGAATAATTATGCTGCTTGGGAAAAACAACTACTTCCAATAGGCATAAATTGGTTTAAGTAAAAGATAGGCAATGATCAGGAATTAATACAATCAAACCTCACATTCCGCTCTCAAAACCAATAGGGAAAGAAGCACATACACACAGAAATTGTGTTTACAAGTTTACAAAAGATTACTGTGTGTGTGTGTGTGTGTGTGGTGGGGGGGGGGGAGCTTAAACTAGTTTTACTGGGCCCAGACCTCGCCCGCTGCTTCTGCAGTGGTTTGAAACTTTAAGTTAGCTGTTTGGTCCGCATGAAAGTTTCCTAACTCATCAATGAATCATCACCGGACACAAACAAATGACGTATAAGGTCTTTGAAGAAACAGAAATGAGGACTCAACGGAAAGAACGTAAGACCCCTGGGAAGTCAGACAACCACTGAAATACCGGAGCAAAAGAAAACTGTCAGTTGAAGAAAATACTTAGTGCAACTTCTAAACAGAAAACAATGAAATATACTACTCAAAAAGGTTTGCAAAACTTTTTTCGATAGAGCTAATGAAAAACAGCCATATTTCACTTGTGTACAAGACTAAAAGTCATATGACTAGAAATGAAACACATGGTTATTTTCATGGTTAACATTTTTATGTTTCGGTATAATAAATATCAAAAGTTGGTCTTCTGTTCCGTCTGTCTTTGCTCATATAGGCTTTTAAAGTGTAAAAGCACTAGTCAGGATGATTTCCCATATGGTTTATACCACTAGTCAGTCAGAAACTTTTTTCTACCTCGACGAAGGTCAGTTCTGTCCTAAATATTGTCAGGTGTTTACAGAGACATGCGTGTGGGAGTTACAGAAACTATAAAGCAAAACAGAGACATTCCTTTCTTGTGTACCTTTTGGAAATAGGTTGATTAAGCATTATGTCAATGGGAAAATATAAGGTGATGCAAAACTTCTTTTGAGTAGTATATATGAGCCGCAACACGAGAAAACCAACAATGTGGTTGTGCGCCCAGCCCATACTCAGATCAGCCTGGGCATCCGCCCAGTCTGATCAGAATCTTCGCTATGCGTTTAAAGAGTAGCTAAGAGACTAAGCTACCTCCATGCGGACAGTGAAGACTCTGATCAGACTGGGCGGATGCCCAGGCTGATCTGAGTCTGCGCTTGGCGCACAACCACATTGTTGGTTTTCTCGCGTCGCGGCTCATATACAGATAAAATGCATTTAGATAGACATTGAAATTTTACAAACCTACTAAACTGCATATACGCATAAAAAGATGCTGTAGTTTTGAGAATTCTTCCTAATAATATGTAAATCTTGCTGAAAGAAATAACTGTTTCAGCACGGTGCATGGAAAATATCAGGATATCTCTTTACGTGCAATTCAGAAGTACTTCAATACGTTTAATGGTATATTGCACTTGCACCGAGGGAAACATTTGCAATCAGATGTTGAATAAGCATCAACATATGAGCCGCGACACGACAAAACCAACAAAGTGGCATGTGCACCCTGCGAAGACTCAGATCAGCCTGGGCATGCGCCCAGGCTGATTAGAGTATTCGCTCTGCGCTGAAAGGGTAGCTAAGATTCTAAGCTGCCTCCATGCGGACAGCGAAGACGCTGATCAGACTGGGCGGATGTCCAGGCTGATCTGAGTCTACACTGGGCGCACATGCCACTTTGTTGGTTTTGTCGTGTCGCGGCTCAATTATTCTGTCTTGTATGTTCTGTCTGAAAGAAAGCGTATCGTCATGAAATTGCAGTATGGTATTGCGAGAATGTGCATCATGCAGTGAGCGTCAAAACTTGTTATAGTATTTTCTTTTATTGTAAAACAAGTGTTTGTCTGAGACGTTGATTGTTACGATTGTTACAGTAGATATAGCCGACAGTCACTTAATTTTAGAAGAAAGAATAGTAGAGCAAGTGGACGGGTGCTACGTACATACACAGCCTGGACAGTTTCATCACCCTGTAGTACAAACATTTAACTATGACACAGATAGTAATATACATGTACATGATGAGAAATGATAAAATGATAATTATTTGTTTGAGCAAAAGTCATATCTCGTACAACTCCTCTGTGGGTCCTCGCAGATACATTCATGCGTTGTGTTCTGTTTTCTATATATGTTCCTACTATGTCAGGCTGTTAAAACAGCTCGGTGTCATATTTTGTTCATGAAAGTTAAAGGACAGGTAATGATCAGGAACTAATACAGTCAGATGATCTCAGATGCTATACCCTGTCCTGAAAATGCAAGACGTATATACATGTGCATGAGCTGCGACACGACAAAACCAACAATGTAGGTATGCGCCCAGTGCTGACTCAGATAATCCTGGACATCTGCCTAGATTGATCAGACTCTTTGTTAAGTGCTCAAATGGTAGCTAAGGGTGTAGGCTACCTCCATGCGGACAGCGAAAACTCTGATCAGACTGGGCGGATGCTCAGGCTGATCTGAGTCTGCGCTGGGCGCATAACCACATTGTTGGTTTTGTCGTGTCGCGGCTCAGTCATAAATTGACAGTAGTTCTCGTCCCCTACCTACCCGATTCCACAATGCCAAGCATAAAAATATTTTGTTTGCAGCTGTCGACCAAGGATAATTTCTTAGAGTAGGTAGGCGGGCTTTTTTTCCCATTATTCCTGCAAAACGTAAAAGCAGCCCAAATAATACATATCATGTTAGAATATTATATCAGTTACCCATATTACATACGAAGATAACAGCATCCTACAAGATGAACAAACCCAGGAGTACCCATGATGTGCTGGTGGAAAGCCAACCGGTGTAGACCCAGATCAGACTGCTCCCGAGGAGCAGTCTGATCTGGGACTGCACTGTTTGCTCAGGCTTGCTTGTCTTACTATTTACGTTGATCACAATCACAGTAAATTTCCTATTTAAAAAAAAAAAAAAATCAACAACAACAACAAATTTTTTTAGCCCCAAATGGCCAAAATTTTTTTGGGGTAGGGAGGTTTTGGGTGGGTAGTTAGGCAGCTGCAAACAAACGAAATTTTATTTTTGGCCCAAATATATTTCGCTTCAATCGAATTGTGATTAATGTAAATTTATTAATGTTACGTTGATAATAATTGAGCCACATCATGTGATATCAAACAATGTGGCATTGGTGACAAGCAAAGACTCTCACCAGGCTGCAGTTGTGTGCAGTCTGATCAGAGGCTTTACTTGTCACATCAGCCATCTATGGAAATCGCCCAAACCATACAGGCATCAGTGAGGGCTTTAGAGACCAGGTTTCGAGGTTATAGAAATTGAGTATAATCTCACACTGAAAAAATAAAGCACCCTGATTGGCTGCTTCCGAGCATGTGCTCGGAAGCAGCCAATCAGTGTGCTTTATTTTGAGTTTGAGAATGTACTCAAGTTTTTTAACCTCGGACCCTGATGTAAACGATGAGAATGACCTGAATATCACATGGTTAAAAAAACTGCCACATGGTTGGAAGTCACATAATGTGGCTCATACATATATTTTTTTACTTCAGCGTGGGGTAAGCCGCCAATCAAGTGCTACGAATGCTCAACAAATAATCCTGAACACTTCTGTAGTGATCCGTTCAACAAGACACACCCTGATGTTCAGCTTGTTATATGTACCGAATATTGTGTGAAGTGGACCAGAACGGCTCTTAGTGGTAGGTGTTTTATAATGTGTTGGCTGTTCAGTTCAGTTCAGTTCAGTTCAATTCTCTTATCGACGTTACCCAAGTGGCTCAACGGTACGTAACCATAGTTGCACACACTTAGCGCCGTGTGTCCGTCCTAATGTGTTGGTTTCAGGGTAGGGATAATAAGTACCTTTCATGGGTGTTTGGTGCAGACAGAAAAAATCGTCTCGAGGGTCACTGTTCGGCATTACAAGGGATGCCGAGTGATGCCGACTAGTGATCCCGGTTGACGGATTGTTTTTTATACGCGCCTCATGCCCATGATAGATACGTTTTCTTGCACAACTTTTGGTTTTCAAGGAAGAACTTATTAAAGTGCATGATTTGGTTTAAACATATTTTATTTCGAACTTTGCAATACATATATACATTGCAACAATGCAAATAATAGAATTGGAACGAAAGCACATGTACTTATTAAGTTCCTCTCCTGAATAATTTGAGCACTTCAGAGGCTTTTGTATGTCTTGAAGGAATCCTACGGTATCAACAACCGACGTTCGGCTCTTTACGGCAATGAAATCAACTGAATTATTGAAGAACATACAAGTTCTGGCGAAATGTCATTAGGGGCCGTATTCTTAAAACGACTTAAGTCGTTGCTATGCTGTTGCTAAGGGTAAATTTATATGTTGGAGATTTCCTATATCAATGAAATTTGCTCTGGAGGAACAGTCTTACAAAGACTGTTCCTCCAGAGCATATTTCATAGTTGTAGGGAATCTCCTTTATCGCAATTCAGCCTTAGCAACATCATAGCAACGGCTTAAGTCGTTTTATGAATACGGCCCATGATCAGTCGAGCCACAGTATGATATATATTTTTTTCTGTGCGACCATTGATGATTTTACTTTTTTGAGGAAAACTCTGATTTTTTGTCAGGCGAAATGTTCCAAATGTTTCGCAGAATTTCAAACCTTACAGAGTGAGATCAGTTGTCGACTAATGAGCAGTCGGACCTTGGCCAGCTCTGTTTGCTTAGATTATACTGTCTCAGTGTCTAGAAACATCAAAGTTTCTTGGTTGAAGCTTGACAAAAATGTTCAAGCCAAGATGAATTTTTAGTAAAAAAAAAAAAAAAAAAAAAAAAAAAAAAAAGACTACCGTCGGTCTGCAATAGATGTGGGTTACTAATGACTTCTATTTATCAATTTGTGCTTAATGTCCCATAAAAGGGACATAAGAAAACAGAGCAAACCAAGATTAGACGCTGCAAAACGGCCTAGAAAATTTTATTGAGAATTCAGTAACCTGAGATAAGTTGAAATGTAAATGAAAAAAAAAAAAACAACAACAAAAAAAAAAAAAAAAAAAAAAAATCGGGAAGTGTCGCCGAAACTGTATTATTTGATATAAAATGGTACATGTACTTTGGAAATATCGAGAATTTGTTGTATGTTTTAGTTTGCTCTGAATGATACATTTCTATAAGACATTAAGAGTTTTTTTTTTTTTGTACATTCAATGATACATCGAAAAGAATAGCATTGCAACACCGAATTTATAAGATAAAAAGCTTAAATCATATATTAAGAGTACATGTAGTCAAATCTCTTGGGTCTTGGCAAAAATAAATGATGTGAGCCGCGACACGACAAAACCAACAAAGTGGCATGTGCGCCCAACAAAGACTCAGATCAGCCAGGGCATCCGCCCATTCTGATCAGAGCCTTTGCCGTGCGCTTAAAGAGTAGCTAAGGGTCTTAGCTACATGCATGCCGACATTGAAGACTCTGATCAGACTGGGCGGATGCCCAGGCTGATCTAAGTCTTCGCTGGTCGCACATGCCACTTTGTCGGTTTTGTCGCGTCATGAAATATCTTATTTTCAGGTCGGATTTATGTGGAAAGAACATGTTCCAATAGTTTACAGATAAACATGAGGAAAAATACAGTGTGTGTACAAGAATCAAGGCCATCTACTGGTCAGATTTGTTTTTGTGATAAAGATGAATGTAACGTTGCAGCGCCGACGTCAGCGTCACTTTTGACGTTATTGTCGCTACTTGCCTTTTTACATTTGTTATTCGGAAGATTGGATGTTTTGAAAACGTTGTGATAGTGGGTGCATTGTGATTTTTTCACGCCGGAAGAAAAATGGATTTCTCTTTGTTTATGCCACTTCACCACGAACAGAATTGCACCCGGTTTCATTTTGGTCCATTTAGGGAGAACAGCTTGGCGCATAACGGGCCATTCAGAGAGAACAATTTGGCGGTTCGACTGCATTTATGCAGTTTCACGGTGACGTTTTGTTCATATATGAGCCGCGACGCGACAAAACCAACAATGTGGTTCTGCGGCCAGCGCAGACTCAGATCAGCCTGGGCATCCGCCCAGTCTGATCATAGTCTTCGCTGTCCACATGCAGCTAGCTTAGACTCTTAGCTACCGTTTAAGCGCTTATCGAAGAGTCTGATCAAACTTGTTGGATGCCCAGGCTGATCTGAGTCTGCGCTGAGCGCACGACCACTTTGTTGGTTTATTCGTATCGCGGCTCATATGTAGAAATCAGTCTTTACTTTGTTGACGTAATGACAAAGAATGCGTATAGGCGAAAACCAATTTGAGGTCAGTTGGAGTGGACTGGCTATGCTAAAGTAATGGCTTGTGTGGCTCACATATGAGCTGCTTGAACGGTCTTAGAGTATCTGACATGGCCATACTAAACAGGACATGTATTCATGAAGGTAAAGACACAAACTGTGCACGAAGACAATAAACCTAGCCTTGTTGATTTTAAAACGCGGACTGCGTATACACCTACTATAATGCGCGGACAGTTTGCACAATGCTGAATGATATTTTTTCACGAAGCGAATCATGTGTTACCATGCCAAGTGAGCGCGCAGTTACATTGCTGCTTGGAAAGGAAAGAATCAAGCTTCCACAAATTAATGCCAAAATTAAACTGCTATTCGGCTCATATATGCGCTAGTGAAGTTATCACAAAACGCTTGAAAGTGGCCAAACCGAAATTTCAGTTTGTTCACTTTCAGGTGATTTGTGGTAAGCCTACCAGGGGCCATATTTATAAAACGACTTAAGTCGTTGCTATGCTGTTGCTAAGGCTAGATTTCTTTGTTGGAGATTCCCTACAACTATGAAATTTGCTCTGGAGGAACAGTCTGAAAAAGACTGTTCCTCCAGAGCAAATTTCATAGTTGTAGGGAATCTCCTTCATAGCAAGTTGACCTTAGCAACAGCATAGCAACCACTTAAGTTGTTTTATAAATAGGACCCCAGTTCTTTTACTTTAAAGCAAAATATTGTGCTTATCTTTCCTTTTTTATATATTCAAGTGTAATAGATTCTTTTATTTTGCCTAACTATTTGCAGAACCTTGACTTAAATTTCCAGGTGGAAATTTAATTGCACATTCACCACGTGTGAGCGTAAATGTAATGGCATGAAAAACTGCTTAATAGAAAAAGGGCCAGTAGTAGAAAACACTTCACATATTGAAAGTTGAGCCTATGACAGGAACTGGATTAGGTTGAACATGAAATGAGGAAAATCAGAAGGCAAAGAAGCCTATCTAGCTATGTTCAGCAGTGCTGGAAACGGGCAGTGGCACAGTGGCCAAATGCTCCTAATTTTTGTTTCGGCCCACCAGAAATCCCGAAAACATGACCTTTAGTGGCCCAAATTTATCTTTCTGGCAATACTAAATGAATGGAAACTTTAGCTAGTGGATAATTTGGGCCACTGAAAGTTAGGCCTGCTAAGCTTTTGGGCCACCACATTAAACTTGCGAGTTTCCAGCACTGTTCAGTATCACTGTGTTTTGCGCAGCTACGAGAGAAAGCAACGAACAGCCAATTCGGATTACCCTGGACATTGCTTTCCATTGGATAAGGAAGACTGTGCGGAGTTATGCATCCTGTCGGTGGTGCAAACCTCAATATTCTGCTTGCCAACAGTTATGTTCATGGCTGACATTTGGTGTTCTAATGATAATAACACAAACTATGAATGGAGCAAGGGAGCAAAATGCTAAATGTTTACAAGATACAGTGGTTATAGTTTTGTTCCTTCTTCACCTGACGAGTTTTATTCCACTATTATGCAATTTTAATATAAATTTATGCAAAATTCTGCTGCCTTTTAGATTTTGCACTTTTACATATATTTGTTTCATTATTACAGTATTTAATCAAACTCTTTCGTTCTCAGATGTACATGTAGATATCCCTTTATGGTAACCACATACGTATATGACAGCACTTAGTTGTGCACATCAGTATCTGTGAAACGTGGATATCACAATTTCTGTGAGATGTGCAAATAAATATCTCTCTCAGATGTGTATACAGAAATTCCCCACGCATAAGTAGGATATAGAGGATCTTACATGAGTGATCATGTATTATTGAATTTATTAAACGAGTTGGGGAAAAAGATAATATGCGAGGCTATGCCGAGCATCTTATCGGTTTTCCCCAACGAGTTAAATAAATTCAATAATACAGGAACACGAATGCAAGTTTCTATTTATCATATGACACTAAAATTGCATTTTATTAGCAAATTTTGCATTAAAACGTCACGATTTCGCCATTAGAAAACGCGGCGTTTTTATGGACGTCAATGTTTAACGTTACGTCGTAATTTGCATATTTAATCCACTAGTGGATTATCGTTTTTAATGCATGGCTTTATTACACTCTCAGATGCGACGTCATATGATAAATGCATATAATGCACTGACTGGTGTTGCAAACAGATAGATGTGTCATTGAATTACTCATTAAGATACATATGTCTCTGATATATGCTATTAAATATGTACTTCTCTGAGACGAACATAAAGATATATATGCCCTGTGATGTGCATTGAAGAGGATCTTCCTGTGATGTGTATATTGATAGACATTTCTCAGAGGCGTGCATATAGGTAGATATCATTTTGCAATGTGCATAAAGGGAAATGCACATATCTCACTATAATGTGCTTATGGATATCTCCCTGAGATAATGTATATGAATAGATATCGTCCTGTGATATGCATATTAACCCTTAAAGCACCAAAAATTTAAATTGTTGAATTAGCAAACAGTGTAGATCCAGATGAGGTGGCTCATAATGAGCCACCTCATCTGAATCTACACTGTTTGCCCTCTAGTGTTCGTTCGAATTCTGAACGCTTGGACGAGACATTTTTTGAAATTCTGCAGACGTAAATTTTGTCGTCTGCTTTTTGGCGCATTAAGGGTTAATGGATATTTCTCAGAGATGTGCATAAAGATATATGTCATCCTGTGATGAGCTGAAAGCTAGATACATGTATTTCCCTGTGATGTACATATGAACAATTTTCTGAGCGGTATATATATATGAACAGATATTTCACTATAATGTGGTTAGTTTAAACAATATTTTATTCAATTATCTACATAATATTTATGGTACATTCAAAGTACAATTTTCATGAAAAGGATTTGGTCGAAAGCTCATAGCTTGTATAGACCATTTCCAAATGTATAGACCATTTCCATAATGTGGTTAGTGATAGCTATTTCTATGAGCAGTGTATTTAGTTAGATATTTCTTTGAGGCGATGTAGATAGATGTTTCTCAAAGATATGCATAAAGTTGATATTTTCTAGAGATGTGCCTACGTATATTTCATTGTCATATGCATATAGATATATACGTCATTTGATGTGCATATAGATTATATGTATTTTGAAATATACATATTGACAGATATTTCTCTGAGCTGTCCATATAGTGAAAATGCCCCTTTGGTGTGCATATAATGTATGTCTGTAATATTCACATACATTGATTTCTCCCTATGATGGGCAAATAGAAGATCTCTGTGGTATGTGCATACAAACATATCTCTCTACCATGTGTAAACAGAGGGATGTCTCTGCGAGATGTGCATATAGTCATATATTGCTCTGAGATTTGCATGAACAGAAAAAGGTGTGCCGGAGATGTGTATAGATAACCAGGCCCCGAGGTTATAAAACTTTTTTCATGCTCAACTCAACTGAGCATGAAATTTAAAATGCCCATTAATATAAAAATACCAAGAAATTCAGCATTTTTCAGGCTCAGATAAGCCAAGAAGGCTATTTTTTCTACTCACAAATATTAAAATGCCAACAATTGTTGGCATTTTAACATTTATGAGCAGAAAATATTTCATGCTCAGCTGAGTTGAGCATGAAAAAAGTTTTATAACCTCAGGGCCTGCCTTTTTTGCTTTCGATATAAGTAGACATTTTTCTGAGATGTGCATTTAGATGTTCATTTAGATGGATTTATTTTTGTCAAATAGATATCTGACTGAGATGTGCATATAGAGAGGTGTCTTTCTGGAATATGCAAAACTGTACATCTCTCTTTCGAGATACGCGTTTGGTTCTCTTTATTTTGACATATAGATATTGCTGAGATGTATAGCTAAGGCACAAAGGTACATATAGACAGTTTACTTGTGAAAAACAAAACAAAAAAACACGGAGTCTCTGAAATGCACATATAGACAGCTCTTGAGATTTGTATATAGATATCACTCAAAAATATGTAAACATATCTTCCAGAGACATGAATATGGCTACGTCTTTGACAGGTTATGTTGATTTCTCTCTCTCTCTGTGAGAAATGCATAGATATATTTTCAAGTAGTGCACATTGATAAATATCTATCAGAGACATGAATATAGGTTAAGAGGTATGAATGGATAAATTCTAATTAAGGCATGCCTGTAGATAGATATCTTTCAAGTATTTGAATAAACTGATACCTCCCTCAGATGTGCATATCGAAAGATATTTCTCCGAGATGTGCATATGTATACATACATGTCTGAGATGTTCGTATAGACAGAGATCTCCAAAATAATGAATTTTGCCATATACATCGTTTAGAATTGTGCGAAAGCTTATTTCTCCATCTGTGTTGTGCCAAATATGAAGACCAGCCTGCTTATCCGATAGTCAGACGTGTTGCCGTTACGTTCGCTACATAGATTCTAAAATGACTAGAGTCTGTACATACACTCTATAATATACTCAGAGGCAATAAAAAGTATACAGTTTTTGATTTTGGATACTGGGTCTCGTGTAAATGGCTACATTGAAATATTAATAATGTCATTTTGGACAAACGTCTGGCTAAGCGAAACACAAACACAAATGAGCCGCGACGCGACAAAACCAACAATGTGGTTGTGTGCCCAGCGCAGACTCAGATCAGCCTGGGCATTCGCCCAGTCTGATCAGAGTCTTCGCTGTCCGCATGAAGGTAGCTCAGACCCTTAGCTACCCTTTGAGCACTAAACAAAGAGTTTGATCAAACTTGGCGGATGCCCAGGCTGATCTGAGTTTTCGCTGGGCACACAACCACATTGTTGGTTTTGTCGTGTCGCGGCTCAAATTGTTTTGTAGTCACTAATAATGGAGTTAAGGTTCTTAATTCAAATTCAGCAGTTCCAATCAAAACTCGCTTTGCACATGACAAATAATATTTTGCTCTTCACGAATGTCTAGCGCTAATGTCTGTGAGTAAAACCACATCGTCATTTAAACTGAACCCCCCCCCCCCCCCCCCCCCTCCAATACTTCTTCAACCGTAGTTAAAAATGCTACATGTCTCAAATTAACTCCCTTTTAATTAAAAGTATAGAGAATTAAATGTTTCTCTATCTTACCTGGTGTTAGAAGTTTTAACTTGAAATTTTCGGAAAATTGTTGTTTGGCGTCTTGCTTTTGTGTGCACTTGAAAAGAACCTCATAGACTTGTTTATTTGAAAGAAAATTGCAAATAAACTTCCCACAAGAACTCAATGCATATTCAATGCATGTCACCAGAAGACGCCAAATACATCATTTCTTGGTGCGAAAATTTGATACTTTACTCCATTTTTCATATGAGAGTTTGACATGTTCTGACAAACCTTTCATCCTTTTTTGGATGTAATACATAAAAATGCACAAAATTAATTTCTGTTGTCCAAAGTGTATGTTTAAAGGGGAGCTACTCCAGCGACAATGTTGACTTAGACCTCTTGTTCATTTAAAACCATGTTATTTCCTTATCCTTTTGCCGATTGCACTGAAAATTGTCTCAAACTATGTGACATTGATTGAATTTATCAACAGTTCCAAGGTATTATCAGATGTGAAGACATCTGAAGGAAAATCAAGATTGCGTTATCTGTATACTTTCTTTTGCCTCTCAGTATACATTCGGCCGAGCAATGCTTTCAGAAATCTGCATCTTTAGACAGCACAGCTGAGGCGAATACATTATTCGAATATGCTGTGCAAAAAGGGTGTTTCAGCATGATTGAACAATGCGACACGACAAAACCAACAATGTGGTTGCGCGCCCAGCGAAGACTCAGATCTGCCTGGGCGCCGCCAAGTTTGATCAGACTCCTCATTAAGTGCACAAAGGGTAGCTAGGGGTCTAAGCTACCTCCATGCGTACAGCGAAGACTCTGAGCAGACTGGGCGGATGCCCAGGCTGATCTGAGTCTACGCTGGGCGCGCAACCACATTGTTGGTTTTGTCGTGTCGCGGTTCATTAGGTATCGGCTCAGCCTGAACATGTCTGTACAATCCAATAAGCGTCTTCTCTATTCGCTGTTTGTGAAACTCGATCTGTATCTTATCTATGCGGTAAACTGAAGGCGGTAATGCAATGACTCGTTTTGTAAATATGCTGTAGAAAAATATCATCCTTATGGTTATTGAAATGAACACTTTTCATTGTATACAAAAATGTACATGTATATAGATGAAATATTGAAACACACATTATGTTTCACAGGTGTCTTCCCTTCATGTTATGTGAGTGTAGAAACCTATAACTATCTATTGTGATCGCAATTGTCTTCATTTTTGCGATTTTCATGTTCATCTGCACTTCCAGTTGTTCCCTATACAGCTGATTTTAGGCATTTCCGACCATTCATTTAGGCTTACAAATTACTCATCCCATGAATGTTTGCCACTCATTTTGGCATAATATTGCATTTAAAGAATGCCAACAATATGCGAATATTATGCGAAAATTTCAGCTGTGTACATTTAGGGGCTGTCACCTAATATATGCTTCTTTTCAAGAAAAAGAAAGTTAGCGGATTCTGAGAATATAAAAAGGCTCATATCTGCGTTCACAGGAATCATTTGGTTCACATTTTATTTTGCCCCTTTGAATGTTTTGTTTTACGGCAAGGTCTTGCACAGTACACATATTAGCGTAACAGTAAAGGAACGCTTCTAAACATATATTTCTTTCAGTTTTCTTAAAAAATTAGGCGTATCGGAAATCATGTTACTCTTTGGATTCACGAGGAAGAAATACAGAAAATTGAGTTTGTCAATAGGACAGTGGTACACAAACTCATGGTTTTTGTTCGAATTGTAGTATGAATACAGTCCATGCGTGTTAGCCTGTACCTTACATTAGCATCTTACCGTTCAAATTATTTATACTGTGACAGACAGGTCTGAGCAACTGTGCAGACCTGAACAGGGTTTATACTGTTTCCCAATCCGCCTGCATCTTTTAGATGCATTACAGTATTGAAATCCCAAACTGTTTACTTTTTCGAGCAGGCACGGTATTCTTTTTGAAGTGTCCATAATTTTTTAAATTTTAACGGTATACCACCCTGATTTAGATGTTTGAGCCATGACACGAGAAACCCAACAAAGTGGCATTGCAGCACGCAAAGACTCAGAGTAGCCTGAGCATTTACCAAGTCTGACCAAAGTATTCGCTTTGCGCTTAAAGGGTAGCTAAGAGTCTAAGCTACCTCCATACGGACAGCGAAGACTCTTGGCAGACTGGGCGGATGCCCAGGCTGATCTGAGTCTTCGCTGGGCGCACATGACACTTTGTTGGTTTTTTCGTGTCGTGACTCTAACTCTACTCTTTCCTGGGAAGTATGATATTAGCAGGAAATAAATCATTAATATTCATCACTCACAATTACCCACCTTACATGTAGCTGTTTTATCTTCAAATCGATAATTGTATTGTTTATATGCACATAAATTGTAAATATCATATTATTGTTCACAACGAATTTTAAATTACTCATATTAAAATAAATGATTATATTTTTCTCTCTTTCTTCCAGAGGTCTGTAAAGTATAATTGCGAAGTTGATACTATCCAATGGGCAGAATTTATTGAACCCCACTGAATCAACGTTGATTCAAACTTTATTCTATGTTGTTTCAGTAGTTTGTTCTTGCTGAGCAGTACTCTAAATGTTTTACTTGAAAAAAAAAAAAAAAACGAGGAAACCAACTAAGTGGTTGTGCGCCCAGCGCAGACTCTGATCAGGCTGGGCATCCGCCCAGTCCGATCAGACTGGGCATCCGCCCAGTCCGATCAGACTATTCGCTAAGCGCTTCAAGGGTAGCTAAGGGGCTAAGCTACCTCCATGCGGAAAACCGAAAGACTCTGAGCAGACTGGGCGGATGCCCAGGCTGATCTGAGTCTACGCTGGATGCACAAACACTTTGTAGGTTTTCTCGTATCTGGGTTCACCTCCATGCTTATTTGGAGCCCCGGTAGCTCAGTAGGTTAATCGCTGGTCTGCTGATCTAGTGGTTCCGAGTTCGAGCCCCGCTGTAGGCGAGAATCCTTAAAATGGAAATCCGGGTTCCATTGTGCACAACCTTATATTATCACCATTATCATTTAACTCATGTCATCCAAAGCATATAAAAACCAGTATCCCGTTTTCATGAGCAAGAAGGATGCGAAGTATAGTTTCATATGATTAAATTGTACGAAAACGAATGAATGAATTAATGAAGGCATTGACAAGGCAAAACTATCCTCAGAATATTATTAAAAGGGGATAGAAAAAGCAGTGCTATTAAATAAAGGCGAATTAAGAATAAAAAGATAGAAAAATAATGACAATTTAACTTCTGTATTTTCCTTGAACCCTAAAATCCGGAATTATTCAATGCAATAAAACATAACTAACCAATTATACATAAAGATGAAACCATGGAAGATATATGAGCCGCGACACGAGAAAACAAACAAAGTGGCTGTGCGCCCAGCGCAGACTCAGATCAGCCTGGGCGTTCGCCCAGTCTAATCAGAGTCTTCGCTGTCCGCATGGATGTAGCTTAGACCCTTAGCTACCCTTTAAGCGCGCAGCGAAGAGTCTGAACAAGCTGGGCGGATGCCCAGGCTGATCTGAGTCTGCGCTGGGCGCACAACCACATTGTTGGTTTTCTCGTGTCGCGGCTCATATTAGATTTTCAGATCATAAAAATCAAACGCCAGCCTAGAAATCTGAAAAGCATTTTAACTCGTTGTTAATTGTTATAATAATAATAGAGCCAATCATGGTTTATGTAATCATTTAATAACAGAAGAAGAATTTCAGTTTGAATGCGGAAAAAAACCTTTAAAGTAAGTACACCTATGTTCTATGATGTAAAATCTTATTTATGTAATTCGGTGTAGCGGATGCCCTCGAGAAGAGTACATCGGAGAAACAGACGAATCCCTCCGCCATAGGACAGCAGTTCACAGACAGCATATTAGAGATCGTCAGAGTGCTATATGTCAGTGGCCATATAGCAGAATGCGCAAGAAATGAATCTGTAAAATTTAAAAATCTGCCACTTTATAAAATGCAGAAAGTTTGTATTTCAGCAACAAAAATGAGAGAAAATTATTTTACACACTTTTTAAAACCTAAATCAAATAGACATGTTTAACAGTTTCACTTTATAACATTATGTTTGGTGATGACGTTATTTCACTTCCTGTAATTGTTAATAACATTGCTAGAGTATGGCAGTTTATTTGAAGACAACTGCTTTAGGAATGAAATACGTGCTTACTGCATTGTAAAGAATGCCTCCCATAATATTAACACAGTATCAGAACTATAAACACAAATAACTATGCCGCGTTTAAATATGATTAACTGTAATTCGACCAGATTCGTGCTGAAGCATATTCATCAATTGTTCAATATTTTGAATACCCAGAAAAGTCAGCCTAAATTTTGGGTTACTTTGACCTATATTTTAATTATTCACTGTGTCTTTTAAATCAGTGAAAAATGACTAAGCACAGTATGTTTCATATAGGAGTATCAATTCGTTTTCATTGTTCCTCAGTTAATTTACAAACGCGTGTTCTAGAAGGCATCATCAGTTAATGACACATGGTTTTCTTTGAAGGATGTCATATTCCGCATACAGCAGTTCACTGAAAATACTGTTTCGTCAAAGGAACCATCCTGTCCCATTTTGGTAATGAAATAACCGGGCCATTAAGTAGCTGTTACCACACGGTGAGTCCTAAGTGTCTTTAGGCTAAGTCACAAATTGGATATCAGTCAAATACGTATCACGGGGAAATTCGGGAGTCCCAACGCCAGGTATGTCCCAGAGCAGAAGGTTTTCATTCTCTGGATGAGGATATGCTTCAATCTTCATCGTTGTTTGTGTGACACCTACTGAGGCCGCACTGTGATGATTCGGTCGGACTTGTCTGACTGCGTTGATGAAGGAAGATTTTCCAGTTCCTGCTCGTCCAGTGATTGCTATATTTAAGCAGGTGTGTTTCCATTTATTTAGCAAATGTCTTGCCAGGCCATAGACACCACGCATTCCTTTCTGTTCAAATTCAGCTTGTAAGGCTGGACTTATTTCATCAATCGGCAATGCTGGCTTAGGTTCATCCATTACGACTGCCTGCAATATAAAGTTCGTCATTGAGTGATTCGCTGGCGATTACATATCGCTTATGTCGTAAACACAAAAAAATAGATAACATAGATATAAAAAGAAGTAAATATATAAACAAATGAAAATAGTATAATAACATACGTTTCAAAGTGTTCCAAATCTCGGATTCAAGGAATCTATCAATGTATAAAAGTCGTTTGAATCAGTCAAATTACATTCTATTACCATAAGAATATTGGAATGGAATTATCAAATTATGAACATGATGCACGTAGACTTTCTATTTTTTTTTCTCAAAGAACACAGCAGATTTCTTTGTTATTCCGGATAGCTGATTGTCCTTAAAGCTGTATCGTTGCTATGCTCTCCACGTGTCAGGTATGTGTTACTTGAGCAAAGATAAAATAATAACTTCGACCTCTTCATTTCATTATTAAGTTGACTGTACATACCGAATTTTATATATGGTAAAAACATTTAAAGGTTTATTTCTCCAGAATTGTAAAGCGGATGACTTGGTTTGTAGCATCAGGAACTATGGCCCTACAAAATTTATTTAAATAGTGACCCTGAGTTGACCTTGATCGAATTTATGGCAAAGTCAATTTTGGTTTCTTATGCTTTTATATGGGAATACGCTTAAACATTCGTTTTCACAAACTATACTGAATAAAAAAGGAAACGTTACATTTACTTTCAATGCACGTTTTCTTTGAGCTGAATTAAGGTTATGCTAATTTCATTTTATGTCTAACTGACAAAAGGTATTCGATGTTCAGAAAATGAATATGACAACAAAAACTGCGAGATTAATGTCTCCAGATCAGTTTGATTCAATGAGGGGTCATAATTTGGAAGTCCTTTTGGAGGTGCTATTTGAAGACCCGTATTTCATTCAAGTTGTCAGTCCATGTAAGCAAATCACTTCTGAGACGTTAATCAGGCACTAGTTGTTACTAAAACGGTCTAATCCCCGCTTCCAAAGGGTTGATCAGTGAAGCGCAGGGCTTGAAATATCGCTTTTCAGGACACTTAACTCTGACTTCCATGCTGTACACTGAAAATCCTATAGACAATGCAAGGTGATATACCACGGACAATTAGCCAGTTTGATCAAACTTTTTCATCATGAACCACTCTCTGAAGAAGCTGGAATAACATCCATGAATCAAACTTGAAACTTCTATTGAAACGTCCTGGTTATTCGGAGTAACTGATTTGCTGTACATTTAATGGCAAGGGAGACAATTTGCTATAAATTTAATGGCAAGGGAGACAATTTCAAAGACACAAAATCTTTAACATCTTATTTCTTTGAACTGCTGGTTAAATGTCTTAAGATACATAGAGTTTCTTAATAACGGTTACAAAGCAAATCCAAAAGGGTAGAAACTTAAACACTTGCGCATGCGCATTAAGCGTTTCACATTGTCTGTGGCGTTTGTAGTCAAACTTCATAAGGTTGTCTGACATCTAGCTTTTGAGAGAATAACGTAACGATATTAAGAATTATAGTTCTTTAGTTTAAAATTCCTGAATAAAACTATGTAACGTTTCTTTTTTTGTTCAGTATATTTTATAAAATAACTGGTATAAAATAAGTGGCATATTTAGCCAACTAACTTAGTTCATGAAAATATAAGGTTGCCAAAGGTCAAGACCATTCTTTTACCTTTGTTCAAGAATAATGACATTTCAAAATTAGAATTTGCAGTCGTGAAAAGCCTCTGGGCCAGTTAGAGTATATTCATACAGAACCTCCACGGTACAAAGAAATAAAATTCAATTAACAAATCATGGTCACATAACCAGGATGGCCGCCATCCCCATATATGGCAGAAACCTTCTGGAAGTCTTTTTCTCCAGAACTAAAAAGCTGATGACATTGAAACTTGAGAGGTAGCATCGGGGTTTCGGATCCTACAAATTTTCCTCAAATAATGAGCATGTGTTGACCTTGATCTTATTTACGACAAGAGCTACTTAGTGTCCGTATGCTTTTATATGGGTAAATGGAAAAAGATGATCTACAGCCGATCCTTTGTGAGAAAGTATAGATTGCAATAGCAGCACTGGAGAAGGGGAAGCGGGTACTTGATAATATACCAGCAGAACTTGTTCAACCTGGCGGGGAGACCATGATTGATTTTTTAACAGAAATCTGTAATAGGATCTGTAGAACAGGAGAATGACCTACCCTTTGAACTCAGTCACCGATTATTACGCTCCCTAAAAAGGGCAACCTACAACTTTACCAGAACTACAGAATCATCAGCCTCATCACTCAGTCAAGCAAAGTCATGCTGGAAGTCATCTTGAACAGGCTTAAGCCCAAAGCCGAAGTGATAATCACTGAAGAACAGGCTGGGTTCAGAGCTGGAAGGAGTACGACAGAACAGATCTTCAACCTTAGAATCCTGTGTGAAAAGTATCTCCAACATCAGCAAAATCTGTGCCATGTCTTCATTGATTTCAAAAAAGCCTTTGACAGGGTCTGGCATGAAGCCTTATGGGCCAACGCACGGAAATATAATTTCAGTGCAAAGCTACTTCGCACCACTGGGCAGCTCTAGGACAAGGCTATAAGTGCAGTTCTGATGAATGGCAGCATAGGCGGCAGAAATATTACCAATCTGCGGTTTGCCGATGATATAGACGCTCTAGCTGAGGAAGAGCAGGAACTAGAAGCCCTAGATGACAGTCTCGGTAAAACCTGCACAGTGTATAAGATGGAGATCAGTGTTGAGAAGACCAAACTGATGACAAATAGCGCCAATGGCATCCAGAGGGAAATCAAGGTAAAAAGAATCATGGTACTGTTACACACTTCAAATACCTTGGAACCATTGTCTCAGATGATGGCTCTAAAAAGGAGTTTCTCTCAATGATTGTACAAGCCACTTAAGCTCTTACAAAGCTGTACCCAATTTGGAGAGATAACAACACATCTCTTGGATCAAAGGTGAAACGTATGCTCTCCCTTGTCAATACTATATTTCTGTACGCCTGTGAATCGTGGACATTGACAGCTGAGTTAGAAAAAACACGCAGGCCTTTGAGATGATTGCTGAACATGTCGTACAAGGACAATATAACCAATGAGGAGGTTCGCAGAAAGATCCAAGCAGCCATTGGAGAATATGATGAACTCCTGAACCTGACTAAGGCGGTTTGGCCATGTCTCAATGTCTTCTGTTTAGCAAAGACGATTTTACAGGGCACAGTGAAAGGAAAAAAAATGAAGAGGTAGACAGAAGAAGTGGAAAGACAATATTAAAGAGTGGACATGAATGGACTTTGCCAGCTTATCTAGGGCAGCTGAAAACAGGACAGGTGGAGAGGGGTCGTTTCGAAGTCATCTGTGGTGCCCCAAGGACTTTGTAATGTTATGTGATAGAATAGAACAGAATAGGGAAAATTCTTAAACAGTTGATTTTTTCGGAGACTTTTAAAACCTAGTTATAATAAAAAGTAAATATGGTTATCTAAATAAATTCGTGAAGGCCTGAGGTCATCAAAGTGGACCTTCGCTCAATTTCACTTAGACTTCAAAATTTAATATGCAGTCCTCTTTAGCAAATGGGCCAGTTGAAGCCATATTTCATATAGAACCTCTTTGTTACATGGATCGAAAATTTATTGAAATGGTCATGGAATTTACAGCAAGCACGGAGTTTGTTGAATAACATTCATGGTTTATCCCATTCTTTTATAACGTTTGTCTATCCCTTTAAAGTTATTAGAAAATCATTATATCAAAAAATCCTCTTGATCTTACATACCATTTCACCGCTCAATTCAGGTTCAGAAAGACCTCCGCGGGATGTGGGAAGTGATTGTATTAATTCCTGATCATTGTCTATTCTTTTTTTTTTGTTTTGCATATCAGAGGTCTTGTGGTTGAGCCGTGTGGTGGCCTTAAAAAATTTCCCCGTACATTCATTTATCTGTTAGGTCCTCAGGTTTTGTTTGCAATCACTTTTCATTATTCCTGTCCCTCGATTCCTTAACTTTGCGATACTGTGTTGAGGGTTATAAGTCAACCGACATTCGTATCTCGTTGTGTAAATGATAAATGATTCAAGGATATATCTTCTCATAAATTATCCCAAGTAGAGGAATTATAACACAGTTTAATGAATGTCACTCTGTTACTCAATATTTCGACCCCTTTTGGGGTCTTTTTCAAGAGAAATGAGCCAAACTTCACCCTTACATCAACTCTGTTGTTTCTTTCCACCATTAACAAAATGTTATGACGTCATCTTCAATAATAAGGCAGATATAAAACTACAAAACAAACAAAGCGAATATGAAATTCGTTAATAAAAAATATAAAGGGGCATAATTTCATCAGAACTGAAAATAGGGTTATGGTTCTTTTTCTCTGCATATCGGCTGATATTTATACAAACTTTCATGAAGAAATCTTAAATGGTTTTCAAGATATGGGGCAGACACACAGCTAATATGAAATTACTATATGAAAAATAAAAAGGTGCATAATTCCATCAAAGCTGAAATTTAGGTTATTGTTCTTTTTCTCTGCACATTTTCCGATGATGCATAAACTTTTATGAAGAAATCTTATACGGTTTTCGAGATATGGAGCGGACAAATGATGTTACCTGTTGAGCTTTGACCTCTAAGTGTGACCTTGACCTTTGTCGGACATTGTTGAAATATGAGTTCTGCACTTTACCTCGATAAGCGAAACATTTGACTCGAGTTTCAAAAACAAAGGGTTAAGGAGATATGGAGCGGACAAGACTTTAATACCAAATTACAATATGAAAAATACGAAGGGGCGTATTGTGTAAATAGTGAAAGTAGGGTTTTGTTTATTTTTCTCTGCACATCGTCTGATGGTGCTTTATATTAATACAAACTTTCATGAAGAAATCTTAAACGGTTTTCGAGAGATTCAGCGGACACTGTTACCTTTTGATCTTTGACCTCTAAGTGAGACCTTGACCTTTGTCGGACATCGTTGATATATGAGTTCTGCACATCGTTTCGATAAGGCAAACATTTGACCCAAGTTTCAAAAAAATCTTTCAAGGGGTTGAGTAGATATGGAGCGGACACGATAAGTTAACGGATGGACGAACAGACGGACCGACGGATGGACTGAGGTCACGACATAATACGACCCGTCTTCGACGGGCGTATAAAAATGCGTCAAAGGCTCCATCCATGGACAAACTTGAAAACGAAATGGACCTTCGTAAGTAACTGACAACGTCATTAGAATGAAGACGATAATTCAACTTCATTTTATGTACCGTGCAAGCTATTTCGGCTACTGACCCTCGGTACTGATCTGACATTGAAACGTAGAGGTTGTAACAGAAGGAAAAGAACTGTAGATGACGATCAGAAATGGTTTACTTTACCTTTTATGTATTTTTAGTCTACTCTAGTTTAGTCTAGTCTATCCCATAACCTTGCGAGGTCGTTGGGCAACCGCAGATGGCTTTACAACAATCCCTTTCCACCGAGTCCTGTCGTCAGCTGCCCTAGTTGAGCTACCAAAGTCTCTTTATATTGTCTTCCCACCTCTTCTGTCTACTTCTTCCTCATTTTCCCTTCACTGTGCGCTGCAGAATTGTTTTGCTAAGCCAAATCACTTTGAGACGTGACCAAACCACCTCAAGTTCCGTCTATTGCCTTAGGTCAGGAGCTCATCATATTCTCCTATGGCTGCTTGGATCTTTCTGCGAACATGCTGATTAGTGACATGGCCCTTGTACAAGAAGTTCAGCAGCCTTCGATAGCATCTTATCTTGAAGGCCTGCGTTCCTATCTCTAACTCTGCTGTCAAAGTCCATGACTTACAGGCATACAGAAATATGGGTATGATAAGAGAGCGCATCAGTTTAATCTGAATGAACTTACATTTTCCTTCTCGATACTGTCCGACGTAGTATCGCCATTATAGGAAAGGTCCATACTGCAAAAATAGTAATATCAATTTTATAACTCAAGTAGAAAACTAAATTTAAAATCAGAGCCAAAGGCTCTGTATAAGAAAATTGAAAACAAGAGGCCCTTGGGCCACAAAGCTCACCAGATATCTAGCTCAAAATTGCAGTCACATTTGTAAATAATGATAAAAGTTTAGATCCTTTAAGAGCAAAGAAAACATTCATAAGTAAGAAGTTGGGCCATACCGCGGTAAAGGCTCAAAATTTAGGTCACAATTTTACAGGATATTTGAAAAAAAAATACACGCTTTGGTACACGCTTATACTGTTTCTGCATAGTATTAGCTTTTCCAGCTCAAGGGTTCTGAGCAGGTGATACTTGACTATTTTATTCTTTTAGGCATTGCAGAATGCCAGTTGTTATGACAACCACGACAATTATGCTGATGGCACAAAATCATATGTCTTATGGAGGAGAATCTAACGGATCAATTCTGTAAAGGTTATGCCTTCTTATCCGCACCGCTTAAAAAAGTGCGGTGTCAATTTTCCCATTGACAGTCAACGCCATTTTTAGGTTGCCGTACCAACAAAAATACTGGATCAACTGCCACAAAAATATTTCTATTGATGCTAAGGCATTGAACAGTTCTGCAAAATTAAGCTTTTCCACCCTAATGCTTCTGATTAGTTGGATAAATGGCTTTTTGAATAGTTTTTCTTCTTTTGGGAGCCTAGGTTGCTATGACAACTCGGCCAATGTTGTTAGAACAAACAATAACAGTTGTTTGAGTATTTTGTCATTTTCAGCATCGGCAATGAAGCCACCTGAACAGTTGAAACAATGATCATTTGTCAGATGCAAGGCTATCGAAATACTTTTATTTAGTGTTTAAAACTACAATGTTGAAAGAAACTCGTGCTGTCAATGACCGACGATCGATTCTATATACTGACGTCGTATGTTGCATAAAGTGATGCCATTTTGACGTCTTCGAGATCGTGTGTGAAACTACTGTCTTACGATTTTGATACCTGCTCATCTGCACAGCCTGTGCATTAACTACTGTAACATTATTCATCTAGCCCGAAAGCTGGAAAGCGAAATAAAAAAAATTGCCACCACTTTATAATTAAAATCTAAACGAATTCCTTCAAAACTGTCTGGACACTCGGCGCCAAGTGCGTGCAAGTATGGTTACGTACCGCTGAAGCCACTTGGGGAACGTCGTTAGGAGAATTGAACTGAACTGAAATTCCTTCAAAAGCAGAGAACACACCCAGAAGAAAGAACACGGGCCTGAGACCACGCAGCCTCGGCCAACAAAGCCCTACCAGCGACCCTGACAACATCCGGCGGCGAAACCAGAGAAAAGCACACTGCAACCCCCAAACGCCAACTGGGCAGTCGATGCAAAGACTGAGTAGTATCACAAAGGGTCCAAATAATATAAAAGAAGATGATCTAGGATAAGAGTCTAAACCAATTTAAAATTTCTGATTTCTCAGAATATACATCTCTCAAAGGACGAAAATAAAGTATAATCTGCACTATGGATGATATACGGGGAGACGTTTAACGGCCGCCACACGGCAAAAATCCGCAAAAAATCATTGTTTTCTATGCAAGAAAGCTCTACTTCTTCTAAGAGCTGACTGGTTTTGTAAGGGTTTGAGTGTCTAGGAAGCAAACATGGTGACTAAATAGTAGCATCTTTATTTATTTTTTAAAGAGTAGATCCATTTCGGAAGGATCTGGACGACCAGGGTAACAAACAGAAACTCAAAAGATTTGTCTTCAAAAAAAATGCGAAAAGAAGTAATGATAACAAGTCGCCCAAGGGCAACGATCGCTCACCTGCCAGTATATGTTCAAGTCAAGTGGTCAAAATGCAAGCTTTCGGCTCAGGCAGGCTAATAAACAGGCTGCAATTCTATAGGATTGGATAGTGAGTGTGTAAACTGTTCCATCATGGCCACTTCTATAAAATCACTAAATGACCTTGGCCTCTAGTATTTATAGAAGTTGAAGTTGACTGCATTTCCATATCACAGAGCTCAATAGCAACAGAAAAATGCACTTTCTCATCCTTTCCCATTCAAAAGCTCAAGGGACCAAATTGGACCTTGCCATAAAATAAGTCAAGGTCAACCTAAGGTCATCATTTATTTAAATTTTGTAGTACTAGAGTCCATGATGCTACATACCAAGTTTCAAGGTAATCGGCCCAGTGGTTCTTGAGAAGAAGAATTTTTAAGGTTTTTACCATAAATGGGCATGGTGGCCATCTTGGTCAGGTGATCTGGGTCAACTATATAAACTTTTGTTTCTTTATACTGTTAAGGCTCTATATGAAATTTGGCTTCAATCAGCCCAGTGATTTCTGAGGAGAAGGAGAAGTCCTTTGTAAATGTTGACGACGGATGACGACGACAATGACCTTGACCTCTAGTATTCGTAGGGGTTGACAATGACTGAATTTCCATATCACAGAAGACAATAGCAACAGAAAAATGCACTTTTTCTGCTTTTCCCATTCAAAAGCTCAAGGGACCAAATTTGACCTTGCTATAAAACAGGTCAAGGTCAACCTAAGGTCATCATTTATGTAAGCTTTGTAGTACTGGAGTCAAAGATGCTACATACCAAGTTTCAAGGCAATCGGCCCCGTGGTTCTGGAGTAGAAGATGTTTTAAGGTTTTGGCAAAAGAGTAAAATAAGGTCTCCATGTGGATCCGTCGCCTATAAGGCGCGGAATCCACAAACGATGCTCATTTCTATATACAACAGATATTATTATATAAATCAAGTGTTATAAAATAGTGATATAAAGTAACAATTACTTGTAATGGCCCTCCAAATACGATAGGTCAAGCAGTGTTTTCCATAGTTTTACGCCATTTTGTTCCTATTTCCTTCCGTCTACCTTCTGTAAACTTGACACAAATGGCCTTAATACTCGTCAATTTAAGCATTGCAAGACTTCTTTCACATGCATGTAGTATCATGCTCTTTAGATGGTGTGGATGCCTTCTACTATTTTCACCACATTTCAGGTAAAACTGTTTGTTTTCGAAGCAACAGTTTTAGAACATACTAAAGTCGCCATTTTGACATAACGCACGCTCGTGTGTAATTGTCTTTTAGAAACCAGTCCATGTCATTTGCATATTGTTTTCCCACGCTTTATCATTTCCGGATATCTCGGCTTCATTTTTGTGAACGAAAAAGACCGAATCTACCCAAATGAACAGTCCTGAGCCTATCAAAATCGAGGTCAATTTTACTATAATAAACAAATGTTTACTACCGGTTTGGGTGGGGGGGGGACTATCGATTCATTCTAGATTACTTCCCTTCCATCAACCTTATTTTCCACGTTTTGAGTCAAATATTCACATGTGGATACCTCACCTTATAAGGGAGGAATCCACATTTGGTAAAAATCAGAAATGAAGCAAATATCATCAATGTGGATCCCACTTTGAACATTCTTAAGCCTTGGCCCAAAAAGTTA
The DNA here is from genome assembly GCA_963989385.1 of Ctena decussata. NCBI lineage: Eukaryota > Metazoa > Mollusca > Bivalvia > Lucinida > Lucinidae > Ctena > Ctena decussata. The sequence goes on from CAXDIV010000094.1 coordinate 115,353, forward strand.
AGAAAATGGAAGGGAAGTAATCAAGATTCCTCTTATATTGGAGGGATCCACATTTGATAAAAATCAGAAATTAAACATATCATCAATGTGGATCCCAAATTGATTTACAGTCAATACACAAAACAATACCAACATTCTTAAGCCTTGGCCAAAAATTTAAGATGAAATTGGAAGAGAAGTAATTAAGAATGCAAAAAACATTGGAAGGAAAGTATTTTAGAATGTCCGAGGCCAACATCCAATCACAGGTCATTGACTTTTATAACCAAGCAAGTACAGGGAATCCCGGTCTATAAATAAATATATCTCGTGACCTCGTGCACATTCCCGCAGTTTATGGACTGGTACATCGTCTAATTACTTCCTCAAATTTTAATGCACGCGGCATATTTCGTTAAACCAGTCTAATTTTCGGACTGGTTTGCCATTGTTTTATCTTTCAATAAGGTAGTTCGGAATAGGTCAAAATGGCGGACGTTCAACATGTGAAAGAAGCTACGGAAACATACTACACTGCTCGATTTCTTATGACATTATATGGGAGTTCATGATAGATATTTTACTATTTTTGGAAAGTTAGACTGTTTTTCTTTCTTTAGACGGCTTTTCCCGCTATATTTACCCTTACAGGCGACGGATCCACATCAGTCCCTTATTTTACTCTTTTGCCAAGGTTTTTACCATATATGAGCATGGCGGCCATCTTGGTCATGTGACCTAGGCCAAAATCGTTCCCACATCCTGTTAAGTCTTTATATGAAATTTGGCTTCAATCGGCCCAATGATTTCTGAGGAGAAGATGTTTGAAAATGATGACACCCAATGACCAAATGACCTTTGATCAAGGTCACTAAATGACCTTGACCTCTCATATCCATAGGTGTGTAAATTGACTACATTTCCATATCACAGAGCACAAAAGCAACAGAAAAATGCACTTTTTCAGATTTTCCCATTCAAAAGCTTAAGGGACCAAATTTGACCTTGCCATAAAATAGGTCAGGGTCATCATTTATATAAATTATGCAGTACTGGACTCCAAAATGCTACATACCAAGTTTCAAGACAATCGGCCTAGTGGTTCTGGAGGAGAAGATTTTTAAAGGTTTTTACCATATATGGGCATGGCGGCCATCTTGGTCATGTGACCTGGGCCAAATATATAAACTATCGTTCCCCCATCCTGTTAAGACTCTATAAGCAATTTGGCTTTAATCGGCCCAATGGTTTCTGAGAAGAAGATGTTTGAAAATGATGACACCCAATGGACAAATAACCTTTGGTCAAGGTAACTAAATGACCTTGGCCTCTAATATCCATAGCTGTTGAAATTGACTACATTTCCATATCACAGAGCACAACAGGAACAGAAAAATGCACTTTTTCAGATTTTCCCATTGAAAAGCCTAAGGACCAAATTTGACCTTGCCATAAAATAAGTCAAGGTCAACCCAAGGTCATGATTTATATAATGTTTGTAGTACTAGAGTCTAAGATGCTACATACCAAGTTTCAAGGCAATCGGCCCAGTGGTTCTGGAGAAGAAGATTTTTAAAGGTTTTTACCATATATGGGCATGGCGGCCATCTTGGTCATGTGACCTAGACCAAATATATAATCTTTCCTTCCCCTATCGTGTTAAGGCTCCATATGAAATTTGGCTTCAATCGGCCCAGTGGTTTCTGAGAAGAAGATATTTAAAAGTGTGGACGCCGACGACGCCGACGACGGACGACGGACCAAGGCTATACTATAAGCTCACCTTGACAGGTGAGCTAAAAAGTGGATTACAAACCTCATGTTTTCTTTCTTTGGATTTACAGGTTTCCTAGATCTAGCAAAACTGTCAAATAATTTACTCTGGGCCGGTATCTGTGCCTGGGAACCATTCATATCTGTAAAATAGAACTAGTCAAAATATGTTGCTTGCTGTATCAGAGACAGATAACGCCAGGGAAGAAACAAAAGGTGGCTGTCAAATATGACGTGACAAACGTTCCAATATTCTATCTGGTAAAATAGTTGTCCCATATTAAACATTTGCATGCGATATTAAGATATCTATTTACTATAAAATATAAATGTGTTCACAAAGGAAAATATTTTTGCGATATTAAATACATTTATATGCAAAATAAATATTTACTGGCAATAAAAAGTTTATTTATTCACAAAAGATATATTCATGCACAATAAAATATTTATTGGCAAATGAAAAATATTTATTTTACAATACAAAATATCTTTTGCGTTATAACGGTATATTCATTTGCAACTCAAATGTGTATCGATAAATTTATTTGGTAAAATTAGCATTGTGGGATATGCTGTGGCCTTGTAACAGTAAATTTCATTGGCTGAAACTAGCTACTGGACAATTCGTTCATTTTCCGATTCGATCCTCGGCCACTTCGCAACCTTAACTCGTTATTCGTTCATGTAGTATTCCAAAGATGAAGCGGACTTATGTCATGTAATGTTTGTGGGTTGTGTCGTGTTGATTTGGGTTCGTTAGTTGTTGTGCTATTGTTTCACGTCCACCCATCTTCGCTAGCCAAGGGCACTGAGTCCACTATGTTCCTTGTACGTAAGGAACGTAGTGGACTCAGTCCCCTTGGCTAGCAAAGATGACGTCCACGGTAAACAGCTATGGTCATGTCGGGACGGTCAGTTAACCTGACTACACTATTCCTGGGCAGGCTTAGACCTCCTTAGCGGTTAACAAGTACTATGTGCACTTACTTTCACCAGTAACTGACAACTGCCCTTCTTACATCAGCGGAAGGAGAAATAAAAGTAAGTGGCCGGACCGGGTATCGAATCCAGGACCTCTGGCTTGTAAGTCAGGCGCCCTACCGATTGCGCTACGCGGCCCGGCATGGGTTAGTTAGATGTGCTAAAAAGACCAAGGCCGAATTGACAAATGAAACACGTAATACAGGGCTGGATGCAGATTCTCCAAAGAGAGGCTTAGTTTAGGACAATTGGGAGACCAAAACAAGATATTTTCTAACTTTTTGCCCCAAATCCCCATGAAAATGAAATATGGGGGTGAGGGTGGGGCGGAGGGGAATTTGAGCCACTGCCCCCCATCCCCCCACCCATGGATCCACCCATGTAATAATAATTTTGAAGGATAATCGACTCTTATTCTGCTATATAAGGACACGGATAATATACTAACTTACAGAACCATTCAGCCTGTTTAGTTGATTAACGTTGTAATATCATTCATACTAGAGAGAAATCTTACATTTTGTTCATACTCCAGGTAAAATTTCGTGGCATCAGTCATACTATAAACAAACTTTACATTGTAGTTCTTACCAGAGACCACCTTACAGTACCGTTCATTCCGCAGATAAATCGTGTAACATCATTCATACTAGAGATTCATACTAGAGATTTACCTAACGTTTTTGTCCATACCAGAGACCACCGTACATCACAACTCACCAAATCGTTCTTTGTCGTCCATACAGAGACAACCTTACTGCACCATTCATACTGTACATAAACCTCGTGACATCATTCATACTAATGACATACTTTACACTATCGTCCATACCAAAGACAACCTTACAACATACTTCATATTGTAGGTAAACTTTGTGTCAGCATTCAAACAAACCTTATGGTATGGTAGGATAAGGTAGGGTAGGGAGTGTGGATGGCATGGGTTTGATGTGGTGGGACAGGGTAGGTTGTGATTTGCGGATTGGATGGATGTAGTTGGGTATGGTAAGGCAGAGAAGGGTAGAGTGGGGCAGGGTTTGGGTATGCGGTGACCCTACACTATCTCATTTCATGCGATCCAAGCCCACCACACGCTACTCTCCCACAACACCACCCCACCCTATCTTACTCTATATCTTTTATCACGGATATTAGCACCCAGTCCGATATTTGATTTTGTATCCTATTGTTATCGCAGTTATTGTGATTGCAGTTATCTTAAATGGACACGCCATCCCCGCCCCACCCCAACCTTCCCTAAACTCTTCTTTACCCTACCTACCCCACCCCACCCAACCGTACCAATACCACGCATCCTACCCTAATCTCCTTCATTGCAGTTACAGTTATCCTAAATGGATATACCTTCCCACCCAACCTCACCCCACCCCTATCCACCACACTCCACCCTACACCCCACCCCCACCACCCTGCCCTACCTTACTCTAACCCCGATATTAAAACCAAGTCCGATATTTGATTTTGTCTCCTAATTGCAGTTGCAGTTATCTTAAATGGGCACGCCACCCTGCCCCATCCCTACCTTCCCTATACCCTACTTTACCCTACCCTACCTCACCTCACCAAACCGCACCGATACCACGCATCCTACCCTAACCTCTTTCATTTAGGCTGCAGTTATCCTTAATGGCTACACCTTCCCACCTTATCCGACCCCACCCCACCGTACCGTACCCTACCCTTACCTTGCCTACATCTCCGCCTCGCCTCGTCCCACCTCACTCCAGCCCAACCCATTTAGCCCTTCACACCTACCCCCTCCACTGCATCTGTCTGTCTGTCTGTCTGTCTGTCTTTGTATACTGTCTTACGCCCTCACCTACCCTACCCTACCCTCCAGTTATGCTGTAAACTGATTCCAAGTTGTACCATCAATAATATTAGCTATAAGGGGAGAGAACCAGTCTATGGATGCTGTCATATTAAGTGACAGACAACCAATGAATTTCACCGTCACAAAACCGTGTCCTTACCCACAATGCTAATTAAACCCAATATAGATTTTTAGCAAATAAATTTCAAATTTTTGCAAATAGATCGTAATATTCTTTTTTTTATTATTTTGTTGTGAATAAAAATATTGCAAATAAATATTTTTATTGTAATTTAAGATATTTTCATATCGCACAAGTATATTTTTGTGAACCAATATATTTTTATATGCAATAAATATTTATTGTGCAAATAACATATTTTTATAGCTCAAATAAATATTTTTATAAACAAATATATTGTTATTGCCCATCAATATTTTTTAGGCAAGTACATATTCTTATATCACAAATAAATATTATTTTGTGAATAAATATAATTTTTAGTGTCAATAAATATCTTAATATAGATTGACTATATTACCAGATAGAATAATGCAACGTTTGTCACGCAATAGTCAAAGGTTTAGAATTAAATTGCTGTTTAATATTCTGGGTTTTAAAACGATTTTATACGATTTGCTTGTACTTTTTTTTTAATTTCCCGTCTTAAACATTTAGCCAAACTGAACAGATGATTCAAATACCCCCTTTTGGTTAGTGCGAAAACGTGTCAATGATGCTTGCTTGGATAAATGGTTTGGAAAAAAAAACTAGAAGCTTCATATGTATAAATTTCCATGTTTTGTTGCTAGAATTCTAAAGTTCATTTCTGTGCGCTGCTTAAAATATTTACAGGAAAACAAGAGGGCCATGAGGCCCTGAAACGCTCACCTGCGCATTTGGCAAAGTGGCTTTTTCTTATGTCTGAAATTGCCAAAATATGAGTTTGGGGTCAAAAGTCAAAGAATGACCATGACTTCTTGCACTCATAAATCTTCATGTACTCATTAAGACAACCATACATAGCATTTTCAGACCAAAATCTTCAAAACTATCCATGAAATCTATGTTCTAGCATTTTCCCATATTTGACCATGCCGCTAAAAAGGTCAAGGTAATCCTAAGGTCATCATTTGAACAGTCTTGGTAGGACTCTAGTACCCCATGCTACTTAACCAAGTTTACAGGCCATTGGTGTATTGGTTCTGGAGAAGAAAAATATTAAAGATTTATACCATAAATGGGTATGGCGGCCATGTTGGTCATGTGACCTGGACTGTTTGAACAAATTTTTGTTCACTCAAGCCCAGTAGGCTGTATATAAAATGTGTTTACAACTGACCCTTTGGCTTTTGAAGAAATGTTTGAAAATGTCAAAATATGAGAGGTCTTGGTCAAAGGTCACAGAATGACCTTGGCCTCTTCTACTCATAATTCTTCATGACCTCATTAAGGTGACTGCATATACCAATTTTCGGGCCAAATCTTCAAAACTTCCCATGAAATCTTATGTTCTAGCATTTTCCCATATTTGACCTTGCTATAAAAAGGTCAAGGTCAACCCAAGGTCATAATTTGAACAATCTTGATGGTACTGGAAAACCCAATACAACATGCCAAGTTTCAAGGCCATCGGTCAATTGGTTCTGGAGAAGATTTTTAAAGGTTTTTACCATATATGAGCATGGCCGCCATGTTGGTCATGTGACCCAGACCATTTGAAGAAATTTTCGTTCCCTCAACCCATGAAGGCTGTTTATGAAATGTGTATACAATTTTCTTAGTGGATTTAAAGAAGAAGTTTGAAATTGTCAAACCATGAGAATTCAGGCTCAAAGGTCATAGAACAACCTTGACCACTTGTACTCACAAATCTTCATGTACTCATTAAGATGACTGCATTTTCCAATTTTTAGGCCTAAATCTTCAAAACTTTCCATTAAATCTTATGTTCCAGCATTTTCCCATATTTGACCTTGATGTAAAATGGTCAAGGTCAACCCAAGGTCATCATTTTAAACAATCTTGATAGTACTGGAATACTCAATGCAACATACCAAGTTTAAAGGCCATCTGTCAGTTGGACCGTTTGAATTAATATTTGTTCCCTCTAACCCTGGAGGCTCTATATGAAATTTGGTTACAATTCACCCAGTGGTGTTTGAGGAGATTGTTTAAAATTGTCAAAATATAAGATTTAAGGGTCAAAGGTCAAAGAATGGCCTTGACCTTTTGTACTAATGAAACTTCATGTACTCATTAAGATGACTGCATACTCCAATTTTTAGGCCTTACTCTACAAAACTTTCCATGAAATCTTGTGTTCTAGCATTTTCCCATATTTGACCTTGTCGTAAATTAGGTCAAGGTCAACCCAAGGTCATCATTTGAACAATCCTGATAGTACTTGAGTACCCAATGCTACATACAAAGTTTCAAGGCCATCGGTCAACTGGTTCTGTAGAAGAAGATTTTTAAAGGTTTTCGCCACATACGTGCGTGGCGGCCATGTTGGTCATGTGACCTGGACCATATGAATAGATTTTCGTTCCCTCAACCCCTGGAGGCTCTATATGAAATTTGGCTTTAATTGGCCTAGTGGCTTTTGAGAAGATTGTTTGAAATTGTCAAAATATCAGAGTTCTGGGTCAAAGATAAAAAAAATGACCTTGACCTCTTGTACTCCTAAATCTTCATGTACTCATTAAGATGATTGTAGATACCAATGTTTAGCCCAAAATCTTCAACAGTTTCCAAGACATCTTATGTTCTAGCATTTTGCCATATAAAAGTACAAGGAAGCAAATTTGACCTTACAGTAAAAAAGGTCAAGATCAACCCAAGGTCATAATTTGAATAACCTTGGTAGAACTTGCACACCCATTGCTACATACCAAGTTTCAAGGCCATCGGCCTATTGGTTCTGGAGAAGATTTTTTTTTAGGTTTTTACCATATATGGGCATGGCGGCCATATTGGTCATGTGACCAAGACCGTTTGAACAACTTTTCGTTACCCCTTCCTCTGGAGGCCACATATGAAATTTGGTTACAATTGGCCCAGCGGTTTCAGAGGAGAAGTCGTTTGAAATTGTGGACGGACGGACGGACGACGGAGCCTTACCATCCTATAAGCTCTCCCGGACCTCTGACTCAGGTGAGCTAAAACCCAAAGAGGAATACAAGAAAGAACAAGAGCCAGAACCTCAGTTTCAAAGCCTACAATACAACAAATAGGGGTGTAATAAGACGCATAACCGCTCAGCCCCTGGAGGCTCTATATGAAATTTGGCTTTAATTGGCCTAGTGGCTTTTGTTTTAAGGTTTTAAGCTTTAAAAGGTTAGCATAGGCGGCAGAAATATTACCAACCTGCGGTTTGCCGATGACATAGACGCTCTTGCTGAGGAAGAGCAGGAACTAGAAGCTCTAGTTGAAAGTCTCGACCAGACCTGCACAAGGTATAAGATGGAGATCAGTGCTGAGAAGACCAAACTGATGACAAACAGCGCAGATGGCATCCAGAGGGAGATCAAGGTAAAGGGGCAGAAGCTGGGTACTGTAAGCAGCTTCAAATACCTTGGAGCAGTTGTCTCAGATGATGGCTCAAAACAGGAGGTTCTCTAAAGGATAGCACAAGCCACTTCAGCTCTTGCCAAGCTGAAACCAATTTGGAGAGATAACAACATATCTCTTGGATCAAAGGTGACACTTATGCGCTCCCTTGTCATTTCCATATTTCTGTATGCCTGTGAATCATGGACCTTGACAGCAGAGTTAGAGAAAAGAACGCAGGCCTTTGAGATGAGATGCTACCGAAGGTTACTGAACATTTCGTACAAGGACCATATAACCAATGAGGAGGTTCGCAGGAAGATCCAAGCAACCATTGGAGAATATGATGAACTCCTGACGCTGGTCAAGAAACGGAAACTAAGGTGGTTTGGCCACGTCTCAAGGTCTTCTGGTTTAGCAAAGACAATTCTTCAGGGCACAGTGAAAGGAAAAAGAAGAAGAGGTAGACAGAAGAAGAGGTGGGAAGACAATATCAAGGAGTGGACTGGAATGGATTTTGCCAGCTCAACTAGGGCAGCTGAAGACAGGACAAGGTGGAAAGGGATTGTTTTGAAGTCAGCTGTGGTGCCCCAACGACCTAGTAAGGTTATGGGATAGAATAGAGAATAGAAGACGCATAAACACTGGCATAGGTATATTTGTCCTCCCCTCTCTTCTGTCCTGTTTTCTAGCTGTCAGTGCCAAAATGCCGTTAAAAGTATTCTTTCAATAGCTCGCAGATAGGATAGTATACATATTCTATTTATTAAATATCTAAAGCCAGCTTAACAGTTTCTACAATCGGTCCTATACTAATTTGCTCCAGAGAACGTCCCGTCTTACTCTTTTAAGGATAAATATTTTCTTGCAGAAAATAAATTCATTCGAATTATTGGTCAAATATAACCGTTTGAATATTTGCTGTACCATATTCCTGTACACCACTAAAAAGGCTTAAACTACGTTTCAGCACTTGTCAATACAGTTGAGATATCTTTGACAGATTGCAAAATCGCTTCTCCAGTTGAAAAATTCCCAAACTACAGGAAGAAAACTTTGCTTGCGACTCTCTGATAAGCATAAATTCACCTCCTTGCTTACATGACTGTCAGACACATAGATATAACAGAATGTACATGTTTTATATTCAGTATCAGGTCCCCTCTCCACCCAACTGAGACTAAATTAAGATGTTTTCGAAATAGGAGACAATAACATTTTTTGCCGATTCAGTGGCCACTTGCACCATTCCCAAAATAGTGAAAAATATCAATGAGATCACACTGCACTTACCCATTTTTGCCATTCGGTTTGTTATAGCTGAATCATCACAGCCACCATCTTTCGATTCTGCAACTTTGCGATTTGTTGTTTGTACCTGTAAACAGAAGGGCTGAGTCTGGTAACTTCGGACAGCGGGTAAATTCGGACTTAATGTTAACTGTCAGCATATTAGCCAGGGGAATTAACTTATGTATTAACAAGGGATATTATCCTGTTATATCTTCTTCTACTTTGGAGGTTATTTTACTCTTTTATCTCTGACGTTATCAGCGTCATGCTGATGACGTCGTGACGCTACTTTGTTGCATGACTACCACTGTACTGAATAAACCTGTTGTACCTACTGTGGAGTAATTATTAGATTTAACACTTACCATTGCAAACAGTGAAACTCCAGATGATACGGCTTATTATGAGCCGTCTCACCAGGATTTTCCTGTTTGCCCAGTCAATTTTGTTTTAATTCCAAACGAGTGACAATGTCACTTTCCGAGTTTACCTGCTGTCCGAACTTACCTGACTTGACCCTATACCACGGTTAACAACCTACGTAATAGCGTGGGTGTCGGAACTACTCATTCGACGGCTCTTTGGAAGAAACTGAGTTTTTACGTTTGTAAAATACAAGAGACGGGAGAGTAACGCAAGAAAATGAGGCGATGCGGTGTCTACCTACATGCACATATTATCCGGACATATAGGACATCTGAGATACACATGTATTAAGCAAAGTCAATACAGATCACTGTAATGAAATTTTGCAGATTTAGCAAGTTATTTTGTGATCAACTGCACGGACCGTCAATATTGGTCGATAGACCAAATGGATGTAGTGCTCTATATTCATGCCAAGTTTGTATCGGTTTTTAGGAGACATCTAGTATTGAACAGTTCCTAAATCTCTGTTTTTCATTGGTCACAATGCACCGCACCCCCTTGTTTGGTACCCTGTCCAGAATACTAACGTTGTTATATAACGGAAACCTCGACAAACGTCGGGAACTTAGGCATCGGGGGACAGTTTCGCATTTGGCAGTGGATGATTCAGAAAATATTTCAGTACAACGGTCCAAAAAGGCATAGTTGCTGTTATAAATTGAAATCCATAATTTTTCGTACCAATTCAGAGTTTTAGAATAAACAGTTGTGTCAGTTGAAGTGAAATTCGAGACTAAAATTCTCTTTGGCAGGTCAAGTACACGGCGCTTTATGCAAATAGCAGGAGAGGATTTCGGGGTTTGAAAATAGCTCAGAATCAGAATCAGAATCTGAATTGTTTACTGGTGATACGTCCAAAGACAATCATTCACCAGGACCTGTGAATCAGGGAAGCTAGTCCCTAGCCCTTATAAGAGAAGTAAACTTAGTAACTGAATCCTCTGCACACTCAGCAGCAGAAATAAGTGAATCTTCCAGGGAATTCCAATCTCTAATAGTCTGGGGGAAGAAACTGGACTTGTAAATGTCAGTCCCACCAATGGGGTTTGAAATGTCAGGGAATGATGATTCCTGGTACGCCTATTTGGGGGAACAAGGTCATTTATGGGTATACTGGCTGCACCCCTCAGACCTTTGTAAAGCATTATAAGTCTACTATCTTTCCTTCTCTTTTTTAGGGATTCCCACTTAAGTTTCTCCAGAATGCCAGTCATACTCCCAGTTTCATATGTGTAATTTCCCGTTACAAATCTAGCTGCCCTTTTCTGCACCTTCTCAAGTTCATCTTGAAGAAGTATACTTTGAGGGTCCCAAACTGAACTGCCATACACTCCAGGACTGGACGCACCAGTCCCTTGTATGCTGACTCCTTAACATCTTGTGGACATGCTGCCAAGTTACGTCTGAGGAAGCCGAGGGTCCTATTAGCCTTTGTGCAAATATTACTGACACGTGTGTTCCATTTCAAATCATTGGCAATGGTTATGCCGAGATACTTGATAGTTTCTACATTACTGAGGACCGTTCCCTCTAAGGTATAGGAAGCATTGATCTTCTTGATCCGTTTCCTTGTAATTTGCATTATCTTGCATTTAACAGGTTGAAATCTCATGCCCCAACTCCTTGCCCAACAACCTAAATGATCTATATCCTCCTGAAGTTTCACAGTGTCTTCAATATTTCTGATTTCACGATAGCAAACACAGTCGTCAGCAAAAAGTCTTAATTCCGAGTCAACATTTTCTGTTATATCGTTAATGTATAACGAGAACAACAATGGTCCAAGCACAGTGCCCTGGGGGACACCTGACAAAACCGGGGCCCACTCCGACTTAACTCCATTTACCACCACACACTGCTGCCTGTAACAGAGAAAAGAATCTATCCATTTCAGAGTCTTCCCACCAATACCATAGCCGTATAGCTTACATTTAAGTAATTCATGAGGGGGAGTGTCAAAAGCTTTCTCGAAGTCCAAGATAAAAGTGTCAACCTGACCGCCCTTATCCAAGATTTTAGCCCAGTCATTTATAACCGTGATCAATTGAGTTTCACAGCTATGTTTCTTACGGAAAGCATGTTGTCTGTCTGACAAAAGTTTATGTTCATCCAAATGTGCCATAATATTAGAGCAGACAATATGTTCGAGTAACTTGCATGGTACACAAGTTAGAGAAACCGGTCGGTAATTGCAAGCCAAAGACCTATCTCCTTTTTTGAAGAGTGGGCATAAATTTGCAAGAGACCATTGCTTGGGGATTTCACCCGAGTCAATAGATTGTTGGAAGAGATGAGCGAACATTGGGCCTAATTCAGATGCTGTTTTCTTCACCGAGCATTACTGAAAAATTTTATTGGTTGTGAGCATGTTTGCTATTTGTTTTCGTGATTTTAATTTACTGATGAAGGTGCCTGAATATGTATTAGATGCTGGTTGTTGACTCATAAAGTTTTGCAGTGTAACAAAGTGCTGTTTTCCCCGTTAAAATAGTGGGTGGGGTACATGCTAATTGATGACTGACAGTTTATGCACAGCTGTAGATGGTTTCTTTTTGTCATGTTCAGTTTTTGCTCATCATTAGAGCACTTTGTGACAGTAACCATATGCCCTGGCTGATACAGGTACATGCTATTCAAGTCTAAATATTGTAAGGGGGGGGGGGGGGGGCGGCCAGAAAAACACTATATTTTACTGTCCCCTGATGCCTTAGATACACACTAAGGTAGTAAATTTACCGGAGTAATCTCTGCTTTTCATTGGTGGCTATGCACCACACCCTCAAAATGCGGCCCATAGAATAACCAAAACGCACTATACCCCGGATTGAACCTGAATTTACCGAAACGCACTTGAAACAGTACTTTTACTTGGCGGCCTCTAGGGCAGACTGTGCGGGCCGGCCATGCATAGCTGCAATAGGCAATAGCTGGTCCTGGTAATATTGAGTCCAAAAAATTTACAGGTATCACATCAACTAGATATATGTTTTTTCAATATCTGCAACACTTCATAATGCAATATATTTACGTTACTTGCCTCAAGATGGCCACTGACAAAATGATTACGACATCAGCACAATGTCGGAAGTTGTCACCCTTGAATATAGAAGGCGAACAGACAGCGGCTCGATGGAATATGGTCTGAATACTAGAACTCATATTGTGTTTACAGGATTGTTCAAGATAAAACATTGCGACAATGTTGCGCTAATATTGTGCGCTAGCTAGGTATCTTCATTTATATTTTCATATAACTATCTGATTCAGCAATTCTCTTGCCTGCATCTTAAAATTACCGGTAGATTAACTGACAAACGTTCCACTTTGATTTTTATGCTAAATTCTAAATTCAATCCTTTTCTGACCGTTCGAAGGCCGTACTTCTGTTGCGGTTCCTCTGTGGTACATATTGTTATGTCCGCTAGCAGCCTGATCACCTGAATAGCTGCCCATTCTGCTTTCTGTTTTGTTTTGTTATTTAAAATATAAAATAGGTAAAAAAGACGTTGCTGCTGTTTTAAGTAGGGAAGCTGAAAACCATTTGCTTGGGAAAGAGCCGCTCATTCGGTTTGTGTGCGTCTCTTTCGTGAACTTTTGTAAATTTTTGTGTGTATACTTCTTTTCCTTTTCGGCTTCAAGAGCGGGCTGTGGGATTTGATTGCATTAATTCCTGACCATTGCCTATCTGATTGCTTAACCAATGCACCACTCAACGATAGAATGACGTGAAATGGATCGATTGGCCAAAGGTAAAAAAAATAAATAAAATGATATGTCGCTCCGAGCTCGTGAAATGGTCTACTTTACAACTGGCCTCCAAACAGTGAATTATTACTCAACATTTCACTGCTAGAGCTGATCTATTTCTTAATCAATGTAACAAAACTTAAGGCACTGCAGTAAGATTGCAATCAACAACGAAGGGCTGTAGTCGAGTGAGTAGACTGATTGGCTTTGGTATTAAATGTTTCCGGTTTAAATCACACATTCCAAAAGCAATATGTTGTTGTTGCTTCGATTCTCGTAACGGTGATATACTCTGTCTTTTCCGCAGTAAATGGTCATTACATTACACACATGGAAGGTTAAAGGCAGCGAAAGAAAATGAATGGGTTGGGTGCTGCCGTTCACTAACAACCCTCTGCCACCACGGACGTAAGGCTGCAGAATAATTTTGATTTTAAAACACAAAATGAAAAGAATAATGGGAATAAGAAACTACTTTCGTCCTTTGAAAAAAGTAACAGTTACATACTGTGCTGTACCACTGTAGATAACAATCTATTTACTTAATATATCAAAGAAACCAAGGATCAAACATGCATTCAATAATTTTATACTTGACTTCATGACACTTACACTTTTGCTATATGCAGGGAGAGCCAGTGTCTCTTTGACGACAGGTTGTGACGAGGATATTTGCCCTCCTTGACTGTATGAGTGAAGAGCCAGTGTCTTCGTGAAGGCAGGTTCTGATGTAGGGTTTCGCGCTCCTTGCTCTGTCTGCCCAGTTCGACATCTATCAAGTCTTTCATATCGCAAAAACACGTTGTTTAACTCATCGTTTACTCGTATAAATTCTTCTGCAGAAAAATATATATCAGTATCAAAATTTAATCAAGAAAGCGAGTATGTATCCCAATAGTTCTCCCACTGGTGTAAACGTCTCACTTATATCATTATATTTACATTATCCTTGCTTTATTGAAAAGCCCTATGTTAAACCATAAGAACGTAATGTAGTTTATATTTCAATAACTACATCGGTTCACGCGACGTTACATGACGTGTAAACCATGAATCTCCAATCTGGTTGGATGTAGGTGACGTAATGACGTTATTGTTACGTCGATGACGCTGTTCCGCTTTTAGTAGAAAAAACTGCGAAAAATGTTTTTCTTCTTCAGCTTTAGCCCCTAACGCAAATTTGCGGCCTAATAACAGATAGAAAAGAATGTTAATATAAGCAATGAACTTAATTTTACTGGTGTTTATAGAAGTATAAACTACATTGGGTCTCTAGCAAAGTTTATATGAGCCCCTATGGGGTTCACTTACTTTGCACGCGTCCCAATGTAGTTTATACTTCGATAAACATCAGAAAAATAAAATTCATTCCTTTAAACGATAATATGTCAGTAGGAAATAATACAACGTATTCAAAGAAGGAAGAAAAAATCGGATCCTTCGTAATCGCATTTTACCATATATCGCATTGAGGAATTGATGGTTTACTACGAGGGCCCTGCAAAAAGTTCCGTCACTAATGGGATTCCGTAGCTTTCTATCGTGCATATTTTAAAACGCTTTGTTGCACTCAAATACTATTTTCACTAGCTTTCTCCTAGAAGTCAGTAAAAGCAAGCGCAGCCACTGAGGGAAAGCACAGTGCACTTCAACATTTTGGAGTAATGTTGTAACAGTAAGCAGTGTTATTTTTGTTATACAATGCACTTCAATACTGCTTTATCTGAAGGTCTTATATCCTTTCGACGGCAGGAGGTTTCAAGGAAATCGTTGGAAAAGGCGGTGAGGTCAATTATTTTACCCTTAATTTTGACTTACTCATATGCTGTGTGAAAACGAGAGTGCAATCGATAGTTCAGATAATTACATATTCAATACATGGCAGTTATTTTTCTCAGCGGTCACCGCGCAGGGGTCACACTGCCAAGAATGTGCGAGTGGACTTCTTTTCGATTTTTATTCCGATTTTTCCTTCTTTTTCTTCTCCTTTTCTTTCTCTTCTTACTTGCTTTTTAATGCGCATTTATCCAATAACCTTTGTCGGCCCTGCTTGTTTGAAAGCTCAGTAGGGCTATTGAAAGACATGGTGAACGGTAATTTTCAGAACTTGATTTTTCAGACGGCCCGTTGTATCTGTTGAGTCCTTGTCTTTGCTTCTTCATGGTGTTGAAATTTGATTTACGTGTTTACCGTGATGATTCATTGACGAGTTAGAAGGTTATCATGCGAACCGAACAACCAACTAAATGTTTTGTACCACTTCAGAAACTGAGGGTGAGGTTGGGCCTGTAAAATCGATTTAAGCCCCCCAGTAATTCATTACTGACCGTTCCAAGGCGGTAGTTCTGTTGTGGTTCTCTGTTGCCTGTTTTTGGTGTCAGAGTTTCTGTGATGTTTTACCTTATGTATGTTCTTATTATTTTTGGTTCGGTTTGGGTTGCTGAGTGGCCACCTTTTGGGAACAAGCTGCTCACTCGGTTGGCCATATGTTCTCTGTATCTTGATTATTTGTAATCTTAGTTGTTTCCAACTATGGTTTGAGGGCTGGATTTGGATTTTGGTTGTTTCAGTTCCTGGTCTTTGCATACTTTTTACTTTTACGGCATTTGAAAGCTTCTTGTGTTCTCCCAGTATGCGCTTAGGACTAATACTACGCGTGTGCAAGGCCATGGTACTGGAATATACAGAGAAGTCAACATTCAAAGAATGCTTGAATATGTATAAGGTCATGAGGGTCGTTCAAAAAATTATTATCAGCCATTACCCAACAATACGCTACGGCTGTGGAAAGGATGATACCCGTATTTTAACTGCAAGTAAATTCTGTCCATGTACTAGTGCTTGAAGAATTGGTTATAAATCGTTTGTCATGCAATGGCATTTCGTATCTTAAATTTTTAACACTGCCGCTATTATCCCTAATGCAAAAATCATGATGCAAGCTGTCAGTGTCGAGACTGACGGTATTCATGAAACTACAAAAAAAATCATGCAGATTCAGTGATTTCCAGGATATGTATTCTAGTCATTTTAGGTTGTATCAGTGGACGCAGAGTGCAGTTAATCCTTGTGTCAATCAAGTTAATTTGTTTATGAAATTCAGAACCAATCGGCATCGTTTCCAGTAACAAAACTTTAGTGGATTTCACCAACACGCTTGCTGTAATATGATAAATAACAGCGAATACACGATGTGTATTGGCTTTCTGTAAGGTAAGAAATTCAAATATTTTATAAAAGAACTGGTTAATTTTGTATTTGCTTTAACAAACAAGATTTGTATGCATTTTATTATCGAATAGAAGGGTATGCAAATGAATTTTCTGGGGGTAGAATATAGCCCAATATCAAACCAGATCCATTACTGTCAGATCCTGTATTGCTCCACTAAGTTATATATACTCAAAGGATTTATAAACTTCCACCCATTAATTTTGAATATCTCAAAAGTGAATGCAGCTACGCCCACCAAACTTTAAAAACATATATACTAGAACCAACTTCTAACCGACCACTGATTTATAGCCTGTTTTCTGCTAAATAAAAAGGACAATCGAACACGCGTTTCCATTTTTAATTAAGTTGTAGTATTGGTAAAGTAAATCAAGTAACTCTGAAATAAAAATCTTATCCGTGTACCATTGAATAAGTGAAAGATAATGGTACCCCTGTTTCCGAAAATCGCAACATTTCAGCAGATTTTCACGATTCGGACAGAACCACATTTCGGAATCTTGTCAGCATACGCTTATGATTCGTGCGAATATTTAGAAAATGTTTAAAAGAACTTGAGAATTCATAATAAGGCATTATTTCAATAAAGAATTCAAAATTTTAGTCACAATTTAAAAACCTTCTCCACCACAGTCATAAGCCTTGCGAAGTTCGAAAGGGGGGTACATGTGCATCCTTTGCTGCCAGGTAAACGATATTTAAGGTATTGAGCTAAAACATTGACAACGTTTACATGACACATTTGGAGTACTGAATATAAGAAAATTATGTCCGGATACCACCTTCAAACGACAGTGTTCAAGACAAAGCAAGTGGTCGGTTAGAAGTTGTTCTTAGTATATATTCTCTTATACCTGATTATATCAATATATCGAATCTGAAATCGTTCAACCGAATCGGTCGGGAAAAAGCACGTGCTCCTCGTTTGCATAAGGATGAATAGCTTCATGTATACAATTTTCTGGTGAAACATTTCTCTAATAATATCAAATTGAATTTTAAAAGTTTTAACTCGGTCTGTGGCTTTTTTTTTAGCCTACGGCGCCTAAATATCGCAAACAGGCGCAAAATTTTGGGCCAGATAAATGCTCAAATTTCAAAAAGTGACGTCGCGTGACAATTTTATGTGTTAATTATGGCAATTTAAAATCTAAGACGATGTGCACTGCTTACAAGAACCTCAAAAGACCGTCAGAAAAGCACCTAACCGCGATTAAAAACCAGAGATGATGACGTTAACTAACGTCGACGCCGTGTCCGTAATAGGCTTTGCGCGACAGCATCATCCGCAATGATATTTGCAAATCAACGTGGATGACGTCACAATATTGAGACAGTAAGAAATGGTCGAAAAGAGTGCTGCATAAGATAACGCCGGTATCGCCTTATGCATTTCAGTGACGTAACGCTCTTTTACTGACGCCATTTAAGTAAATGATACGAAAAAACTGCGTGATCTTTAAATTTGATAAGCTTCAAGCATTTTGTCGTTAAATATTCAACACTGTCATGAGTGAACAGATCTGCAGCCAGCAATAAAAAGTGGAAGTTTTTAAATCCTTTCAGTATATATGTGTGTAAAAATTATTTGAATAAAATACTGTTTAAACCAAATGTAAAATTTTATAACGGACTGTGAAAGGTATAATATGTAGATAAGTTTAGTTATGCATTAACCCTTAAAGCGCCAAAAATTAAAATAGTTAAATTTGCAAACAGTGTAGATTCAGATTAGCCACCTCACTGGATCTACACTGTTTGCCCTCTAGTGTTCGAATTCTCAATATGATATCGCTTAGACGAAACATTTTTTGAAATTCTGCAGATGTAAAGTTTGTCGTCTGCTTTTTGGCGCATTAAGGGTTAACATTCGTAGGGCGAGGGTCCAAGTAGTCAAACTCTTTCTGCGATGCAACTGCAGAATGACAAGTCGCTGTATGGCAGAGTAAACGTGATTTTCTAAATCATACCAACAGTTAAATTTTTACAGTCAAAAGTAAATACCACATTGTTTTCAGGTTATGCCAGCTTCTACGTGTACATGTAGCACATTTTTTTTTTAAATTTTGCCTCCCTCCTAACTAATTAATTAAAATCCTAAAGAGTTCCTTAAAGAGCAGAGAACACATTCAGATGAAGGAACATGGCAGACTACGTAGTTCCGGCTAATAAAGCCTCGTCAGTGATCAGTCTCGTCAGCCTCGTCAGTGACTAGTCAGTAAGAAGACTTTATTTTAAATGGGCTTTGTTGTCAAGAGAAGCAAACAAAAGACCATGCAAGTTGGTACACTTTGTTATAATGCCGAAAAACATGTGGTGTACCAACAAACTTAAAAGTTAAAATATAATAAAACCATTGATGGTATAGAGACTCTCGTCTTTTCAACAGAAAGTGTACTTACTGGTAGCTTCCTCATCAGAAACTCCCGATCGTGACGCAAGTATTCTCTGTTGCATCTCTCTGTTTGTTCTATATAATTCCTGCAATCAGCAAATACAAACCGTTTTTGAGACTTTCCTTTACTGATTTAAAAGCTATGACAGACAACGTCTGATAGCACTTCGGAATGATAAATTTGCTTACCATTAATTATTGTTATTAGTACACAAGGTTAGAGGGCGGATGGGAAAATTTCACGACGTCAAAGCTGGAATGAAATAGTTTTCGCATATGCCCAAAACTCTCATGTTTTATACGATTATTCGTGATCTGCAAAATTCATACCAATTCTTACATCAGGAAAAGAAAATAACTAAACAGAAGTATATGGCATATTTCGATAATTTCATAATTGTAGTTTATCTTATTATGCCTCCGTGACGAAAGTCAGGGGGCATTAAGATTTGCACCTGTCTGTCTGTCTGTCCGTCCGTTCGTCACGCTTTATGGTATAGAGTTTGTGTAATCAACTCCTCCCACAGTTTTCAATGGATCTTTTTCAAACTTTGCATACATGTTGTGGATATATTGAAAATGTGCATGTAGATTCTTGATGGAGCTAGAATTAATTTTGACAGAATTACGGCCTTTTGAACTTAGTCATTTCAGCAGATTTTGCATTGTAGGGTATAGAGTTTGTGTAATCAACTCCTCCCACAGTTTTCAATGGATCTTCCTCAAACTTTGCATACATGTTGTGGATATATTGAAAATGTGCATGTGGATTCTTGATGGAGCTAGAGTTAATTTTGACAGAATTATGGCATTTGAACTTAGTCGTTTTAGGCAAATTTTTGCATTGTAGGGTATAGAGTTTGCGTAATCAACTCCTCCCACAGTAGAGTTTGTGTAATCAACTCCGCCCACAGTTTTCAATGGTTCTTTTTCAAACCTTGCATACATGCTGTGAATGTATTGAAGATGTGCATGTGCGTTTTTGTTGAACCTAGAATTAATTTTGACAGAATTACGGCCTTTTGAACTTAGTCATTCTAGGGAAATTTTTGCATTGTAGGGTATGAAGTTTGTTTATCAATTTGTCCCACAGTTTTCAATGGATCTTTTTCAACCCTTGTCAACATATTGTGGACATATTTGAAGATGTGCATGAGGAATTTTTATAGAGTGTCCGTCCATCAGTGGTAGATTTAAGATGCCACATTAATTAAATTGATACACGAATTGCTCCAAAAATAATAATTATAAAAAGCAGGGGCCTCCTGTTCATCGTTTCCATTCCATGAGTTAATCGCATAACCTAGCATAAAGTGGGATTTGAGTTTCATGGCTGACAACAAGTGTTACGAACGGGCAGACAGCCAAACAACTTATAAACTCTGTCATCTTCATCGAAATTAGGGCAAAATATAATAAATTTATTTCATACTTGTAGTAATTCCAGATTTGAAGAATCAACATCGCCTGGTATCAGTTCTGTTACATGTAATATTTCATTCATCACTCTCACATTGTCTTCAGCAATGTGCAGCTCACTCCTTAGTTTGTCAGACATCATTGGTCAGTACTACACCAGCTGTTACATGTGGCGGGACCATCTAATGTCGCGGGACCATCTAATGTGGCGGGATCACTGCCTGGGTATATGCTGCTGACTGAAACAAAAAAGAACAAAAACGCACCACTTTATTCATACACATATATGTATATTTTTAAAATATACACGAATTATTTCCATTTATCTATATTTCTATGGCTAAATATGAAATACATAAAGCAACTCGAAGGATATCCGATTCCAATCATGCGAATTATGGTTAGCCAAACTGTTAAATATGTTTTCCCCACGAGAATCTTATATTATTAATTTATTATGACATCATTGGCAGTTACACGTGACATGTGGTATCACGACGGTACCACCGGAAGACCATGAATACATCAGAAATGCTAGAAAAGCTCTGTGTTACTATCAATGAAGGTCATACCTATGGCGGCTGCTTTGTGCCATTTCGTCAGTTCGCTGCGAAAAGACGCCACGCGAAAAGACGAAAAGACGCCGCCATGCGAAAAGACGAAAAAACGCCAGGCGAAAGGACGAAAAGACGAAATAACGCCAAGCGAAAAGACGAAAAGACGAAACCCGCCACGCGAAAAGACAAAATTTCAGCGCGAAAAGACGGTAAAACGCCATGCGAAAAGACGCCATTTGAAACTTTTACTTTTCAATTGCCGTCTTTTCGTGTGGCGTTTTTTTCGTTTCTTCGTCTTAACGCCTGGCGTCTGTTCGTCTTTTCGCATGGCGTTATTTCGTCTATTCGTCTTTTCGCGTGGCGTTATTTCGTCTTTTCGTCTTTTCGCGTGGCGTTATTTTGTCTTTATGTCTTTTCGCATGGCGTCTTTTCGTCCTTTCGTCTTTCGCATCACATGTTTTGCATTAAGATGTATCAATATATCCTATTCTAAATGCAGTTAATACTTTGAATACTTAGACAGATGTTTCTTTTTTAAACTGTGTAGACCCTGATCAGAATGCAATCTGTAAAGAAGTGTACTAATCACGGTTTTCAGTTATTGCCGCTAAACTGTTCTTTTAAAAACATTACCAAAAATATGAGGAAAGAAGTCATTATGGTATTTCTACTGAACGGGCAGAAAAAAATGAGCCGTCCGAATGTTTTGGAGTAAAATACTCCAAACAAGTTTCATCCTATCTTAATTTGGATCTTAAGGTAGACGAATACTGAATAGAAATATTGGCGGGGCATTCAAACCATTAAACCGTCTTAATAACCCAAAGAGCTATAAAACATTTGGATAAGAAAAAAACAATTTTCACCGTTTTGTTTTCTTAAAAAGCAATATTTTGTACTTCTACATACTGTTTTACACATTTTCCATTAAAATTCATATCTCTAGCACATGAATGCACTTTCATATCAGCAAATCATATAATCTGTAATATAGGATATTTGAAACAAACTGATAACAAAAATTGCAGTTTTCTTGATAATAAGTATATTTTTACATTCTTTGAAAAAATGCAAGAAAATTGAATTTCATGTTAAACGTCATGAAAAATATATTCAATCGATGGGGCATGCCTATGCATATTATTCTAGTAAAACTTACATCGTATGTTAAAGAATAAAACACAAAAACAAACATTTCACCGTTTCGTTTCCTAGAAAAACAATGTTTTAGTTCAAAATATCCCCAAAACAGACTGCCCAAATTCTGCACCTGCTGCAAGCACAGCCGGTCCTTGCCCTTTTATTTATTTTCCTGTTATTCGGTTCTACCATAGAGTAATGGCGACAAAAATGCGCAGATGGAATGGAAACTGTGAAGATCTTGATCATTCTGGTCCCTAAGGGACAGTCTGATCTCGGTTTCCACTGTTTGTACAGACCTATGTGCCCCAAAACCTAGAATCTTTACGGTAGACATTGTTACTGTGTATTATAACTGTATGTACTCAACAGTTAATCGATTTGTTGATGAACAATAACTCTGTTTTGTTTTTTAAACAAGTAAGAACAGAGTTTTTGCGTATTCGTCCACCTTAAACTGCCTAAAATATTAACCACTTGTTGACCATGTAATCTCTCTCAAACTATTGAAGACGAAGGTGTCTATACAAACATTGAAACATTGTTGCACTTCGCTGTAAGTGTTATGATATAAAAAAATAATGATACAGTATTTTCCCTAATTTGACATACGTTTAACTCAGCTAACCCAAAATGTGAACAAGTTTATAGTTTTCTAAAACGTGCCAATCACAGGCAGAGCAGATCCGGATTAGACCTCTCTTTGGCTTACGGATATGTGTCCCAATATTTAAAGGCAGGATTTCTGAACCCCCCGGTAGAGGATTAGCTACCTGTATGAGGCAATAAGTGGGCGTGGCTTAGCTATTGTGCAAATTAGACCACTATTCTGTTTTAGCCAATAAGAGCTGTCAATACTTTCACAGGTAATTACCCCAGCAAATCAACAGCCAATCAAATTAGAGATAAATCTACAGGAGCTACTGTAGATGCTCACCCTTTGGTGGCTATTGGAAAACTGAGAATAGGTAGCTAATTTTGCCTTTTATAGTCCACATCTGCCTTTAAGAATATTATGGTATCATTGAGTTGCAACTCAAGCCATAATACTTTTTTAGCAAGTATTTTGTAATCTGAATGCACCTCTGTGATAGATCCATTTTATATTGAAAATGTGCCCTCTTCCGCCATTTTACAAAGGGGCACAACTACTGTTACTTCCTCTGTAAGTCTTCTTCAAACGGCAGGGATGGATTTTGCTAGCTCAACTAGGGCAGCTGAAGACAGGACTAGGTGGAAAAGGAGTGTTGTAGTCATCTGTGGTGCCCCAACGACCTCACAAGATTATGGGATAGACTAGACTAGACCAGCGGTTGCAGTTAGTTCGACCCCCTCCACACACACACACACACACACCCTCGCCTCGGTGGTCCTTCAGATGTCTCTAAACCGCGAGGTCCTGTCTTCATATGACCTTAGCATTGGTGGGACTGTTTACCCAATTCTCTCGATCTCTCAGTTTGAACAATAATATTGTAACACAGTTTACTCAGAAAATACATTAAGTAGTAAATAAGGTGCTAGCATTAAGTAATAAATTTGGACCATGTTACTATTATGATCCTAAATCTTAGGACATATGTGTCCTGGGAAAACAGTGGTCTGGTCAGGCTCTGCATTGGTAACCATTCTGCGTATCTACTTGTTCAAATTAAAAAAAAGAGGTTATTTTTATGTAGGATGCATGGAGACACAGGCTTCAACATATTTGCATCGTGCTTAAGGTGAACGGGACCACTCTCAGGGGAATCAATTTTGCATTTCTGCCTCCTTTCTTGAGGAGGGTCAGCTCTTGGAAGTAGAATTTGGTCCTCTAGGAGCAAACTCTTTCCTTTAAGAGTAGACTTATTTAAGAATCTAACTTTCTGTTTGCTTCACTTCCCTATCTTGGGAAGCAAATAGAATGTCAAAAAAGTTGTTCCCCTTTGTAAATATGACAGAAGGGGACAGAATGTTCAATATTAGAGAGATCTTTCTTGGAGGTGTATACATTCAGCTGTCCAGTCAAACCTGCTTATGTGGTCACCTCTATTAAGGGATCACCTGTCTTAAGCAGCCACCTTTTCTTGGTCCTTTGAACCAAAATACAGTTCAAATGAAATGTATTAAGGGTCACCTGTCTTAAGTAGCCACTTTTTGTCCTTCCCTTGGGTGACCCCTTAAGACAGGTTTGACTGTATTTCTCAAACATGCTTGCTACAACAACGTTTTTTCGCGCCGAAAAGACGAAAAGACGCCATGCGAAAAGACGAAAAGACGGAATAAAGCCACGCGAAAAGACGAAATAACGCCACGCGAAAAGACGAAATAACGCCGGCCATGCGAAAAGACGAAATAACGCCATGCGAAAAGACGAAAAGGCACCGGACGAAAAGACGAAAAGACGCCACACGAAAAGACGACAAATTAAGAATTTCAAATGGCGTCTTTTCGCATGGCATTTTTTTGTCTTTTCGCGCTGAAATTTCGTCTTTTTGCGTTGCGGATTTCGTCTTTTCGTCTTTTCGCGTGGCGTTATTTCGTCTTTCCGCTTGGCGATTTTCGTCTTTTCGCATGGCGTTATTTCGTCTTTTCGCGTGGCGTTATTGCGTCTTTTCGCATGGCGTTATTTCGTCTTTTCGTGCCGAAAAGACGCCATGCGAAAAGACAAAATAACGCCACGCGAAAAGACGAAATAACACCACGCGAAAAGACGAAAAGACGAAATAACGCCATGCGAAAAGACGAAATAACGCCATGCAAAAAGACGAAATGACGCCAGGCGATAAGACGAAAAGACGACAAATTAAGAACTTCAAATGGCGTCTTTTCGCATGGTGTTCTTTCGTCTTTTCGCGCTAAAATTTCGTCTTTTCGCATGGCGTTATTTCGTCTTTTCGCATGGCGTTATTTCGTCTTTTCGCATGGCGTTATTTCGTCTTTTCGTCTTTTCGCCTGGCGTTTTTTTTCGTCTTTTCGCATGGCGTCTTTTCGTCTTTTCGCGTGGCGTTATTTCGTCTTTGCGCGTGGTGTTATTTCGTCTTTTCGCATGGCGTCTTTTCGGCGCCAAAAGACGAAATAACGCCATGCGAAAAGACGAAATGACGCCATGCGAAAAGACGAAATAACGCTACACGAAAAGACAAAATAACGCCACGCGAAAATACGAAAAGACGAAATAACGCCATGCGAAAAGACGAAATAACGCCATGCGAAAAGACGAAGAGACGCCAGGCGAAAAGACGAAAAGACGCCACACGAAAAGACGACAAATTAAGAATTTCCAATGGCGTCGTTTCGCATGGCGTTCTTTGGTCTTTTTGCGCTGAAATTTCGTCTTTTCGCGTGGCGTTATTTCGTCTTTTCGTCTTTTTGCGTGGCGTTATTTCGTCTTTTCGTCTTTTCGCCTGGCGTTCGTTCATCTTTTCGCATGGCGTTTTTTCGATTTTTCGTCTTTTCGCGTGGCGTCTTTTCGCGGCGAAAAGACGAAAAGACGAAATGGCACAAACCAGCGAGGTTTTTGTTGAAGTAAAAAATTAACAAACTTAACAGCGTTCTGCACGGTTTTCACCGCAAAAAGTATACGACACTAAGACAAAGACCAATAAGAAAGTAGATATTTTTTTGCCAAATTATAATTACTATTTTGAGCCGGGAGCTAGGGTTCAAGACTAATGACAGTATGCAAAATATCACAAGTCATAGAGCGCATTGCTTGATCAGTCTTGATATAATTAATCATAAGCTTTTTAATTTGATACTTTAAATCATTACTCATGCTTGATTAATCTGCTTAAGGGATACTTAAAAAATAGAAAATCTTTTTAAAAAAAGTAGTCGGCGCAGATTAAATGGAAGTGTGTTTTATAATATGTCTTCAGGTGAAGAGTTTGACAATAACTTTCATGAATATGACTAAAGTGAGCTATGTCGGTAGGCACTCGCAATCGTAATTTTGACACCAAGTAGTGACAATTACCCATCTTAAGATTGAGCTGTCCAATTTGAAATCCCAAACTGGACCGCGTTCAGTCCTGAGATTGACCTGATTCCAAAACAGTTACCAAAATGAAGCAATGTTTGTTTGTGTTTATTTAATCGAATGTAGCGATCGAAAGTACATCTTCAATAAAAAACAACAACAAAACACACACACACACACACACACACACAAAAAAAACACAAAACAAACAAAAACAACTAGACAATCACTAAAGGTGATGAATGCCCCCGCAATATGCATCACTAGATGAGTAATGTATTAAGAGGTATTTGTGTGAAATTATATCAAAATCTGTCAACAATGAAGGTGCTCACGTGATGACAAATGTTTTAAAAAAAAAGCATCTGTGGCCTTGGCCTTGGCTCTACAACCCTGAAAGGTGAACTTGTCTAAGATATTGTCATACTTATATTTGTGTGAAGTTATATCAAAAAAACAGTTAACAAATAAAGGTACTCGAACCTTGACAAAGTTTTACATGTACCTATAATAGCATCTGTGACCTTGACCTTGGACCGACAATGCTGAAACATAAATTTGTCCCAGATATTTCCATGCTAAATATTTATGTAAAGTTATGTCAAAATCATTCCAGAGGGATGACAACGTATTTTCTAAAAATAGCAACCGTGACTTGACCTTGACCCTAAAATTCTTGATCGCAAAATTTTCCAAGATATTGTCACTTAACATTTGGGTGACGTTACGTCAAAATCTTTCAATGAATAAAGGGGATAGCGGGATGATAAAGATTTTTCTAAAAATAGCGACTGTGACCTTGACCTGAAGCCTGCAGTGCTGAAATGGTAATTATTCAAGATATTGTCATACTTAACAGTTGTATTAAGTTATATCAAAATCGATCCATAAATAAAAGCGCTAGAGCGATGCCCATGTTTTTCGGAAAATAGCAACTGTGACCTTGACCTTGATTCTTCCAACCTGAAACGCAAGCTTGTTCGAGGTATTGTCATACTCATTATAGCTGTGACCTTATATCAAAATCAATTCATAAATGAGGCCGCTAGAGCCACAACCAAAGGTGAGCTTGTATATAAGCCACTGAAATATGGTCAAAATATGTATGTCATTCAAGGGGACATAAGTCTGCAATAAAGACCTAAATCAAAGTTCTGTTTCCTTTATGCACATGTTCAATGCATGTTTGAACTGTGCTGCAAGTTTCAACGACCTGCATCTAATACTGTAGGAGGAGTTGCGGAGACCAGAACAGTACTACAAGTGTAAAATATGGTCAAAATAGTTATGTTATTTAAGGGGACACAATTCTGCCATTAAGACCTAAATCAAAGTTATGTTTCCTTTATGCACATGTTCAATGCATTTCTAAACTGTGTTGCAAGTTTCAACTCCCTGCATTAAATACTGTAGAAGGAGTTGCGGAGACACAAACAGTACTACAAGTGTGAAATATGATCAAAATATGTATCTTATTCAAGGGAACATAATTCTGCAATAAAGATTAAATCAAAGTTTTGTTTCTTTTATGCATATGTTCAATGCATGTCTGAACTGTGTCGCAAGTTTCAACTCCCTGCATCAAATATTGTAGGAGGAGTTGCGGAGACAAGAACAGTACTACAAAGTGTGACGTACGGACGTATGGACGGCAGTATGGACGGACAAGGGCAAAACTATATGCCCCTCCCCACTTCGTGGCGGCGATATAAAAAAAGAAAAAAGAAAGAAAGTTTTGAATATCTGCGTCTGTTTTCGATAAAATTCCCATTGTAAATTTACAAAGAAGAGAATCATTTTGAATTAACATCTGAAAGAGTGTTAGTATTCACGCAACGAAAAAAAACAAAGATTAAATATTCATTGACCTTTGATATTATTGGCTAAATTTTTACATACGCGTTATTTGACAAATGAAATCGTGTGAAATGTGGAACAAAAGTGAAATTATACTCGGCTGGGCCCTGAAATATTTTAACATTTATCGGTTAACGTTTACAGCAACTGTTAAATATTAGTCTTATCCTAAAAGTTTACAACAATGATGGGTAAAAACGTAGGTTCACATAAGGATGGGTAGTTGAAATATTCTGCGATTTTATATTTCTACGTTTTTAAAATCGCAAACATACGCAGAAATTAAGCATCCGCAGAAATAACCCACTATATGATAATCAACATTGTCGCCAATTAAAGAGCATTATCCAGAGCATTAACGAGTAAAGGTGCCTTCAGTTTATTTTGCCCCTTGGACAGCTTGATCTGGTGGATGGGGGTCGGGAGCAAGCTGTTTATGAATTTCTTGTCCCCCGTCCTGGTTAATTTCTCCCCGGGGGCTAAAAGTCCCGGCTACTTTATCCTGTCCTCCGGAGGTGAAGATGATCCAGCTAGGTAATCTTGCCCCACACCCAGAAGATTGGAGGGACATCTGTCCACGGATTTTGAATTGTTATCAAGTGTTTAAATAGTTAGTGGAATGAACTATTATGCTTGTTTACAACAACCAATCACTGGAAATTGCTCAGATCAGGGTAAGGTTTATCTTTCCTCCCATCATCCAAGATTTTGGCGCGGCGTCTCTCCAGGGATTTTGAAATTGCCTTTTAGGAATAATTAACACAATCTAGATATGTTTTGCTTGTTTACGACCACCGATCACTTCAAATTCCTCGGGGCAGGGGTGGGGAGCAACCTATCCCAGGTGGTTTTTATCCCCCTACCCAAGTTTCTGGTGCGGCATCACTAAAGGGAATTTGAAATTGCTGTCATGTGTTTTAATAGTTTTTGCAATGTATTTTTCACATAATCAAGACATCATATGCTTATTAACAAAAACCAATCATTTGAAATTACTCGGAAAAGGGGTTAGAGGAAACCTATCTTAGCTGGTTTATCCTACAACCCCTAACACCCCTATCCCAACGCCCAGATTTTGGAGCAACACCTATCCACGAAGTTTGCAATTAATGTCAAGTGCTTAAATAGTGATTTGAATGTACTATTCATACAATCCAGTTATCGTATGCTCGTTTGCAATCATCAATCGCTTGCAATTCCTCGGATCAGATGTGGGGACAACCTATCTCAGCTGCTTATTCTTAGCCAAACCCAAGATTTTGGAAACATATGTGTCCGCAGATTTTGCAATAGCTGTTAAGTGCTTTAATCGTTATTGGAATGAATTATTCACACAATCGAGATATTTTATACCAATCGCTTGAAATCACTCGGATAACTATAGATATAGTTAGTGGAATGTACTATTTACACAATCTAGATATCGTATGCTTATTTACATCCTTCAATGACCAGAAGTTACTCGGATCAGGGCTGGAGGCAACCTATCCCAGCTGGTTGATCTTAACCCCGCCCCATCCCCCCATACACAAAGATTTTTCAGCGACACATGCCCATTGTTTTGAATTGCTGTCAAGTGCTTTATTGCTTCAACATGAAAAGACACGAAATACTAGTCCCCTCACCCGCGGATCGAATTTAATTTCACAATACCTTCTATTAGTTTGCATTCCGTCAATAGGTCACACCTTCCTTAGGAACGTTTTTTAGGGTGTTTGGGTAAAAGCCAATGTAAACATTGTTTCTTGGTTCAACAGAAAAATAGCACCTTCATTTTAAGATCATTTTCAGAATAATCAGACACAAATGTTAAGTAAGATAATATACTCCAGAATCTCGAGTTTAAAGATTGTTACATCGCGGTCAAGATTGCTGATACTATTGATAAAAACATAAATCATGAGATTAGCATCCTCAGTTAATACATGTAAATATAATTAAACACAAGTCTTAGATATCATTATACCTTGGATATATAACTTAGCATACAAGTGTCCATTGAGCGATAAAGCTGGCTATTATTGTAGCTATATACGGAGTAACTCTGTTTTATATTTGTTAAAATATAAGAGAGTTATTGTTCATTGTGAAACTGATCAGCTGTGGAGTATATACACACACTAACAATGTCTACCGTAAAGATCCTAAGTTATCGGGCTGATAGGTCTGTACAACCAGTGGAAACCGAGATCAGACTGATTGTTAGGAACCAGAATGATCAAGGTCTTCACAGCTTCCATTCCATCTGCGCATTTTTGTAGGCATTACTCTACGGTAGAACCGGAATAGCAGGAGAATAAATAATAGGGCAGGGATCGGCTGTGCTTGCAGCAGGTGCAGAATTTTGGCAGTCTGTTTTGGGGATATTTTTGAACTCTAGGAAACGAAATGGTGATTTTTTTTGTTTTATTCTGTGACATACGATGTAAGTTTTACTTAAAGCATATGCATAAGCTTGTCCCATCGGTTAGATATATTTTTCATGACATTTTTCTTGAAATTCAATTTCCTTGCTTTTTTTAAAAAAAAGATGCAAAAAAACACACTTATTATCAAGAATAATTCATTTTTTTAACAGTTTGTCACAGATAGCCTATATTATAGATTACATGATTTGCAGAAATGAAAGTGCATTCATGTGTTAGAGATATGAATTTAAATGGAGATTGTGTTGTGAAGTATGTAGAAATACAAAATATGTTTTTTTTATGACAACAAAAAGACGAAATTTGTTTTTTCTTATACAAATATTTTATAGCCCTTTGGGGTATTTAGCTCGTATAAAGATCTGAATGCTCCGCCAATATTTCTA
The DNA here is from genome assembly GCA_963989385.1 of Ctena decussata. Taxonomy (NCBI): domain Eukaryota; kingdom Metazoa; phylum Mollusca; class Bivalvia; order Lucinida; family Lucinidae; genus Ctena; species Ctena decussata. The sequence goes on from CAXDIV010000094.1 coordinate 146,320, forward strand.
TTCAGTATCCGACTACCTTAAACAATCCGAAGGGAAGGTGGTTGTGCCGCTCGCGAGATTTTGTTTCTTTTTTTTTTCCTGCCTGTGTTTTTATGCTCTCCCCCACACTCCCACATCACCACCACCAAATGTTAGGGTGGATATATTGGTTTTCAATGTGGATCCCGGGCGTCAGCGTCGGCATTTCTTGTTTGCACCATATCACTCAAACCAAGAGATGGAATTTCACCAAACTTGCATAGATAGATCATTGAAACAAATTTTAGAGCATTAGATTTTGGTGACCTTGACCTCATTTTCTAGGTCACAGGAGGTCTGATATGTCAGCATTTCAGTAAAAAGATAGTTCTCTTGACCTTTTGGCTTGATTCCAACCAAACTTGCATATATATTCCTTTGAGACAATCTCAAGAGAAGGTAACTTTTTGTGAACTTGACCGTTTTTTCAAGATCACTTAGTAATTTCAATATTAAATTTTCGGGGGTCTGCATAACGTGCAAAAGGAAGAGATGTGTCTTGTGTCTTAGGGTATGAAACTAGACAATCCCTTAAGGTGATGAATGCCCCCGCCATATGCCTCACTAAATGAGTAATGTGTTAAAACATATTTGTGTGAAGTTACATCAAAATCTGTCAATAAATAAAGGTGCTAGAGGGATGACTGAGTTTTTCTTAAAAATAGCAACTGTGACCTTGACCTTGGAACTAAAACCCTGAAAGGTTAACTTGTCCAAGATATTGTCATACTATGTATTTGTGTGAAGTTCTATCAAAATCAGTAAATAAATAAAGGCGCTAGAACCATGACAAAGATGTACCTATAATAGCATCTGTGACCTTGACCTTGGACCTACAATGCTGAAACGTAAATTTGTCCCAGATATTGTCAAGCTAAATATTTGTGTCAATTTATGCCAAAATCATTCCAGAGGGATGACAGCGTATCTTCTAAAAATAGTAAATGTGACCTTGACCTTTACCCTGAAATTCTGGATCACGAACTTGTCCAAGATATTGTCACACTAAACATTTGAGTGAAGTTACATCAAAATTGTCAATGAATAGAGGAGTGACGAATGATAAAGTTTTTTTCTAAAAATAGCGACTGTGACCTTGACCTTGGACCTGCGGTGCTGAAACGATAATTTATTCAAGATATTGTTATACTTAACAGTTATGTGACGTTACATCAAAATCGATCTATAAATGAAAGCGCTGGAGCAATGCCCTAGCTTTTCTGAAAATAGCAACTGTGACCTTGACCTTCATCCTACCAACCTGAAACACAAAGTTCTTCGAGGTACTGTCATACCCAATACAGCTGTGATGTAATACCAAAATCGGTTAATAAATTTGGCGGCTAGAGCGACAATAAAAGGTGAGATTGTATTTAAGCTATGGAAATATGGTCAAAATATGTATGTTATTCAAGGGGAACTAATTCTGCAATAAAGACCTGCCTGAAAGTTCTGTTTCCTTTATGCACATGTTCAATGCATGTCTGAACTGTGTTGCAAGTTTCAAGTCCCTACATCAAATACTATTGGAGGAGTTGCAGAGACAAGAACAGTACTACAAAGTGTGAAATATGGTCAAAATATGCATGTCATTCAAGGGGATGTAATTCTGCCATAATGACCTGAATCAAAGTTCTGTTTCCTTTATGCACATGTTCAATGCATGTCTGAACTGTGCTACAAGTTTCGAATCCCTACATCAAATACAATTGGAGGAGTTGCAGAGACAAGAACAGTACTACAAATGTGAAATATGGTCAAAATACTTATGTTATTCAAGGGGACATAATTCTGCAATGAAGACTTAATCAAAGTTATGTTTCCTTTATGCACATGTCCAATGCATGTCTGAACTGTATTGCAAGTTTCAACTCCCTACATTAAATACTGTAGGAGGAGTTGCGGAGACAAGAACAGTACTCAAATGTGAAATATGGTTATAATATGTATATTATTCAAGGGGACATACTTCTGCAATAAAGATCTTAATCAAAGTTATGTTTCCTTTATGCACATGTTCAATGCATGTCTGAACTGTGTTGCAAGTTTCAACTCCCTGCATTGAATACTGTAGGAGGAGTTGCGGAGACAAGAACAGTACTACAAAGTGTGACGGACGAACGTACGTACGTATGTACGGACGGACAAGGGCAAAACTATATGCCCCTCCCCACTTCGTGGCGGGGGCATAAAAACAGTCATAATATGTATATTATTCAAGGGGAGATAATTCTGCAATAAAGATCTTAATCAAAGTTATGTTTCCTTTATGCACATGTTCAATGCATGTCTGAACTGTGTTGCAAGTTTCAACTCCCTGCATTGAATACTGTAGGAGGAGTTGCGGAGACAAGAACAGTACTACAAAGTGTGACGGACGGACGTACGTACGCACGTACGTACGTATGCACGGACGGACAAGGGCAAAACTATATGCCCCTCCCCACTTCGTGGCGGGGGCATAAAAACAACAACAAACAGATTTGTTGTTTTCAAGATACCCACTTGACTGAGAATTTAAGAAACTTATATTCGAGTTGAGTGGGGTGGAGGCAGAATAATAATAATAATAAACTAAGAATAAAATTTTCTTATAATCTTGAGGATATGTTAGATTTGAATTTTAAAGAAAAGTTTACACAGATTGAGAAGCGTGTGCTCAGTGGCTCTTCAACCCTGTAGCTGCATACGTACTGGTTATCACAAGGAACAGCTCTGTTATTACTGAATTCAGAGTTATCTTACCATTACTAAAATGGTATACGCATCAAGACCAATTATTATACTTATACAAGAAAATCAGCCTTCTAAGTCAAGCGGCTCAGAAGTTGAGAAAATGTAAAAGTCAAAATAGTAGCATACATGTACCTTAGTTATTTTTTTTTGGACAAAATTTGCCCAAACATCTCACCGCAAGCCCGCACATGAAACATCAGCATCCTAGCTCAAATACTTTTTTTCAGATATTGTGGTAACAAGACTTTATTTCATTTTCAACAAAGGGGAGGTAATGCAAAAAGTACAAATTTGGTGGGAGCAAAAATATATATTACTGCCACTTTTTTATGAACAATTCACATCTAAAATTTCATAACCCTATGTGCAGAGATCCTTGAGCCCAGAGCAGCAAAAGAACTGACTATCTGGGAGAATAACACTGTAATTTCTAAATACAGAGTACCGGTATCTTACTGATTCCAAAATATTTTACTTATCAAAAACAACTTTTATACCAAAAATCAACTTCCGAAGTCAAGCGCCTCAGAAGTTGGAAAACTGCCAAATTCAAGCAAAGGGACATTGTTTGATCATGTTGACTAAATTTGACCCACAAATTGATAATTTCATGCATATTTCATCCCAGAACTGTATACAAACTATAATAAACCTAGCTCATATGCATTTTAAGATATTGTGGTAACAAAGATTTTCCTTTATTTTCAACAAGGGCAAGTAACTCTGAGTTGCTACTCCAATCCAGCCCAAACTCGAACTCGTCCTAAATTCTAAGTGCAAATTTAGTAAAGATCCAAATAATAAATAAAAGGGCTATGCCTGGTATATATTCAAATAGGGGTTTTAGCACTCGTGGGCAAGTAACTGTAATTATACCAATCGTACAATATGCCGACTTCCAAACATGAGCGCATTATTACCTGTCCCAGCTATCAACAAGTTTCGTGAAGTTTCTATCAAGAATAAAGTCGCTATGCCCAGAACAACGTCAAATATGGACTATTAAAGTACTCAACGGCAGGGAACTCCAAGGCAAAACTCATTTCAAAGTTTATGCCTGTCCTGGTCATAAACAAGTTGATCGTGTTCAAATCAAACCAGAGGCCTAATGCTCCAGTAGCTCCCCGAGACCATACTGTCGACAAACACGATTTGTCAATTCCCTTATTTGTTACAAATTTTAAACCAGTGGTTTGAGGGGAGGGTATATTTTAGTTTTTAAATCCCGGTGACCGCTACAAAGTTCAAAGAATGACCATGATTTTTTTCTGGCCTTAAGTCTTCATATATTCATTTAGTTAATTATAATTTACAATTTTCATATCTGGGCTAAAATGTTCCATGAAATCCACTGTTTAAGCGTTTTTCCATATAAACGGATAAAAAATCAAAGTTGACCTCACCATGAATCAGGTCTAGGTCAATGCAGGAAAACAAACTTTTTAGGACCCAAGTCCCAAATGCGTTACATTACGTTTCAAGGTCATTGGCCTTTGGGTTCTAGTGAAGAAGATTGTTAAAATGATTTTACCATATATGGGCATGGCGGCCGTCTATGTCAAGACCTAGACCATCTGAACAAGCTTTGGCACCACTGACCCTGTGAAGCTCCATTTGAAATATGGTTTCCATCGGCCCAGTGGCTTCAGAGGAGAAGCTGTTTGAAAATGTTTACAGGAGACAGAGTCTCAAAGAAGGCCTTGAATGTTAGCAACATAACTTCTTCATTTGCTCATTTAGTTAGCCATGTATACCAAATAGTATACCTTAGATTTAATTAGTTTCTGAGAAATCCACTGTTTAAGCATTTTCCCATATAAAAGCATAACTTACCAAAGTTGACCATGTCATAAAATATGTCAAGGTTAAAACACGGTCATGTTTTGTATAAACTATGATGGGCCTGAGTCCCAAATTGTACATACCAAGCCACAAGGTCATTGGTCTTTTAGTTCTAAGGAAGATTTTTGAAGGCTTTTGACCATATATGAACATGGTGGCAATTTTGGTCTTTTAGTAGAGCAAATATGTTGGGCTATCTTTCAAGGGGGTGGTCTACGGAGTGTAACATTTGTTTTTGTATATCAAAATGATCGCCTGGATCTATAGTTATCAAATTCAGTGTTTGCCACCTTGGCAAACCTTGCATAACTCTGCAGTGACCAGTTATTTACGTTACCCCGTCAGATTTTAAATATCAAGCATATTTATTGAAGTCAATAAGAAATGTGTTTCAACAATATAAATGTATCAAATATTAATATTTTCTGCAAGAATGATTAATATGCCATAAACAAGGCTGCTTAAAAATAGTTCAGAGCTTCTATGCTGTTGTTTTCGTTAAATATAGTATATACCCCTCGAAAATTTAAAATGTAACTTAGGTTGTTGCATTTACAAACAGTTTATGATAAAATAGCCCAAACTGTTTCTATTTTCTAATTGTCCCGTTTAATACATTTCTAACAAAACAAATTTGAGACCTCTAGCTTCTATACTTTGTCAAATATGTGTTGTTGAATATGATTACACCTATTCCCTGTTGGAGGCTGCAAAGTCATTTTCTCACAATTGTTCGTATGAAAGATGGCTAATAAGTTATTTAAACCGACATTTTGGCCCTGTTGTAATAATATCATGTAATATATGATATGAAAAAACAGCTCACATTTTTGTTTTGACCTTACAATACATATTTTAACCATAGTAACGTACTTTACAGATTAAAATGTTTGAGTAAAGCATACATCATTCCCATCACGAATATACCTTTCAGAAAATCTGACTTTTAAACAACACAGTTGTGATGACAATAGTTGTTAGTTATTGTAAAATGAGAGTTTAATCGCCTACTTAGACAGAAAACAGTGTTGTGTACATGACTTGCAAAGCTGAGATAGTCATAAAGTTCAAATGAAGCATTTGTGAATTAATCTGTCAATGAAATATATATATGTTATACAAATAGCCAAAATTACTTTAAAACAAAACCAAAAGTGGCAAACTAGCTAATTATAACTTACAGTAATGTACTAAGAAAGGTAACGTAAATGCTAGTATCGTCTGACTACTTGTCTTATAACTTTATGCTCTATTTTCAATTTGATATCGCGAGTGGATGGTTTCACAGAAAGAATCAACCTTGATTGCTGCCCCGTTGCACTCCTTTCTCTGTTTTGACCTTTTCCTATTAAAAGGAAATATGTTTTTGCCTAAAAGCATATATTTTCATCAAAGTAACGTATATAACAGGTTAAAAAGTATTAGTTATTTCATTCTACTGCAGCAAGTGTAAAGTTCCGTGTGCTTGCCATGAAAAGTTCCGTCGTACCTCATCTTTTTGAAAATTATGTTTGAAATAACCTAGGCTCATTCTGGGTCTGTTTGAAAAAAGAAATTAGCTGAAGCTGGTGCTAGGGGGCATTGGCATTGTTGCAACATTACATTGCTGGGCACACACTCAGCTTTACCCAGGTTGCTATTTTTTTTTCTCTGAGGCATTCCTTGCTTCCAGAGAATTTTCCTTAAGACCTTTGTTAAGCTTTTATCATTCAACCAGACTTGAAGGTGAATGGATATTGTGTGAAATGAAATAGCTATGACTTTCTTTGCCTCCCTGTCTAACGGGGTAACCTTTTTTACTTTGAAATCATCATCAAATGACATTTAATTCGCGTCAGTGATTATTCACTAACTTCGACTCTTTGGTCAGGTGGTCAAAAAGGTAACGTATACAGCGTACAGCAGTAAACTAGTTGTCAGATTACCCTTTTACTGTTAAGATGTTTTGTATATTGATGCTAGAGTAAAAAGGTGCAGAAAGCAACCACCCTTAAGTATAGCGCAAATGTTGAAAGCAAACATTGAGGTGCCGAAGGTTAACCTAACAGCAGTATGGTCATACATCTCTGAAGGGATTTGAATAAATATTTGATACAATTGTTTTAAATAATGATAACCCCAAAGAAAGGGCTCAGACAGTAACACAATTACCCACAATTTTTTTCTATATAATGCATGGTTTGTATTAGTATTATGCCTGTTTTAGATGTTTTACTTTAAGGCGGTTATCATCTGCACCTGGTAACCCGAGCATCAATATGAAACTTGTTTACAGTAAAAGGGTTCGTCCCAAGAACTGATAAACTTTTAATGCTACATCTTACTGCATCACATCAATCAGATGATATCATAAAGAATCATAATTCTAATCTGACAAACCATTTACGTTTGAATGTTGTATACGTTACCTTTTAAATACCAAAACAAAGACTCAAAGTGAGTAAATCATTATTGACTCAATTAAAAAGTCCTTTTGATAATGATTTTAAAATAGTAACAATATGTCCTAATCAGATTATCCGTGCCAGATCTTGAAAGGAATCAATTAAGCGAGTCGGCTATGTTCTTTCTTCTGTGTGTTTCTTGCTTCCACATGATCTTCTAGTATATTTTGGAAATAATACTGAATAATTAAGAATGGAAACACCATAGTGTTTTACTACAATTTACTATGCGCCCATAGATGCTTACTATTTACATCTATGGATGAAGTAACCCTTCCAAAAATTGTCTACTCTTAAAGGAAACGCTTTTCTCCTACAGTAGCCAATTCTTTCCTTTTAGAGTTTACTCCCATTAAGAAAAAAGCTAAAGTAAAATTTGTAGAATTATTTCACGTAATAGTGTATCCAAGCACCTTAAACTCTTAGACTGATTATTTAAATTAAGAAAGATTTCCTGGAAACAAGGAATGGATCACACACACACAAAAAAAATAAATAAATAAAACAAACCAACAACCTCGGTTTAACTAAGTTAATGCCCAGGAATATAATGTTGCAACACTTCCAATGCAACCTAGCACCACCTTCAGCTAAATTTCCTTTTTTTTCAAATCGACTCAGAATGAGTCCAGATTATCCCAAATGGCCAGATAATACATAATTTCCATTTAGTTGAAGTACAAGGAAGCGTTTCATGGTGGCCACATGACAATTTACTAGGTGCAGTAGAGTAAATTAACTCTTACTTTTTAACCTGTTATATACGTTACTTTTGTTTAAATATATGTTGTAGGGCCAAAATATTTTAACTACGGTTCTATATATTGCTTTTATAGAAAACGGTCGAAACAGGTAAGCAATGTAAAAGGGCTCCGATCAGAAATTGATTCTACTAGGGCCACGATTCTCCCACAACACCAAACTGAAAATAGTAACATAAAGTAAGACATGTACTCAAACGAAACTAACGGGCGGGTGGCCAAATAAACATTCAGTCCATTCATGCAGATGACCAAAAATGCAAGCCTATATCAAACATACCCTGCAACACAAATTGTCTATTTTCACCAATTTTCTTTTGTTTCTATATACATCAGACTAACGGCCAATAAACAGACAAAACAAATAAATTTTTGAAGGCTACTGGTAACTGAATAACACAAACTATAACATCAATAGACCAAAATGGATGCACCGCCGTGAAAATATCACTGATAAATTTTATATGGTGGATTTAAACCAGTCGAACCTGCCGTTTTGAAAATATTTAAATTAAACTAATAAGGCTTAGGCACACTTGGCTGTAGCAACAGTTAATCTCAGGGATTGTTTTCAAATAACGGTTACAAACGTTACCTTTCTGAATACAAAACAGTATGTCATGATCTTTTTTTTATTTTTATTTTTTTATTTTTTTTTGCTATAATGGATGTTTTAAACGTGTTTCGGATATTAATGGAAAGAATAATAGTATTCCATGTACACGTTAACTCAAGAAGGCTTATTTCTAATTGTAGGACAATCTCACCTTCGCATGTCATGTTAATTCGCATGTCATGTAAATAACACTCATTTGTTTGCTCCCCAAGTAGCCAACTTTACTATGCAAATATTTCATTTATCGATAAAAAAGACACAGTTATCACAGCTGGGCTAGTTAAAAGTCAGAATTTCAAAAGAGTGTATTCCTGGCCGGAATGATAGACCCTTTACGCATACATAACAATATGTTTAGTATGTTACTTTGCTTAAAATATGTGTTGTAAGGTCAAAAATATTTTTAAACATTTGCTTTATATCATATTTAACATGATCTTAGTGCAACAGACCCAATTTGTTAGTTTTAAATAGTTTGAAAAGCTTATTAACCACCTTTTGCACAAATAATTGTGTGAAAATGACTTTTTCAGCCTCCATTAGAGAATAGGTGTTACCATGTTCTACAATACATGGTTGACAAAGTATAAAAGCTAGAGATCTCAAATTTGTTTTGCTAGAAACGTATTGAAAATTGCAGTTGGACAATTAGAACAATTGAACAGTTTGGGCTACTTTGTCACAGAATTTTCGTAAAATGCAACGATTTAAGTTAGTATTTTAAATTTCCAAGGGGTACATTATATATTATCACGAAAATAACAGCACAAAAGTTCTAAATTGTTTCCGAAGTAGCTTAACTTATAGTACATTGATCAGTCCTTCAAAACATATGGACATTTGATACATCTATAATGTTTAAGCATACTTTCTATTGACTTCAATAAATATTTTTGATATTCAAAAATTTTTTTGGGGTAACGTAAATAACTGTTCACTGCAGAGTTATGCAAGGTTTGCCAAGGTGGCAAACGCTGAATTTTAAAAGTACAGACCAAGGCGATCATTTTGATATATGAAAACAAATGTTACACTCCGTAGACCACTATCTCCCTTTTCTAGGCCACTTACGCAATCATATTTGCTCCACTATTTAGCGGGCCCCGCGAGAGGCTCCCTATGAAATTTGGTTTTGATTGGCCCAGCGGTTTTGAAGATGTTTGCAAAAGTTGACAGACGACGGACGGACAGACGACGGACGGAACAGGCGACGGACGGGACGGGCAACGGAGCCCGCCTATACTATAAGCTCATCTATGAGTTTTGATATAAAATAAAGTCGCTATGATCATCATATTTCAATTCTCATATCGACGTTACCCCCGCACCTCAGCGGAACGTATCCATAGCCGCCAAGGTCAACAACGTTAAATATAGGATATAACGGGAATCCCCGCAGTGACGTCATCGGATGATCACGTGGGTAGCTTGGTTGGCAAAAGATTAGCCAGCGGACAGTGTTTTTCTATAGGATAGTCTGAAGTGTAATCACTAAAATGCGTAAAAGATAATTAAAATAAGTGCGAATAAATAGCTACTGATTTAAAACAATAGGAAATAAGGTCTTAGTCGCCTGTCATACGAAAAAGAAATCATTTGATTCATTGATTCATCTAGTAAATCGCGTATTTGGATAAATCCATTAACGTAACCGGACTGTTTTTCTCAATAACTATGACTGAAAAAAATATTAACAGAATAAAATGAAAATACTGCAGATCAGTATTTTAATCTTTTCTACTCTAAATTGTATTTATTAGTAGAAATAGGATTGGATGAAAAAAAAAATAGAATATTATATCCAAGAGAACTTAAGCGGAATTACTGTAAAATGTCGACCGGATTAAGGGACAAGAAAATTAAAAATAAAAATAATAGAAATAATAATATATATCGATAGTTGCGATAGTTGCGATTTTAGTGAACAATAAAGAAAGAAAGAAAAAATAGATAAATTAGAGGAAGCTATACGTTGGCTAACGGATAATTAGCCGCACTCGGCGCACAAACAGTTTATTTTAGATACATATTTATTTCAAATTGTCACCACAGGACACCTGCGGCGTGTTTTGAACTATGATAAGACGCCCTTAATCAAAGGATCCACTAAAGACCGCGAATATACCATTATACAATAGGAAACAAATCTTTTTGATTTAGAAAATTAACATAGGACACAGACTCAGATACGTGTTATTAGAATATCTATGATAAAAAGGATATATTGTATTTTTTTTAATACGAGATCTAACAAGTTAGAACAGTTTAATGCTAACAATAATTCAATGATAAAATTTAATTTTGCATTTCATCTCGTTTCAGTATATCCTAAAACAAGTAAATGCCACTTAAAATATTGATTTTAAAACAGTTTATAAAATTCTATAATAGAGCTAAGCCAACAGTACTTTTTGAAAGTTACATGAAGTTCAAAAGCTTGAACTAAGACATATAAAAGAAAAAGACATGCATCAAGTCATTCATCAACGATTCACAGCCATTTATTCAGCCATTCATTCATTTAATGATTTGTTTGTCCGTTCGTTCATTCACTATATGTTCCGTTTCCTCTTTTACACGCCACATCATCTAGACTTTTATAAATTTGCGCTATGAACATTTGTGATAGAAAGGAAAAACAAAATTGAAGCATCTTAGCACGCAAATAAATCATGAAATTCAATTTCATTAAAGAAAATGTAAGCCTTACATATTATCTGTCTAAAACATTAAAATGTAGCTGTTTTAAATTCATAATTTACACAAACAATCCCGCGTATTAACTATATTCTATAATGCTGTATCAACCTTTCTGCCAACCAGACTCGGGGAATCCCCCGGGTATCTTATCAGTGACGTCACGCTTTTATCTCCTATTGGATATTAAAGCATTCAAGGGCAAGTAACTCGTAGGCGAAATTTACAATATGGCCGAATTGTGACAGATCCAAGAATTTATGCCTGCCCTGATTATTTCCAAGATTGATTATGTTCCAATAAAAAATGTAGTTGCTATGCCCGAGACAACATTTTCCCCATTGTAAGTCTGTGGGAAAATTATATGGTCATCAAGAGCAAGTAACTCCGTTGTGAATAGTCCAATATTGCACAATTTCGCGCTTGTGCCAGATTGTACGCCTTTTCTACAAGTTTCATCAACTTGCAATAAAAAATAAATGGGTTAGGCCTGGGACAAGGTCAAATATGTTTTAGCACTTAAGGGCAAGTTATTCTAAGATAAATATTACAATTTGGCCGAATTTCGAACTTATTTGAAATCTTATGCCTGTCCCAGTTATCAGCAAGTTTGATTAAGTTTTGAGATAAAAAATAGAGTTGCTATATGCCTGGGACAGCATTATCCCCAATTGTACGTCTACTGGGAAATTTTTCGTCGCTCAAGGGCAAGTAACTCCGAGGAGAATGATCCGACCTGGCCAAAATTCGAACTTGTCCCGAGATTTGATACTTGCAAGCTTGAAGAAGTTCCTGTGAAAACTGAAGATGCTATGTCCGTGACAAAGTTTTCCCCATTATAAGTCTATGGAACATTCTGGTAACCATAGCAACCACAGTTTTATACCAATCTGTACCAAAACCTCATGCAATCGATCACCAACCCCACCAATGCTTCAGATAAAATTTCAGCCGACTGGCCTTCGAACTTCTCTTGTCTGAAAGTGTGAACGGACAACGGAAGACGGGCGTCCGACGGACGACGGCATATGGCTGTACTATAAGCTCACCTTTTGAGCCTTCGGCTACAAACTACAGGTCAAACGTCATCCTATGGTCAGCGTTTGCACAAAAAGTTTCAGTGTCACATGCACCCACGTTCTTCCAGGCATCTACAAAGTTTGCACAGAGTCTGAGAGCAATCCAGACAAAACTGGCAGTAGATTACATAGAGGATCTTACATGAGTGCTCATGTATTATTGAATTTATTAAACGAGTTGGGAAAAATATAAGATGCCAGGCTTTGCCGAGCATCTTATCGTTTTTCCCCAACGAGTTTAATAAATTCAATAATACAGGAGCACAAATGCAAGATTCTTTTTATCACATGACACTAAATTGCATTTAATTGGCAAATTTTGCACTAAAACGTCACGATTTCCCTATTAGAAAACGCGACGTTTTTATGAACGTCAACACATGACGTTACGACGCAATTTGCATATTTAATCCACTGGTGGATTATCGTTTTTAATGCATGGCTTTATTACACTCTCAGAAGCGACGTCATATGATAAAATATGTTCACCATGTCAAACGACTTAGTTTTAATAGCTGTAATGTAGTGCAATCAAAATTGATATCATCTGCATTAAATTGCCTTGTGCAAATCCACACTCCCATTCCACAAAATGGGAAAAAGCTTCAGACATATCTAGACAAACTTGTAGAAAGATTTGAGTGTACCGCTCTCGGCCTTGTTTAAAGTGACTAAAACAAAAAAAATATATTTGAATTTTGTCAAACCTCATTTTATCACGCTCACAAAGTTACATCCAGATGTATTTCTGCCTCGAATCTAAATGCAAAGTCTCAGGGAAATCTGCTAAAAAAGCTTTTAACACAACATCCATACTCTTTACCGCGACAATGCGGCACAAATAAGATTGACCTTAGAACACCGGAATTTTTCAAACTTAGCGTGGGTTGGTCGCAATCGCAAACCGATAAAGACCCCCCCCCCCCCCCGCCCCGGAAAATCCCCCCCCCCCGGAAAATCCCAGTAATTTCATTACTGACCGTCTGAAGGCGGCACTTCTGGTTGTTTGTTGTGTTGTTAGTTGCTTCGTCTGTTATTGATATATTGTTCTGATGTTTAGGCTAGCCCGTTGTCCACGTACATGGAAAATGGCGGTTCACATGGCTGCCGCACATGATGTTTTTGGTGGTGACTAATTTTGCATTGTCTTTTTCCTGCATGGTTGGTTGATTTGATGCTTAACGTCCACGGTAAACAACTAAGGTCATGTCGGGACGGTCAGTTAACCTAACCACACTATTCCTGGGCAGGCTTAGACCTCCTAAGCGGTTAACCAGTACTAAGTGCACTAACTTTCGCCAGTAACTGACAACTGCCCTTCTTGAATCAGCGGAAGGAGAAACGAAAGTATGTGGCCAGACCGGGATTCGAACCCAGGACCTCTGACTTACGAGTCAGGTGCCCTACCGATTGCGCTACCCGGCCCGGCAAGGTGTCTTGGGTTTGATTTGGGATTGAATTGTGTCAGCTCCTGAGAATTTTCATAATTACTTTTTTAATTTAAACTTCATCATAACGTAACTTGCACAATTTTATTGGTTGTTTCTGCAACGCTTAGGAGTCTGTTGGAATATGTAAAAGAAGTTAATTACACAAAATATATATCTGAGAAAGACAAAAATGTTTTTCAACATGACTACATTGAAAATCCCGTACTTTAAACTCATCAAACATCCACGTGCGTATTTTTATATGTGTGCAAGGGGAACAGTGCAAATTGTGGGAGGAGCTGGCTATTCGAACTCTCTTCCTTAAGTTAAAAGTATGCCCAAAATGACTAACTGAACCCCAAAGGTAATTTTCTTATTATTTTATAAACTTACTGCATATCACATCTTCATTATGCCTACATGTACAAAGTTACAAAAAATCCATTGAAAATTGTGGGAGGAACTGATTACATATATTCCGTATTATCCGAAAGCTTTCCTTGCGGATGCACAGACAGAAGCAAATCTTATTGCCCACTGGCTTGGGGTATACAAATGCTGAAGCTCTTAAATGTTTGCAATCGTAAAAGTGAATGCTGTTGCATAATATTCAAAATAAAACACAAAAATTGTCATAATCATTCTCGAAATCGACCTACCTCAGTTTTTTCCTTTCCTTTTTCTTTCTTTTTTTGCCACAGGGATTAATGTATCCTTTCAAAACGTTTCAGAGTTTATCACGAATTTATTTTTGGACCATACTGCGTATCTATAGACCATTTTGTCATTCTTGGAAGTATATTCAAAGGTTGTTTACTTACCTAATAAACTATACCCTATATAACTGTGTGTCACTATAATTACTGAAAAAAAGAAAGGCACCTTTGGAGGCCAAGTATAGACATAACTAAAGGTTCGATTAAAAAATAAGAGTCATTTTAGGTTTACATTGTTGTCCTTCCAGTAATTTTATCTGGAAACAAGTCTCATACAACAAAACTAATACAGACATTGCAACTGACCAGAGAAAGCTTTTTTTCGCTTCTGTAATATCCGAACGGAACACAATCATAATTCATGTTGAATAGCTTGCTTGCAGACACAATGCAGTAAAAATGGAAGTGACCTAAAAGCTACAGAATTTAGAAGACAAATCAAAAGTGAACCGCAGTGCTATTCTATAGGACTATACAATCCCGTCTATTGCGAAATGTCCCAGATACCGGTGCGGTGCTTATCCGCAAAAATATACAAGTTGCTGTTATCAGAAAAATAAAGAATTATTCTAACATCGACACACAGGTTATAGATCTACAAGCGATTCTGAAAGTTTTAATTAAATACTGAACACCATTGGCCATGTCATTATAGGACCATTTACCAATCCATTACATAAAGTAAGTAGCCAAGGACTAAAGAAAGATATGTGAAAAATCAGAAAAAGACAGATCGCATATCCATGTTCTACAAAATTAGTAAACATCACAAAGCTAGTTCAAAGACTATATACGTTACAGAGCAGAAACAGTACCAAGGAAAATAGCTAAAAGTATTAAAAAGGCAGTTTGTCATTCTTCTACGAGACACTGTATCTTTAGATGTTCTAAATAACTGAGGTATGTCATTTAAAGGTATAGTAGTGTGTATGGCTAAACCGATCAAAGAAAGAAACTTGTGTATGAAAGTAATTCTGATATTGGCTGTTGTGACGTCGCAACTGAAACTATTACGGGGAGATAGTGTAAAATGTGAGAGCGAGATTTGTTGTTGTTGGTTTAAACAGTATTTTATTCTTCATTAAATACATACATGTACATAATATTCAAATCAGTAGAATATAGGATCTGACGGAAAGCGTGTTGCTTATATTAAAGTCATCTTTTTTTTTTTTGGGGGGGGGGGGGGGGGGGGTTTAAACAAGTAGTCAAGGTATAAAACAGACACGAAACTGCAGCTGACAAGGCGACATAATTGTGACAATGAGCACTGTAGTTATATTAATGCATTTTTTGCGAGTAGAGATATAGAAGCCTACGCAAGTTAAAAAATGGCATGCCATTGTACAAAACATATCGTCTATATGGTCTATAGAAAGTGAATATTGTAAAACATTGCAGAGAATTCCAGTTATCGAAATAGAGCACATATATAGACACTTTGGTCCATAATTACGACATCGATAGCACAAGGTCAGCATACACTGACCCAATAAGAAATAATGGGTCAGTGTATGGTCAAATGACATACAGCTTGGAGCGGCAAATAGTAATATGAAATAATGGGTGCGTATGGCCATATGACATACAGCTTGTAGCGGCAAATAATAATGCGAAATATGGGGTCAGTGTATGCTGATATTGTGCTTTTAATAGAGTAGCTGATTACGTAAAAGACCAGTTACGAATCAAACTTGCAACAGAAACAATGTTGACAACAACAACAACAACAAAAAAAGACAATACAAAAAAATGCTTCCAACTAAGGTGGTACGTAAGTTGCGATGGTTAGAATACAAAGGTATAAACGTAGATATTTTACTTTAGATTACAGTGCACCTCTATAGTATTTTTTTGTAATGATATTATCAATGTCTTTGTAAAGAAGTGTCAATTTATCAAAAACGTTTTATTGAAGAACAATTACATCGGTTGACTGAGTCTTTCGAATTACAGCAGTTACATGTACCAGGAATTGAAATAAATTGAGTTTGAACCGGTCGATAATAACTGATAAAACCGCGCCACATTTAGGTGTATGTGTACTAATGTGTATTTCGCTTCCTGCAGAGACTGTACATCATATTTGGCTTCCGCCGAGACTGTCCGCGATCTCTTGCTTCCTGCCGAGACTTCTGTATATGATAAATGGTTTCCTGCAGAGACTGTCCGCGTGATTCTGCTTCCTGTCGAGGCTCTCGGCAGGAAGCAGAATCACGCGGACAGTCTCGGCAGGAAGCCAATTTTCGAGGACAATAGTCCCTGCAGGAACCAAGAATTCGCGGACAGTCTATGTGGAAGCCAAATATGATGTACAGTCTCTGCAGGAAGCGAAAATTAGCGGAATCGATTATACCCTGTAGTACACCTATGTTGTTTTTTGTTTTGCTATTCGAACGAAGGGGAACAACTTTTGTGATATCCTTTCTGCTTCCCTTGACGATGCAACTCTTCCAAAAGGAGCTGCTCCTACAGGCAAGACTATTCACTGTTTGCAATGGAATGCGGTCTGTGGAGTATTGAAAAGAGAAAAACAACAACTTATTATAAGTAGAGGATCTTACATGAGTGCTCATGTATTATTGAATTTATTAAACGAGTTGGGGAAAAGATAAGATGCAAGGCTCTGCCGAGCATCTTATCGTTTTCACCAACGAGTTTAATAAATTCAATAATACAGGAGCACGAATGCAAGATACTCTTTATCATATGACACTAAAATCGCATTTTATCAGCAAATTTTGCACTAAAACGTCACGATTTCTCCTTTAGAGATTGCGACGTTTTATGGACGTCAACGCATAACGTTACGACGTAATTTACATAATCCACTAGTGGATTATCGTGTTTAATGCATGGCTTTATTACACTCTCAGATGCGACGTCATATGATAAACACATCATATATAACGTTGCCACGTCACGCTGGATATATGTATATGATTTGCGCTTTTACGGTCTTTTCCACAGTATTTCAGTCATTTCTAGCCGATATACGAGTAATAATGGAAGGCTGTGTGAAATGGAAAGCATGAAGATAGGCAGTTATCAGGAACCCCGTTTAGTGTTGAAAAGAATTCAGCCGCTTCAGGGATTTGAACTCGGACTTCAAGCTTGGCAGGCTTACACGCTGATCAACCGGAACAGTTAACGACGATGTTTGACTTATTTACCGATAGATAAGTGAAGGGAAACCCAAATCTGTTTCAATTACAAATCTCGAGCAAATTGAGGTAATCTCCCTTCCATCAAAATTTATCATATCGTTAGTCGCAAGCAGGCATGTTTCTATTTCAAGCATAAGTGCACGCACGCGCACGCGCACACGCACAAGCGTACGCACACCCACTCAGAGGGTATTATTGAAGCACCCCCACCTCCCCTTCCACACACACCGCATTAACTGACGCAAAGGCGCCCTGAAACGAAACTGGGATACCCACATTGTCGTATAAATGGAACAGTTGGGTTTTACATAGCAGTAATCAGTGTATGGTCATATGAGCAGCGGTAAATTATATTACGAAATAAGGGGTCAGTGTATGCTGACCCTGTGCTATTCACAGAGCAGCTGATTCAGCTCAAATGATGCAGATAGAATGGCAAACAGTGTAGGCCCTGATCAGATTGCTACTTTAGGAACAGTCTGATCTGGGTCCGCACTGTTTGCTCAGAGCTATTTGTCCAAAATAATTATGCTATATTTCACACTGAATCTCTGGGCACTGGATAGTGGGAAAATTTCCGAAACTACTCGGAATATGTAGAATAATGGTAAAATTAACGACGGTTGATGTACAAAATTGCAAAATGACCAAAATAATTTTATTTCACATTTTTAAAAATTATGCAGAATAACGCAGAATTAAAAGGTGCATATAATCCCATAAGCGCCTTAAAATCATTCTTTTAGATAATCATACCACCATTGTTTGAACACAGAAAAGATTTCAATACTGACATTCCCATAGAAACAAATATGAGCTATGGTAGTGTCCTTCGTGTCGACAAGGAACTAAGTTGCTAGAAAAATAAAATGTTGAAAAATTGTTCTTTAAAAAGCTGAAGAGTTTCCTTTAAAAGCCATCAGCGCCTTACAATGTAACAATAAAACAAGAAACAGCGTTTTTATTGGTGATCTTTTATTAGTTCTCCATGCGCTAAGCAAAATATAATTATCGGTTTAAGGTGGTGATTTATGGTAAATGTAAAAATCTGCATAAAACCATAAAAAAGTAAGGTATCTCCCTGAAAGTTAGCAGACCTATTATTTTTGTTATTCTTTACAGTTTAGAATACAAAATAGACGTACATGCTGCTTAAAAAAGTGTTTTTATAAGGAAAGATCAAAGGGTAATTTTCTGTGAATAAATCTGAAAAAATAATATCGTTATTGAAAATTTACGTAGTGCTGAAGGTGCATTATTGCATAATGAAGAGCGTCCTAGCAATTATTTATTCCAACTCTTTCTCAAATTGTAATATAGACCAGATGAAAACGGTAGCTTTTTCTCAAATGTTCAACCATGTACAAAGTCAATGTACACTGGACGCATTTATTAAATATAGGGTAGGCAAGCATACCTATGTTAACACCTACAGTATAAATAATACATTACTGACATGATCAGTGGTGTGTAGATAAAATTGTTCAACCTTGTTAAAATAGTCTCACCTGTCTCACCTGTGTGTTTTGACAAAAAAAATTTGGCCACAGACTGCATCTTTTTTCATCTGCTCAGCCTGATAATGTGTGAAAGAGTTTGAAAAAATAATTGCTAGGACGCTCTCCATTCTGCAACAAGGTACTCTGAGCACTAAGTATATTTTCAATAACGATACTATTTTTTCAGATTTATTCGCAGAAAATTACCCTTTGAACTTTCCTTATAAAAACACTTTTTAACATTAAAAAATGCTGCATTTTGGGATTCTAAATTATGAGAAACAACATAAAGAAGGCATCTGCTAAGTTTTGGAAAGATCAGTGCTATTTTGAGTATTTTATGCAGATTTTTGTCTTTGTCCCAAATCAGTGATTATCACCACCTTAACTGATTCTTTCTTTCTTTATATACTGCTACACCCTCTCTCGAGGATTATGAGCAGGTGTACGATGTACACTCCAGTTTTTGCAGGATGAACCTCCTTGTAGCCATGTAACTACAGAAGGGATCTTTAACCTGCACAGGGGATGTCTCTCCCTGCACAGGGGGCCTCCAGTTAACGTCCCGATCCGAAGGATAGTCAAACATCCATTGTTGCATAAGAATTGCTGTTGATGGATGGACGCCTTGCGAGTTTAAGTGCTTCTTAAACAGTATATAAGTCATATCAGAACGATGGGAGGGTGATAATGAAAGGCTGTTTGCAATAGAACCCCATTTACGAATGGAAAGATTTCCTCCCTCAGCTAGTCTCGAACCCGGGATCACTAGATCATCATCAGCAGGCCAGAACTTAACCTATTAATCTACACTGTAACGGGCTTCTTGGTCATTATGGAGCTTTCTGATTTGAATCTACACTGCTTGCTCGACCTGTATTTGTCCCAATATTTAGATGTTTTACCACAGTGGATCTTGAGCAAATTGATTCAGCTTTATTCTGCTTGAAGAGGTAAATAAATTCTGAATAGACATAATTTGTCTACCGGAACAGTGTGTGTTGACTGAATAAGGAGGGGATTTGTATCAATTTATCAATCTGGCTGTTTCTGTAGAAAGGGGTAAAAATATATATATGTC